>CAOKZL010003025.1:0-229839 GCA_948472985.1 Iguana delicatissima
TTTATATTTAAGATGTAAAATATTTTACATTCATGTTTTAAAATTTTTTTTATTCTGGTATTTTTCCAAATCTGTCTCTTCCAGGGTTTTTATTATGGTATTGTATTTTATTATTGTATTTTATTATTGTATTCCAGGGTTTTTATTATGGTATTGTATTTTATTATTGTATTTTGCTTTTAGATTAATTATTCGCTATGTCGGATTAAAATAAATGTACATAAGTATATATACATATGTACATATACAATTTTAAATGTTATAAACTTAGAAATTATGTTTTCAATTTCATTTTAGGTTGAAATGTTATGGTCTTGCCATATTTTATGTTTGATGTCTGCAGGAGATTTTAACAAAATTAATTATTGTTCCATTTATATTGTTTTAAATTTTGTTCAAATTTGCTGGCTGTTTGCCGTAATAAAAATTTTTGAAATGTCCAGGAATTTCCCCTCATGATCCACCATCCCCTGAAGTAGTATGGAAAAGGAGCTTTTCCCGTTCGCGAACTCTTCCCCTCTTCCTTTGAGTGGCTGCACCAGAATGTGTGTCCCATCAACCACACCGATGCATTGGGGGAAACCCATCCGCTGGAAACCATCCATGATCTGTAATTGGTGAGATACAAAAAAGAAAAGTTAATGTTCAGAGGAATTGCACATGAACTGCAATACAAGTCTGGGAACAGTGTGGGGCCACATAGGAATGAATTTTCCATGTTCCCTTGGTGGGGTTTGGGGTTCTCATGCGTGTTGTCATGTGTCTGCATCCTGAGAGACAAGCACAGAATGCTGGCCTTTTTTATATTTATCTAATGTATATATATTTATATTTATATATTTATGCATTTATAATGGCTGTGCTATAAGGGAGGGAGTGCAGCTGTGGGACCAGGTGTAGTTCCCACCACAGCTGTGCTGTAAAACTGAATGGCTGATAGGCTTCCTGTGCAGCTGTGGGAAGGGATATGTTAGGTAGACTCCAGGATCTCAAATCATGCATTCCGCATAGGCTCTATAACTGATAATTATTGAGATCTTGCCAGTTCATGTAAAATGATGATTGTGACAGAACTGTTTTGGGCTGAGAGAGTACCAACTCGAGTCCAGGAGAGTATGAGGACAGGGAGACCGAGGGAGGGAGGGGGGGAGGGGGAGAGAAAGAGGCTAGTGGTGTGCTGATTGCTGTGTGGGACATGCCCAGGGTTATCCAGTGGTTTCCCATGGCTGAGTGGGAAGCAAACCCTTGTCTTCAGGCTCATAGGCTAATGCTGAAACCCCCACACCATGCTGGTTCCACTCAACCTTTTGACATATAGCCTTAAGAAATTACTGTGGCTACTAGACAGGGACCAGGTGTAGTTCCCACCACGACTGTGCTATAAGGGCAACCGTTTTCCAGATATAAAACTGAATGGCTGATAGGCTTCCTGTGCAGCTGTGGGAAGGGATATGTTAAGTAGACTCCAGGATCTCAAATCATGCATTCCGCAAAGGCTCTATAACTGATAATTATTGAGATCTTGCCAGTTCATGTAAAATGATGATTGTGACAGAACTGTTTTGGGCTGAGAGAGTGCCACCAGGAGAAAGAGGCTAGTGGTGTGCTGTCTGGCCTGGAAATACTGCAGTTTCCATGTGTTCCTGGAGGATGAGGGAAGGGATTGCTTGGGAATGGGCGGCCAGAGAGCATTCCATAGTGCTCCTGTGTTAGCACAGGAGTGAGTGCAGAGCTATGTGTTTCTGGGGACATTGTGTTCTAGAGTACTCACCCTCCGATAGTCTCCAAGGCAAACGGTGGATGACAGAAGCACATGCTCTATCGCAAGGCACACCTCGATGATGAGCACTATGACTGTGGAGATCCCCAAGCCGAAAGTGTTCTCCGTCTTGTGATACATCAGAGGGGTTGTCAGCCGCCAAACAGTAATGGCCACTGTCTCCTCCACAGAGATGGGTTGGCGCATCTCTGTGGCTCTTCTCTCCAGGTGGGGATGCAGATGGTCAGCTATTTTGAACAGGGTGGCTTTGGTCATCCAGAAGTGGTAGAGCCACTGGTCGTCATCCCATTTCGCAAGAACCTCTTCAGCCTACCACGTTCTGCGCATCCTCTCCCGAACCCACCATCTTCTTGAGCGTGGCACATGCTGCGAGGAGCCTCTCAGCAGGGGTGCATAGAAGCTGTCGTCAGACTCACGGTCCCAATAGAGCCTGGACTGCCTCGTTCTATCTCTAGCCCACTGGTCTTGCATTGTGGCCAGCACAACACTCAGAACCGTCATAAACGGCCCCAGGACCCTGGCAACGTCAGTCATAACCTCATCCTCCATTGCAAAGCCAGAAAGCAGGAAAAAGAATGGGCAGGAAAAACCAATGCAGCTAGATAAAACTCAAGCCAAAAAGGAGGGGGGCGGGGGGAGGCGTCGTGGGAGGACCTAGGTGGCTGTGCGTACGTGCGTACATGCGCACGTATGTAATGACGCACGGAGGAATTAAAAAAAACAGCCAATCACAGCCGAAGGGGGCGAGGTTATGAGAATAATGGGAGTGGCCATGACGAGAACGTGTGGATCTATTAACACACGCTAGACTGGTTCACGCTAGAGCCGTATAGAATGTCACAAATTAAAGCATGCGTTAGCGCAGATACAGAAAAAAAGGCCGGAAGCGTCGCAGTGTGATTTCCTTGCCTCGTGGAAAAGGGCCATAGAATCACTGAATCATAGAGTTAGAAGAGACCACGGGGCTATCCAGTCCAACCCCTTGCTATTCAGGAACACCCTTCATAGCATTCCTAACAGATGGCCATCCAGCCTCTGCTTAAAAACTTCCAAAGAAGGAGACTCCACCACACTCCGAGGCAGCATATTCCATGGCCGGACAGCTCTGACCGTCAGAAAGTTCAGCCTGAGGTTTAGATGGAATCTCCTTTCCTGCAGCAAGAATCCATTGCTCCTTGTCCTAGTCTTTCGAGCAGTGGAAAACAAGACCACTCCCTCTTTCACGACATCTCTTCAAATGTTTAAACATGGCTATCATGTCCCCTCTTAACCTTCTCTTCTGCAGACTAAACATATCCAGCTCCCTAAGCCACTCCCCATAAGGCATGGCTTCCAGACTCTTCCATCATTTTGGTCGCGCTCCTCTGGACATGCTCCAGCTTGTCGATATCCTTCTTGAATTGAGGTGCCCAGAACTGGACACAGTATTCCAAATGAAGTCTAACCAATGCAGAATAGAGTGGTACTGTTACCTCCCTCAATCTAGATATCATACTCCTATTGATGCAACAAAGAATCACATTGGATTTCTTGATTGCCGCATCAGACTGCTGACTCATGTTCAGTTTGTGATCTATCAAGACTCCTAGATCCCTTTCACATGTACTGTTATCCAGCCATGTGTCCCCATCCTATATTTGTGCATTCCATTATTTATGCCTAAGTGTAGGACCTTACATTCTCTCTGTTGAAATTCATTTTGTTAGCTTTGGCCCAGCTCTCTAGTCTGTCCAGTCTGTCAAGGTCATTTTGAATTTTGATCCTGTCCTCTGGCTTATTAGCAACCCCATCCAGATGACACCAATCATCTGCAAATTTGATCAGCATGCCCTCTACTCCTTCATCCAAGTAATTGATGAAGATGTTGAATAGCACTGGGACCCAGACAGATCTCTGTGGCACCCCACTAGCCACTTCTCTCCAGGATGAAAAGCATCCATTGGTGATCACCCTTTGGGTTTGTTCAGTCAACCAATTACAAACCCACCTAACAGTAGCCTTGTCCAGCCCACATTTTACTAGTTACTTTGCAAGAATGTCATGGGGAACTTTGTCAAAGGCCTCACTGAAATCAAAATATGCTATGGAAGGAAGGAAGATATGCTATGGAAAGGCAAGTTTTTCCCTCCTCACTTCGGTTCTGTCCTAAACTACTACAACCCTTTACTTTAATAAATCTCATCTTATCCTGGCTATGCTCTAAAGTAAATGCATTCTAAAATGCTGTTTGGAATTCTAGTAGTGCTAAACTTGTTTTAAATACAGATTTTAATATCATGCTTTCTATATCCCTGTGTTATACCCCCCCTGGGCAAAACCAAGCTAATAAAAATAGACATTCCAGCTTTTTCTAAAGATAATCAGCTGAGAAGAGTGACAGGAACTGATTAGCTAAATTCAGTTATTAGTCTTAGTTAGAAAAAAACCTTTGTATGAATGGACAAGACTTGTTATGTAGATTATGCAAGTCTTGTTGTTTTAATAGGTCTACTCTAGTTGGGACTAGCAACTGAATGTAGCTCCAGAAGGCTAAATGATCTTACTTAAGAATTTTAAACAACACATTCCAGTACAGTGTACAAGAAAACATTCCCTTCATATCCTATTTCTTCAAGCTGAGGCAAATGTCCTAAATCTATGAAACACCATTCCAAACAGACAGATGATTTCTCAACAGGATTGTTGTGGTTAATGCAAAATTATGTTGTAACTTACGATGTCTCTTTTCCTCCAACTTATTTGTGATGAGATATTATGTGATATATTGGAGGTTCTTGGTTGGGTTGAAAAGTTGCGAGTGGGAGGCGAGAATTAACAGCATTGGAACATGCGGTTAGTTTCCTGTAACAACTACCCTTTCATCAAGAGGGGTTTTCAAACAAACCATCAAATTGGTGTGCAGATGTACAGCTAACTAGCCTGGATGGAAAAGAACAAGAAAAATGTTTCAGATTCCAATGTGGCCTTTCTAACTGCTCTCTTGCCTGTTGTATAGGCTTTCCAGGACAACAGCCAGAAAGAGCAGGGAGTTTCCCAATATTGCTGCCCATATTGCAGCTATTAGCATGGGTTGTTTTTTTGTTTTTTGGAAGGAAGACAGAAACTATGAATGATTCATTAGACTGAAGGCTGAAGCATGGACAAACAAATTTTGTCCACACCCCTAGTAAGACATTTTACAGGACTCATATAATTTCATTTCCTTAAAGGCAAAATATGGTCACATTTTTCAAACAGTTTTTTAAAAAGTGACAAATTAGCTAACTACTTGGATTTTTTAATATTATGATCAGGATCTTTTATTTCAAACTTATTTTTGACACTTTCAATTGTAACTTACCCAATTAGACACTGAGATGTTTTGGGGGAATTAGATTTTGCTTGTAAAAAAGCCAAATGTATCTTCAAGCTAATTTAAGACTCTTTAATTTGTTTTCTTTAAAAATAGCTCTATGTTGTTGTTTTGTTGCTGTAGTTGACCACATTAGCGGAAATGGGTAGCATTTGTGTCCAATCAATTTTCCTTATATGTCACTCAGTTGTGCAAACACCTCATTGTTTATTTATACACTACCTTTTCCGCAACAGTGGGACCCAATTCAGCTTACAAAAAGTCAAACAGATACAGATATGCAGTTAAAAGTCTACATAAATAAAAACATACAATTGTCAATAAATTAAAGGCAATTGAAAAACATATACACTAGAAAAGAAGAAACAGTACAGTACACCATTAAAAACATCCCTCCATATAAACAGTCAGTTCGCAAATGCCTGTCAAAATAAAAAAAAATTAAACTCATAAGTTTCCAAAACAACAACAACTCTTAACCTGACAATGGAAGGATACCATGGAAGGAACCAGACTGGCTTAGTCAGGAAGGGAATCTAGAACGTGCCTGCTTTTGATGTTCCTTTAAAGTCAGAAGAATATGCATGCATGTATTGGTGTTTTGCTGGCATAATTACTGATGCAATTAACATGAACTCTAAACGAAGCTGGAGTAGTTCTGTAAATGATATGTAGGTCCTGCTCATCTAATAATCTACATATCTGCTGCATTGGCAGCCTAGTTTTGATCTTAAACATTGAAAATCAGACAAAAGTTTTGATCAAGTGGCAACACCAAGATCTGATACAGAGCAGGTAAGCATAGGATTTTGATTCTACTGTTTTGATTCCTTTCTTTGTTTTAAAGAACTCTTGGTTTTCAGTAGTTGACAGGGTTACAGTGCTGGTTTCAAAACTTCAAGACACGATATGCTTAAAACTTAGCTCAGAATAACTACCACTTAACATTTTACCCAATTTCTTGTATTTGAAATCAGAATCATAACAATGTGACACATTTGTGTGTTTGAAATGAAGCTGTATGGTTCTAAAAGCTGCAAGAGAATCAGGCTTCTACCTGTGAAGTGTCTTTCGTCACTTCACCTGCATCCTAGGGAAAGCATTACTTACCGGCCTAAATCCAACTGTTAGGGTCAGTGAGAGCAGACCAAGTGAATTCACAGGATTCACATAAGAGTTGACTGCATTCATCAGTTGGATCTACTCTAGCTGGGATTTGCAATTTATTTAGGGCATTTATTTCCTCATTGTGTGCAACTGTCAATATTTAAAAGACCTGCAGTGCTGTTAATTTCATCAACAATTTATTAGAAGGCTACACTAGTTCTTCTTAATCACATTAGAATTGTACATCCAGATTAAAAGGTTGTCCTCATATTTAAAAGGACAATTTTAAAAGGCATTTTTACTGCCTCTCTATTCCCCCAGTCAAAAGGCTCATGAGTTGGAAGCTTGTCCATGACATATAGTCCTGACATTCAGTGTATTGGAAGTGATTTTTTTTTGTAAAAAAAGAAAGTTATCACAGAACTGCCAATACATTTTGTTGTTGTGTGCCTTTTGGCACACAACAACTTTTGGCAATACTATCACAGGATTTTCTTGGCAAGATTTGTTCACAGGAGGTTTGCCTTGCCTTCCTCTGAGGCTGAGAAAATATGACTTGTCCAAGGTCACCCATTGGGCTTCCATTGCAGACCAAGGATTTAAACTCTGGTCTCCAGAGTCATGGTCTAAAGCTCTCTTAGTACATTTACACAGAACAGTATCCTATCACTATTTTATTATTCTGCTCATCATCAGAAAATATGAGAATTAAAAAGAAAAATCCTGAGATCTCTTGTTAAAGCTTAGAAAAATGGGATTAAAACGAACTGATCTAAGAATGCAAAAGATATATATGGGGATTATTTTTACTCTTGATTTGGAGTAACTTGCAAGTTATTCCAAGTTACTTCTTGCAGGAAAAGTTGAGAATCATGTGATTTACTGATTAAGTTGTGTTTGGCCATTTGTCTCCCCTGGGTGTGCATTTGGACACACAAATAATACTTCAAAAATGCCTCATGTTTAGATGAAAATCCAGTATGGTGTCCTGATTAAAAATCAGAATTCAATGACTACTTTTCCTAGGAAAAGGGATTTAAAAAACAAGGGTGTTTACTGTTAGTTTCCATTTGTAGCACACCTGCCCAAGAAAGTGTACTAAAATAACAGCCCCACCTACTCCGTAACCAAACAAATGTACTTTTGCCATGTTCAGGAACTATCATCTTTCCCTTATCTCCCTCTTCCCTACATTCGTGAGGTTCGGTCTCAGCTGCAATTTGGATTATAAAAGGAAGGACTGCGAAGAGAGTCAGGCCATTCCTATGGAATCCTGGGGTTTGCAGTCTAGGGAAGGGCCCAAAGGTCACCCCGTGGTCTTCCATGGTACGCCAGGCATTCAAACGCTGGTCTCCAGGGTCATGATCCAAAGCTCTCCTCTTACATTTACCCATCACTATCCTACCGTTATTTTATTATTCTGCCTATCACGCAAAAAATATGTGAATATTTGAAAAGGAAGGCCTCTAGGACCTTCCCTAAACTGCAAACCCCAGGATTCCGTAGGATGCTGAAAGTGGAATAATAGCACTGTAACAGTCTGGTGCGGAAATGGCCTCAGTGCAGAGACTTGAGCGATGCACCAGGAAGACCAGGGTTCGGATCTCCGGCTCAGACGCTCAGCCTCAGAGGAAGGCAAAGGCCAACTGGCAACTCCTGCCCTCCCTGAAAATAATCAGGGTCTCCGTGAGGCGGAAAGGACCTGGAGACGGCCAAGAGCGGCTGCGACGCCCAGAACGCGCGGGAAAAACAGGAGGGCGGGGGCGAGAAGAGGAAACGGCCCGCTCGGCCCACCGCGGAGCCCGAGGGGCTTTGGGCGGAAGCTGGCCGGGAAGCTACCGGGAGGCGGGGCCCAATCCGGGTCACAGGGCGAGGGCGGGAGGCGGAGCCGGGAGCCTCTACGAGCGGGAGCGGAGGCGGCCTGTTTGAAAACGGCCCTGGCGTAAGTAGGGAGTCTCTTGGGGTAGCCGTGGTGGTCGGGGGAGCGGGCTGCGATGGCGAGTGTGCCCCTCTGGGGTGGTGGTCTTTCGAGAGTCTTACTAGATCTCAAAGCAGTGGCCGTGTTAACTGATTTCCGCACTAGACTGTTATCGTGCTATTATTCCACTTTCAACATCCCATGGAATGCTGAGGCTTGCAGTTTAGGGAGGGGCCTTTGAAAGTGGAATAATAGCGCTATAACAGTGTAGTGCGGAAATGGTCTTAGTCTCTTGCAGCACGCAAAGGAGCAGGGCAGTGGGGGGACAACCTCCGCTGCCTCCGAAGGAGGAATTTTATACCCGGGAAAGCTCCTGCGAGAGTCTTAAGGTGCCGCCGCCGCCGCCGCCTTCCTTTCCCCCTCCCCCGCCCCTTCTCCTTTTTATTCTCCTTCGCCCGTGGAAGTTCTGCCTGCGCTCCTTCCCCCGCGTTTCCCCCGGGCAGGGCGCTTCTGCCGATGCGTCCTTTACGGCGAAACAGGCGCCCTTTCCTGGCTGGCTGCAACGTCCCCCGGCGGCTTCCCCGATTAAAAGCAGCCCTCCCCTCTCAATACTTCCCTGTCCGTTCCTGCCTCCAGTTCTCTTGGCTAAGCCTGTGCATTGGGCCAGCCTCCTTATTTTCCATTTCCTCCATCTGGTAAGTCAGGTAGCTGGGGAAGGAGTAGTCAAGCTTTACCAAGAGGAAGCAAGAAAGGAGGCTCTTAAGGTGGCTGTAAGAAGGGTATTGTTTCCTGGACCAGTCCCCTTGTTGTCGCTTTCATTGCTGCCCTTCTGCCGTCTGGGGCCCATGCGCACTCTGCAATTACAGCGCTGTGACTGCACTTTGACTGCCATGGTTCCATCGTGTGGAATCTTGGGGTTTGTAGTTTGGCCAGGCACCAGAGTTGCTTTCTGGCTGGGAATTCCAAGGGTCCTTCACCAAACTACAGACCTCAGGATTCTGTAGGATGGAAGCATGTTATTTAAGGTAAGTAACAGCAATATAATTCTGCAGTGCGAATAGGCCTCAGATAATCATGGTCTTGCCTAGCAAGCACTGTTGAATGACATCTGCGTTTTGGCTTTTCTTCCCTGCTTTGGGGGTCTTTCAGATGTGGCAGATTGTGGCCCCAGGCAAGGAGAGTATTGGGATCTGCGCTTAGGATGTTATTCTCTATGCATATCCATGCACTCATGCACATCCACATTTACCAAGACCTGTGCTTCCACAGTGAAGATGGACAAGCAGGGCTATTCAGATCTGCACAGTTGCAGCAGTTTGATTCGACTAACAATCTTGGCTGCATCCTCTGGAATCCTGGGATTTGTCATTTATGGAGCCACTAGAGTTCCCTGATAGGAAGTCTGAAATGAAACTACAACTCCTGAGATTACATAGGGTGGAACCATGGAAGTTAAAGCAGAGTCACAGTGCTATAACTGTGTATTTTGAAAGGATCTGTAAAGGAAGTGCTTTGTGATCTACCAAGCCGGAAGTCCGTTCCCTCTCAAGCTGTTAATGAATGCTCAGATTATGGGGAAGAGATGCACAGTGAGGGATGAAATGTACATCCTCCATCCTTGGATTGCTCTCCCTACCACATTTCCTGGCAAATCATCCCCTTCATGGACTCCCTTTCCTGGGAATGGGAAATGTTGGTCATGTATTTATAAGTTACGCAAAGATCTACCTGTATAACCAGGTCTACTTTCTGTTGTAAGGTAAGGGCTGTGTGGATGGCTGCTTTTACCTTTCCAGCTGTATGGAAAGGTCTAGTTGAGTTTTCTCAGCAGGGGAAGAAATACGTCTGACATCCACCCATGTATTATTCCCCTACTGTACCACTTAAATCATGCTCAGGTTCAATGGATCCTGGCATTCATCATCTGTGGCTCCACGTCAACTTTGGCTGCAGGAGCATAATAGCAGAGAAGAGATGTCATTAACAAACTTTCCCATTTACCTGCTCAACAACATGGTTTAAAAAGACAAGAATAAGTCTGGCTTCACTTTTTATTGGGATGAAGAATCATAGTGTCATACAGGTGGAAAATACCACAAGGGCCATCAAGTCCAGCCTTCTGTCATGCAGGAATGCACCATCAAAGCATTGCTGACAGATGGCCATCCAGCCTTTGTTTAAAAACCTCCAAAGATGGAAACTCCATCACATCTGAGGCAGCATATTCCATTGTCAAAAACACTTAGTGCATATCCCTGTCCTACAATTAGGTAAAAGAGAAATCTGCTGCAATGACAGAATAAAGTAATTTCTACTTCTCCACAGATGAACAGAGGGATCAAAGAACATCACAAAGCCTGCTTTTTCTGTGTTTCAGTATAAGCTATATTTGTTTAGACTTGTCCAGTCAATGTTACTACAAGCAGACAAAGCATAGATTCTGTGATTATGCCTGATGGTTATTCAAAAATGGTCAAAACCAACAATCTTCTCACATTAATTTTATTTTTCTCCTCTATTGATTTTCAGAAATTTACCATACATGGTTCTTCCTGCTGAATTTCAGATTTGGGTTTTATTTTTTCCGAATGCTGCATCTGTAAAAATAAATGCGTCCACACATACCCACCTTTACTTCTGTAATATTTATTTGTTGGGTTTATAAAGTCTGGATGCTCTACAGAATGTGTGGGATGGCAGCAGTACAGGACAACAGCAGTTCAAGGGAATGAGGATGTGTCCAGCATGTCCGGAAAAAGTAGCAGATAAAGGGAATTGTTGGCTGGGTGGCTATGAAGAATAGGTTCATTTGTACAGTAGCTAAATTAATTTATTTTTTTAAAAATATTTTCAAAGAAAAGTCAAGTAGGAGAGTAGAAAGAGTAACATCTTTCAAGATCCAGTTGTGTGAGAACTTTTATTTCATTGGTGATGTACTGAATGTTGCATGAATGTGCCAAAAATGGAATGCAAACTGTAGCAAATTGCTGTATCATTTTTTTTGGTCACAAGTTTGTTTTTTTGAAAAACAGCCACACTGCATGTGAGAGAATAGCATCTCAGTCTTCTATTTTTGATGTGTCAATGTGTTTAAATACTTTAATGTCCTTAACAGAAGAAAATAAATATTAATCACAGGCAAAATGTAATTCTAACTTAGCCTTCCAAATCAGGAACTAGCAGCAGATTGTTTCTTTCGTCTTGTCAGGAGAGAGGAACACTGGATCCTCTATAATGGAGGTGAGTAACACAGCTTTAGCAGCCCAAATAACTACCTAGTTCTAAAATGGTCTCTTAAGAAGTAAACATGTTTAAGCCTTTTTATAGCTAGGAGGAAAAAACATTTAGAATGATTTTGCTGCAAATGCTGTTTTTGTGATTATTCTGGCAACTGTATTAACCCACTTAATTTAAAAATAACCTCTGGGGATCCTAAGTGTAGATTCTTTTGTACTGAAGTGAGAGCACTTTCATTATCACTGTTTAACAGTGTAAAGTAGTAAAAGTCTCTGGCTGAATAACACAATATTCATATATTAATACATAGAGTTTTTGGTGGGTGGGGTAGATTTAATAACTCAGGCCTTTACATTTTGTAGTGCCCAGGGAGCAAAGACTTCTGCATTCCTTTTTTACTTCTAGAGGGATGCCTAAAAGTTCTACAATGAGCTCTGATTAGCAATCTCAGATTCTTGATTAATTTTAACCAAGCCGAATACCTTAATTTGCACACCAGCAATACCTTTCTAAGTGGTCCTGTAGAATGTGAATGAGCACATGGTATGCTATCAGAAACCTCTTTCTGATTGTGCAAAAACTGCTTGGTGATTTGGGACCATTGGCAACAGTTTTGTGCTGTTTTGCTTTCTGTATTAAAAAGTTCAAGTTATTAATACACAGTAGGGAAAGATCTAGCTACAAAGTAAACATTTGCAAAATAAGGGTTCCCAAAATTATGTCAACAAAGATGCATCAGGGGAGAGTTGCCAGTAATCCATCTTAATAAGTTTGCAGCTACACTCCACTTGATACATTATTAGGATTATGAGGAAATACCGTTTGCCCACACTCACAATTAGCAGTCCAGTCCTATGCAGTTTTACACAGACGTAAGCTCAAGTAAGTTCAATAAGATACTGCTCTTTGTCTTATTCTTGCTACTAGATCTAAAGGTCAGGTTCATGTGCAGAAAGGAAATGGGGATTTGTGTCTAACCTTTATTCTAACCAATAGGGAAAGCTCATGTAAAACTGTGAGCAACCTTTTTATATTTGTATGTCTTTCTTCAGTCTTTGGATAGTGAGTCAAAGCACAGCTACATAGGCAGTTTTCTTCAACCTCCAGTTAAAATATGCTCTGACTTTGGGTTAAAGAAGAAAGCAGCTATCCCAACAGATGCTCCTGCACCAAACAACCAAGGTAAAGCACCAAATACTTTAATTATGATTAAATGATTAAATGTGCAAAAACTAGTCAGCAAAACTTACTGTCTTGTGATGAATGAATTGTGGAGTAAGACACTAATCTAAGGACTAGGCTGAGGTCTGAGATCCATGAAAGATAGCCAAACAGACTTTACTGGCTTGATTTACAGATCTTATAGTAAACAGGTTCTCTGAGGTATAGTTTTAGAGTGGCAGCTATATCAGTTGTATCTAGGCTGCAGCTATAATATTCCAGGTATTAAATTAAGAGAAGCTGCCCAAGATGGTCTTGCTTGGCAAGCTTATACACTAGTTCAAGTTGAAAGCAGCCAAAAAAAAAAAAAAGCTTGCACAAACAGATGCAAAGAACGAAAACTATGGTTTAAGTTTCCAAGCAAATAGGTAATCAAAGTTTTAAGCTCCTTGTCTGTTTCCATTTCATCTCTGCTCATGGTGCCAGCCTACAAGTGCCAAAACCTACAGTGCAAGAGCAGTAAACATTTATAAATGTATTCACCACAGCAAACTGTTGTTGCTCTTCCTGGTTTGCCAGCTACTCACAACTTTTTTAACTGTGATTTGACCTGTTGTCTGAACTGAAGGTCTACTATCTTACTCTGTTGCCTTCTATGAGAAGAAGAAGAAGCATGTAACAAAGCTTTTTTGTTAGGCTGGACTGGCCTATGAGGCACATTAGTTCAACATTTAATTTATTTAGCTTACTAATGGGAATTATGTGGTTCTTCAAAATGCTGGCAACTCTAATCATTCCTCACCATTGCTTTAGCTGCTAGGAGTTGTTGAGGATCAGAAAATTTCTAGCCCTTGTTTAGCTTTTCCAATCTATACAGTATTTTAGAGTCAGGGGAGGAGAGTTATCTGTCAGTTAAAAGAAGCATAGAGTTTCATTAAACTTACTCTTTAAAGTGCTGTATAAAGTAGGGAAAAAGGTAAGTAGTAAGTGGTTGTTTGGTAAATGCTTCTTTCTTGTGAAGGTGTTAGTTGCATAATTGCTACTAGTCCTTTAAAACCATGAGGGATTGGATCAGACTGCTTACTTTTAAAAAAGAAATAGCTAGGTGGATGTCAGCTTTCTTGTGAATAGCAGAAAACAAAGAGTTTAGGCTGGTGAAAGACGCATGTCAATACTGCAGAGTAAAATAATCTGGTACATGCTGGGATTTAGTGTTACCCTGATTTCTGGGGGTCCCATGAGGGACACCTTAATGTGCTCAAATTAATGGGGAATGGGAATTAGCAAGAGCACAAACTAAGCAATGCAAGAGGCAGGGCAACCTAGCGAGATCTTGGACCCAATGTTTACGGGGTCAGGCCGAGTCAATAATCAAACAGAAGTAAATAATAATTGTTTTCCTTTATTTTGAAAGACAGTCAATATGTATGTATGCAAACACTCACACAGACCTAATGAAAGAAAGGTAGGAGTTGGATAGAGGATTTTAAGAGGGATTTTTGAGGGGAAATACTACATCTGATCCTGAAGCCCGGATAGTCAGAAGAAAAGTCAGTTGGAGCGGAGATTATAAGCATGTGGAAGCTAAGGGGAAGGCTCAGCAAATGGAGCGGCAGCAAGGCGGGATGGAAGCCAGGAGCAATCCGAAGAAGCTCTCAAAATCAGGGGGTCTTATAGGGGGAAATGTGCCTGTAGGCTAGTCCGTTCCCGGGGAAAACAATGGGTTTCGGGCTGGAGACAAAGCCTCCGAAAGGTCAGGATTTAGCATGATTGAATTATGACAGAGTTGTCAGTAGTGCAGACAGTATGCAAATGAGGAGTGCTTGACAGTTCGCTTGTCAAGCTGCCTGCTTGGGGCAGGGGATCTTTTGTAAACTGCGTACATACATAATATGACTTTAAAAAGTACTTGCCTGGAGGTCTCCTGAAGCTGCAGTCCGGCAATTACTGGCCTGCCTGGATTTATTTTGTAGTGTTCAGCTATTTTCGGCCGTGCCCGTGTGCGTGCTTGTCCGGGGGCCTCGCAAGCACATGGAAAGGAATGGGTAGTGAAGGCCAAATTCTTGATATCAAATGATGTCTAATATACCACAGGCCCAGGCTAGAAACTACAGTTACATAGGTGTATGGAAAGGCAAGGCCAAAGAACAGCAAATGAGCTGAGGAGTATTGAACTCAGCACGGTTGACTGCATCACACTCAAGAAAAGGAGACTATATAGGCCAGATCACTAAAGCCACACTGTTGAGATTCATTAGCTTTTTATGTTTTTTAAGTCTGTTTCCAGTGGAGATAAAAACTGCTAAAATACTTTTGTTCACATAAGTCAGCTCACCTGCCTGCATTTTGAAGTTCTCCTTGGGTATATGACTATGAAGAGTGTCACTGTGAATGCTTGGACGTCCAAATTTTCCACAGTACACCGCATTGAGCATACCTAGTTAGGTCTAATGTTATGGTGTTTCTTCTGGTTTTGATGGGAAGCTGTCTAATACTTATGCATCTGATGAGTATGCATGCCACAAGGCTGTATGATTTATGATATATGCTAAGGGCACCAGATCCTGTCTGATCTTGGAAGCTAAGCAGGGTCAGCTCTGCTTAGTACTTGGATGGGGACCACTTCTGAATACCAGGTGCCATAGGCTATATTTCAGAGAAAGGAACTGGCAAAACCAACTTTGTGTATTCACTGCCTAAGAAAACCCTATGAAATTCATGGGGTAGCCATAAATTGACAGGTGACTTGAAGGGACATAATACACACATCTGAGATGAAGTTAATTCTGTCATTTGACATACTTTGAGGAGATTAAAAATAGTTTGTTTCCCATCCTTAATCATCACCTGTGGTCTGCCCTTGAAACTCAAAATGCAAGTGTTGCTTGAACAAATCATAATGAAAATGAGCGTATAAGATTACATATTTTTGTCTCTCCCTGCCACCAAGTATGCAGGCACTTGTAAGCTACATTTTATAGCCTGGTTGCATGCTAACTGTTGAATTCATTGCATGCATAAATCTTCTGGTGACTGCCAACACAAGGCAACAAACTAATACTAGTTGAGCAAAAAGCTGTTTGAATTCATCCAGAGATGCTGTTGTTATGTGCCTTTAAGTCTGTTCTGATTTATGGTGACCCTAAAGTGCACTGAGAGTGTGTGATGCACCCAAAGTCACCCAGTGGGTTTGCATGGCCAAGTGGGGAATCAAACCCTTGTCTCCAGGAGTCTAACACTCAGACCACTATACCACCCTACTTCTCTAGATCCTTTAGAGGATCCAAATAATATAAAAAGTTTGGGATTAACATGTAAGGTAACCACTGATTTATTAATTGGTTTTATATTATGAGCTTTGGCGTATATATGAACATTTTGGTCACGTTCCCTAATTTTGATTTAATTAGAAAAAACAAACTATGACTTAGAGCAGTGGTTCTCAACCTGTGGGTCCCCAGATGTTTGTGGACTTCAGCTCCCAGAAGCACCAACCACTATGGTCAATGCTCAGGGCTTCTGGGAGCTGAAGTCCATGAACATCTGGGGACCCACAGGTTGAGAACCACTGACTTAGAGTTTCTAAAATATAATAAAGGCATATAAGCAGAAGTTATTGTGCTTCAGTAGGTATTGCTGCCCTGAACATTAAAGAGTGCCTGCCTATTCAGTTCTTTGTTTCATGTTTCTGGTCTTTGAGAATGAGAAAGTTGAATAGACAAGACATTGCAGTCCGTTCAGAATGTTTTCTGTACTGGAAATTTCCAAGTCTTCCTAGCAGTTTTGACACGAAGCCACATATTTATTTTGCTGAAAATAAAATCTAACTTTGCGTGTTGCACCATGCAGGAGGTTCTTCTTTAACGTTTTACTTACTTGTCCTTGGAATGTTGGAGTTTTGTAAATTCAGGTGGTTGTCTTAGTAAAGCAAATATGATTGGAGGCGGTGGGGGGAAGAGTAACAAAGATGTTTGTTCTGCCTTTGAAATTCAGAAGTGCTAGAATTGCTTTCATGGATCCTAATGAACATGAGTTTGCTAGAATGTATATTAGTCACCCTTTTTCCTTGTGGTTACCCAACTTCTGGTAACATTGAATAACATGTTAACATCCCCTTCTGCCATCTCAACTGCTGGATAGAATTGACTTGCTCTCCTGTGACGCAGTGGCAAGTTTCAACAAAGAAATTAGGGCTCTGTGGCTCCCTATAAGCAAACTCCTTTATAGCCTCATTCAGCCTGGCATAGGAATAACTTTCTTGTGGTGCCACAAGAACACACAGCTTATATGAAGAGAGATGAGTAGAGCTATATGTCACTTGGTCATTTTTTAGTTAACTGCATGGAACTGACAGATTTTATCAATAATATTTCTTTTTGGGTGGGGGGAGTGGGATGTCTAGTTATATACTGCATCAGCTATCTACTACAGTATGAATGAAAGTGATAACTGAACGGGAAGCAGTAAGGGAAGGTGTGAAAAGCCTTCATGTGCCTGATAGTTTTTTCTTACAAGTAAAGGGAATTTTTCAAAGAATTTTACACTTCTGGCAAATGTACAGTGATAAAATAACTGGGTACGTACTATCATGAGGAGCCAGCATGATGTAGTGGTTTGAGTGCTGGACTACAACATTGGGAGATCAGGATTCAACTCCCCACTCAGCCATGGAGATCCACTGGGTGACCTTGAGCAAGTCACACTCTCTCAGCCCCACAGGAAGGCAAGGGCAAACCCCCCTCCAAAGAAGCCCTGCCAAGAAAATCCTGTGATAAGTTTGCCTTAGGGTTGCCATAAGTCAGAAATGACTTGAAGGCACACAACAACAGCAGCAATATCACGCTTGTTACAAACTGGATATCTTTGCTTTCTTGATACCAAACAGCAGAATTGCTAAAAATATTTAAAAAAAAATAATTAAGGATTAAGTTATCTGTTCACCAGCTTTAGTGGCAGCCCTCAGAACTCTTCAAGAAAAGATCCATCGCCTTGAACTAGAACGATCACAGGCTGAAGATGATCTGAATGCTCTGTCCAGAGAAGCCACCCAGTACAAAAGGGCTTTGCAGCATGAATCAGATGAGAAGGAAATAACTCATGAAGAAGTGATGCAAGAGAGGAAAGGTAGCTTCCATTAGCCCTGATGACACTCTTGCCAACCACTCCTGTTCTGTCTTATTCTCTAGAAGTGTTCACGTTGCTCTGCCACACTGCTTGCTTTCTCTCCTAATGTGTAGGCGGTAGCAAATAGGGCTATCACATGATTGAAGTTTTCCCAGCAGATCTGCCTTTAAATGCTTTATTAGCTGTTCCAATAAATGTGCATCTTGTGCTTTTGAGATATTGTAGGAAATGTGGGATAACTTGCACTTTAATAAGCAAAAGTTGTGGCTTATTGTTAGATTGTTATGTGCTATTTTCTTTTTCATTGCTAAACAATACAAACTGATTCTTTTACTCTTTTTTCAAGGTGTAGGCTTTAGGGAAGCTATAAGAATGCTTGTAGATGTTTGTGGGAGTGCATGTATTTTTTTTTAAGTTTCTGATGTTTTAAAGGAACTAAAGTATTTTAGATGTCTGGTGATAATAAAAGTAGCCAACATCGAGGAGACTGAGTCTCAAGGAGCCGTGTTCATTTCAACAGAATTGTTATGTAATATGTTGTGAAGTAGGGGATAAATGAGTAAGTGTTTCACTTCTCCC
Organism: Iguana delicatissima; assembly: GCA_948472985.1. Classification (NCBI taxonomy): domain Eukaryota; kingdom Metazoa; phylum Chordata; class Lepidosauria; order Squamata; family Iguanidae; genus Iguana; species Iguana delicatissima. Next base: position 18,259 of record CAOKZL010003025.1, read on the forward strand.
CCATTTTGGCTTGTGTTTCACTTCTCCCCCATTTTTCTGTTTCTTCCCTCCAGATGTGAGCATGCAGTTACAGGCAGCACAAACACGCTGCTCCTTGCTGGAAAAACAACTAGATTACATGAGGAGAATGGTAGTCAGCGCAGAGTTGGAAAAGAAGCAGGTGCTTGAGCAGCAAGTATGTGTGTGTTTAATATTCCATATTCCTATGCTTTGTTTCACTGATGTATTATCCTGTGTCAGAAACACTGTGCCCTAGATTTGTTGGTATCATTTGTCTTTAATTTTGCTTGTTTAACATAAATGACATAAATCATTCAATTATTGCTTCTGGTGGTTCCTACGGATTCAGTAATAATTAATCTGCTAAATCTAAACCATCATAATCTTAAAAGTGGTAAATGATAATTCTTCCTTCTTGAGCTGCTGGACAAAGTGGGTATATATAAAAATGCCAAGACAAATGTTCTGGCCGACTTCTTAAGACCAGAATTAATAATACAATTTACAGTGGGTGCTTGGTTTCTGCTAGAGTTTGGTTCCAGGACCCCACCACCACCCTCAGATGCTCAGATGTCATTTTGTACAACAGTCTAGTAAAATGGCATCCTTATATTAAATGGCAAAATCAAAGATTGGTTGAAGCCATGGATACAGGATCCTCTGATATTGTGAGCCAGCTGTGGGAGACGTTTTGGTGGAAATCAAATCTGAATAAATAAATAGATTGAGATTTTAAGTACTCTTTTCTAGGACATTTGTTGTATTTAAGTGGGAAGCTTTTCTGAGGATACAGACAAAGAAAGTCACATCTGACTCAGTAAGCTCTATGTAGCCATTAGTGGGGCTTAAATGTCTTTGGCTAAGAGATTATGTAAGCATAAATAATTTTCCTAGCTACAGACTCTACAAATCAGTCCTGATCCAGAGATGGTTAAATGCAACAGAGTGTTATATATGGGATGTTGCACTGAGATGTTTTGAGTAACAGGTAATAGCTGTGTGCAATGTAATGCCTGTGTGCAATGTCTAGATATTAGGCAAAAAAATATACACTGTTATATGTATCGCAAGGTGCATTTCAGTCTTCATGGGCCAGTTCATGGAACATTCATTGTTCATGTCGGTGAAGTCTACATTCAGTCTTTGTAAGTCTGCACTTCTTTCTGTACCATTTATTGGCTCATCCAAACAGAATTGTATCCAATGGCAGCTGTCATGTGCAGAAAAAAAAGGTATGTACAGTCCTCCTTCCACATTCACGGGTTTGACCTTTACAAATTTGATTATTCATGAGTGCATGTGCCTTCCCCATGCATTTGGCCTTGGTGAGAGAACTTGCACTGAGGCAAATTGCAAAGGAATTGAGGGAGAAGGCTAGCACAAACCTTCCTTTTCTGCTGCAGAGTTTCCCACTCCCATTCCCATACATTTGGTTCCCAGGGTGGAGAAACATGCTGAGGCAGAATGCCAGAGAAGCTGGGGGGAGCTCTGAAAGGGAATCAGAGGGGAAGCGTGGGGGGGGAGTTATTCTCAGTTTTTCCACTTTCACAAGGGTTCTGCTCCCTGAACCTTCACCATAGTGGACGGGCCACTGTATCTTCCTTTTTTCACGTGTACCATGAGCTTATACAAGTTTCCATGAATGAATCACCTCATAGTGGATCACAGTGGTGCTTCCTGCTTAAGAGTCTTTATCTGTCATGTCTGGCAACATTAGACTTTCTGATCTTTGAAACTGGAGGAAACCTTCCTTTCAGCTGTCAAGCTTGTGCACATTTTTCAGATTCAGCTTCAGAAGGAAAAGGATCAAGATCAGGTGGAGTTATGTACAAAGCTTGATAAGCTTGAAATTCTGGAAAAGGAATGTCGGAGACTACGAGCACTCAAAAAACTGCAGAAGTAAGTAAATACAGTAGCCACCAATGACTTGAATTTTTTATATACTGTATACATTGTAAGACTGGCTAAAGAGCTTATGGAAGATTTACCTGTTTCTGTATTAGAAGTGAAGAGTGCAGTGTTTCTGTTTCCTGTTTTATACCTCAGCCTTGGTTCCCTTATTGGAAAACTTCAGTTCTAATCTTCAAAATAATGTCAGTCTTCTCATCCTAAATGTGATTTAGTTTAATTTAACCCTTGCATGTTATTCTAATTTTCTTTCTCAAAGGAAAAGATCAAACGCCTAGAGCAGAAGCTTCAGGAAGAGCAACATCAGCGCAAGCTAATACAAGATAAAGCAGCACAAGTGAGTTAGAAAGAAGATCTGGTTGCAAAGATGAAACAGGAGGTTCATTTCTCTGATTTAGATCTTTGTTAACCAGCTACAGTGCCAAAGATAAACTGTACCATGACAGCCCACTATACTTTGTTAGATTTATGGCTACTTTATACTAGATTTTAATATGTCATTTTCATGTCCCTGCCCTGCTTTGCTTTCAGAACTTCTGTGGTTTTCTAAAAAAAGTTCTGTATTGTAAGAATTAATTAAATTATGACCATATTGCATATTTTCCAAAATATCTGTGCTCTTATCAGTAAGGAGGCAACAACTCTCCTCATAAAATGTTTCTGCCACAAAATTTCAAACTTACCTACCTACCCACCCAGATCAAGTGGGGGTGGCATAGTTAGAAATGCTGTGTTTTTAATTAGAATAGTTATATGAGGCCTAGCTTCTCCACTAACTGGTATATTACTCAGGCATGAGCATAACCTTTGCTTTGTCTAAGCTCTGATCGTCATATTCTCATGAGTAACTGGTTTTTTCACCATCAAAATAAGTAGACACTAATTCTGAGCAGTGAATGTGATTGCCTCAAAACCTGTCACAAGATCAGGGGACATTGCTAGTATTCAAAGCTAACAAAATACACTGTGGATCTTAATTGGGCTAGTGCATACCTCTTTTACCAGGAACATCAACTTGACAGAATATTCTCAGTAACCTTGTGGCGGTAAAACTGGCTGGGCAGATCCAGCAGAGAGATTTGTATTATTTCAGTGCCTGCAACGTTGCAGATGGTGTTAGGGGATGGGTTCTGTCATGCATGAGGCTGCGTATCAGACAGCTTGGAAATGTAATCTTTCAGAGCAGATTCTGAAAGTAGTTGAAAAAGTAATTTTTTCAAGTTCTATATTGGACCTGCACAATTTGACCTGTAAAGCCCCATCCAGGTCTAATAAACACCAAGAGAGTGTTCTATCTTTAATAATATGTTATGTTAATATATTGTGGTAGAATACCATTCATGTTCCTGGCCAGGCAAAGTGTCTATACATCTGGAGTAGCTTTATTAGCCCCAGTTCCCACTCTATAAATTGATACATATGGAGCTATACAAAAGTATGGAACATAACACCAATGAAGCAGTTTGCACCTCAAAGTTCTGTGCAACGGAAGAGATTGCTTGTGTGAGCATTGTTGGAAATGTTTACAATTGCATGCTGATGGAGATAAGCATTATATGTTAAGCAGATGTTGCTAATGAGTTTAAGCATGTAGAAGTCTGGCAGGAGTTTTTTTTTCTTTTCCTGTACAATGAAGAACACAGTTTTTTACCCTGTTGAAGAGATGAGATTTCTGAGACCAATACTTGTTCACAATAAAAGCTGTAAATTACTGAGATGGTATAAAAACTGTTTTCCTCCCAGCAATCTTTGGTATCACACTGACGAGATCAGATGCTCATTATAGTAGATTCTATTGCGCTCTGTTTCTCATGGACACACACATTAGACCTGCAAGGATCTGTTCATTCTCTTAGCTTTGGATTGAGGATATTAGCCTGAACAAGATCTGGTTGTATTTTTTTTTAACCTTCAGCTCCAAACGGGACTTGAGATGAACAGAATTCTGTTGTCTACATTTTCACCACAAAAAGATACAAAGAAGAAAAGCAAGAAGAAGAAAGCTGTAAAGGTAAAGAAGAAAAAGTTAATGAAGATATCTTCAATTTAGGAAAGCAATATCATTCTATTTCTTTTATGCCACAGTGAAAATAAAACAGACCTTTTTATTGCTATGTTTGACCTTTTCTTGGTCAACTGTAGTCTTCAGATGAAAGCTCTGAATTCCGAAAGTCTTAGCAATAAAGACTTTGTCCATTAGAGACTGTGCTTGAGGGCTTACGGCATTATAACAACTGGACCAATATTAAAATGTATCTTCTAACATATTGTTTTAGAATATGTTGGATTCTTTTTTGTCAGTGCTTGATTAATTGTCTGAAGCCTGAGGCATTTATCCATAACTTCCAAAAAGATTTGTTTTTATCAGCTGTTAGCCAGCAGAAAGCTACTTGCTACATCACTTCCATAAATCCAAACTAGCATGCTCAGAGATTTTTGACAATTATAGCTCAAAATTACTGGAGGGCACTATGTTGTCTTATTCATGTTCTAAGCTATTTATCCAGTTCTTTTCTTAAGCCAAAATACTGGTAGTAACTATAAAAGTACGTAATAGTATAAATCATTATAAAGCAGTATGGTGGCATTATTGTTTCATACAGTTTAAATGCAGTATTGCTAGATCTGTGGATAACAAAAACTGCCTAATTTCAGAAATGGTATTTACAGTTATAAATCTACTTAGTCTTGTTGGGCCTGCCCAACAACTGTGAAACATATAGTGGTGTTAGGACATACTTGTGGTAGATGGAACCAACATTTTTCATTATATGTCTTATCTACTTTTTTAAAAAATTACAAGGAGTTCAGTTTCACCGAATAAGCACTTTAAAGCAGTAGTCTCTCAAAAGTGCTGATTTGGATCCCAATTAAGTCATATTTTGAGTACGCTCATATATGTCAGTGGAACTGAAATTAGATATTGTATCCATTGCTGTCTGACATGAGATCCGAGCCTCATTTTGGTGGCAAATTAAATTTTGGCTTTTTACCAAGGATTTTAGGGCCAAGGGATTATAGTCTGATTGGTGATAGAGATCTGATGTAGTGTATGCTGTGTATGTGATTCCAGTCTGTTTTGTTTTAGACTATTTGAAATTGTTTTAGAGTGTTTAGAGTGTGTTGTTTTCTATACTTGATCCTTAGATGTTTTGATACAGGGGAGGATATAAATATTTTAATGAATAAAAGAAATCTACCTCCAACCTCAGGCCTGTATCCAGTCTTCCATAAAGATACTTCAATCTGTCTAGGAAGGCTTTCCTTCCTTTCTCAGTGCAAGACTCTGCATCCTCTGAAAAGGCTCTCCTGAGAGATTTGAAGATCCTCAGGAAAGACTTGAAATGTGATGCATGCCAAACATGAAGTCAAGCTAGCTTGCAGGAGTAGAATTAAGATACCTTCCCAGTGTCTGTGTGTAATTATTGCCATTAACAAATAATAAGGGTTATTTAGTAGTCTTTTCCAGGGAGCATTTTTCACATTTTGATGACTGATTGTTACGACAAATGAACATACCTTTGTTCTGAAAAACTCCACTGTCTGGAGATAATTATAAAATAAGAACTTTTCTCATGAGAGCAATATCAGCAATGGGATCTATTATGGTAGTTCTTGAGATTTTTTTTAAAAATCAAAATATTGCACATAGTATCTATTAACAAATTGGCTTTCCATAGTTTCCCAACCAGTATAATATCAAAATCAGTTATGGATACTGATGGTATAACGGCATGTTTGGGACCCCTACTGTTCCTGTTTCTTGAAAAAGCAGTAAATCTAGCTTTAATTTTCAGAAAAATCCAGATTTGAGGAAAACCAATGGCTCACAGCCATCCCAACAGACTGGAATGCTGCCTTTTGTTGCTGGGAAGGTAAGGTCTCTGTCTATCTTCTTAAATGACATTTGTTTAAATTACTGTTTGTTTGAGCAGACATTCTAATATGCTACTTTTCCTACAAGTCTGCCAGCTCAAGTCACTCTGTTGTTGCAAATGTTCAAAGTGTCCTGCATATGATGAAATACCGTAGTCCATGTGTAACTTCACATTATCCAGAAGAAGCTGAAAAGAGGACCTCAAGAAGGGCTGCTCTGTGTAGACCACTATCTTGTACCACATCTTCTTCAACGACAGACAGTCTTTGTGATCTTCTGTTGGTCATGCAGGATGAGCTGGGACAAATGAGCTTGTATGTATTCATTTATTACTGGTATATATAAGTAGCTGGAAGCTGTAGGTTCAAAACACACTATTAAAAGCTGAGAACCATCTTTTTGTTTTTAAAAGGCACTTTCACAAATAGTACTAAGACAAATTTATATTCTTTGGTCCCCATCTGGATAGGAGTACAACATAAAAAGCATAGCATGTCTCCCCCAATACACAAATTGTCATAGAAGCTGGCTCTTTAAAAAAAAAAGCATGCATGCCCAAACTAGCTCTTTGGATCCCAGCCTGGCTGTTTTTAGTATGGCTTATGAAAACACCCTATAACTTCAGAGCCAAGTTGGAGAGAATGAAGTAGCTCAGTGTTCTTTATGGGAAGTTTACTGCGTTTTGTGCAAAGATCTTGCTGGCCTAATTTTGCTGCATTGCTGCTAGCTGTTTTCTGTAACTTGGCCATCTTCAAGTTCTGTTTGCCAGATAAATAGATGCCAGTACTTATTTTGGTCTGCAAACCATTATGGCAAAAAAAAAAAAGAAAAGCACTTTAAGAGCATTTGAAATGTAAAACTTACAAGCTACATTGTCAACTACTAACTTCTTTCTGTGGTTAAAGGTAAGCTGCATTTAGTCCTAGTAGAGTACTCAACTGTATGCTGAAGTCCCTCTGCTCTGTAAGCTGAGAGCATGTTCCTATTTCCCATTGTAGTATCTGGAGTTTCAGTAGCTGCACATAATATCATATTCACTGTGTTCACTGTGTTCACTGTGTTTATTCTTCAAATGTTGTATTGAAAACTTTTTAGTTGGAACCAGGCTGCCAGAATAACATCCATATAAAGATTAGGGTGATTTTTGTTTGTTTTTAATGTGTAACATAGAGAATCAACATCTTTTCTGGAGTTCACTTTAGAATGCTATGCGTGCTATGTTATGGGAAGGCATGACACTATCTTAAAGAACAATACATTCTAGAAGGGGTGATATTGCACAGCAGTATTTATACTGTCCCTTGCTTTTATATGCCTCATGACTCAATAGCTTGATAGCTTATTGCAAGATAACATACAAGGAGTTAAGAATTCTCCAAGAATGAGCAGATGAGAATAGTCATAGGAAAGCTAGTGGACTGGATTGACTGATTCAAATTCTGATTAAAATTTTGTGTTCAATAGTGAACATCAAGAACTGTTAAAGCAGATACAAGAGACTCCAGAGCAAGACATTCGAGAAGACTTGGAACGTGAATTGGATTGTCTTATAAAGCAGATGGAAATTAAAGGAGACCAAATTGCAAAACTGAAAAAACACCAAGAACATGTAAGCAAACAGTTAGGGGATAACACAAAGGTATTACTGACTGCAAAGTTGATGCAAAATATCTTATAGATTTAAAAAGCTTGTGTTCTGGTTGTACGAATCATGCAAAAGAAAGCACAAGGAAGCCGCTACAGGTATACCTTAACAAAGTCAATGTGTTTCTGGGCATTACTTCTTTAATAGACACTTTCGTATTAGAGGCGAAAATAACATGGAAAGAGTAGGGATAGGTTAGTACACTACAGAAAGGAAGAACAGTTTAACACATTTTAGCAAACTTTTTATTCAAAACTAACAAAATATGCAATGAAATTGAACAAGTGGGCCAGATAAGTGTGTGTACGGTATATTTGGACAAAAATATTTGAACCTTCTAGAGCTCACTTGAAAGCTTCTTCAGAAATGCATCCATTTCTTAAAAAATACTTTTTTTTCTCCTCCAGCCTCCTCTTTTCTTATTATTTCCATTTTAGTGGCCAAATTTATAGATCTATGCTTTGTTAACATGCTAGAGCCAACTGGTGAGGCAGGCTTATCTGTTTCCCCATTTTCTTTCTGTTTTGCTATGCGCTCGGAGTTTTGGAGACAGCTGATATTTAATTTGCCTATTGTAGGCAGGCACACACAGCTATAGTAGAATTGGCTAGAGACGATCCCATTCTTTCCTACCCCAAGTTTTATTGAATCATTTGCTACAGAGATACAGCGTCAGCTCAACACCAAAAGTCCATGTTCCTACCATCTTCCCAGTGGCAATGCTGCTAAAAAAACCCTTCTAGTTAGACAGAGAATGAGGAGTAAAAGAGAGACTGGGGGCGCATAAAAAGACTTTGTGAAAAGAAGCTTCTTTATCAGAGGCTTTATTAACCAAGGTATGCCTGTATATAAAATTACCTTGTTGAGCAGGGATGATTTTATTTTGCTTTGAATATGAGAATCAAACTAGACATACATGCAGTCTTCTGATGGAGTGTGATATGGCAAGTAGGCACATGTGCATGTGTGTTATGGGTGGATGGTTTTTTTCCCCTGAAGGTAAGCCTTGGCTGTAGTAGCATTCCTGTCCTTTGTTCACTCAAAATCAGGAATGTACGCAACTGTTTTGTCACCCAAGAGGATCTGAGGAGCTCTTCCTCCTGTATAGGCGAGGTCACAAAAGATGAAGTATCCTTTCTTCATTCAGAATGCCTGGAGGTTGAGGATGTGTACAGAGGTGACCAAATTTACTGAAGGCACACAATTATTTAGGAAGGTTGGGGGGAGAAAACCCCAAAATCACAAAGAACCTGAGGGTGTTAAAATAGCAAATGAGATTCATTATAAGCAAGTGTAAAATTATACTTATTAGGACAGCAAAACCCAGCTTCACATATATGCTGATGAGATCTGAGCTGGAATCAAGACAAAGAAACAGATCTTGGGGTTTTCATGAGCACCTCAGTGAAAATGTGAACCCAGTTTTAAGCAGGCAAATGCCATGTTGGACATAATTGGAAACGAAAAAAAGTAGTAGTATTCTGCTTTTATGATAATCTATGGTACAACTATATTTGAAATATTGCATATGATTCTGGTCCCTGTACCTGAACGGGAAAGAAGGAAGATATTACAGAACTGGAAAAAGTGGGAAAAGGCAGCCAAAATTGTCACAGTGCTGCTGCAGCTCCCTTATGAGGAACATTTACAATACTTGATAAACTTATTTAAAATTAAGCATGGAATGCAAAGGGAGAAATTTTTGCCCCTCTCCTAGAATATAAAAACACAAGGTCAATCACCAAAGCTGAATGATGGGAGAAATCAGGACAACAAAAGAAGGTATTTCACACAAACCCTAATTAAACTTGAGGATTCACTACCACAGGATACAATGATAGCCACCAGCTTGGGAGCCTTTAGAAGGGGAATTGAGCAAGCTCATGGAGGAAGGGTTATCAGACATAGTGAATATATATTGCTTCCAGTTTCAGAAGTACTATGACTCTGTATAGCAGTTGCTGGGAGCACAACCACAAGGATCTAGTTGCAGCTATATCCTGCCAGCAGCTGGCTGGGTGCTGTGCTAAGAGAATGCTGAACTAGGAGACTAGAACCAATATACTGTATTTGTTGGTGCATAAGATGCACCCATGTATAAGATGCACCCCATTTATACACTGGCAAATACTATTCCCCAAAAATCCCAAAAATTAATGTTTTAAAATGGGGTGCATCTTATATGTTGGTGTGTAAGACACACTGGCATATAAGATGCACCCCATTTTCAAAAAGTAATTTTTTGGGGAAAAAGTGAGTCTTATATGCCAGGAAATACAGTAACTGAACCACTTTAGTTCTTAAGTTCCCTGCCCCTTAAATTCCTTTGTTTATTGGCCGCCTCCGGTGGTCACTTGAAAGAACAAGTCATAAAAGAGGATTTTCACACATCTCTAGCATAATGTCTTGTCTAGGCTAGTCATCAGTAGTAATGTCAAACCAAAAGCTTTGTTAAAACAAGCCAGAACAATCTTCAACAATGTTAATCCATTCAAATGTTCTCACTTGCAGACTTATAAGTACTCTTAGGTTTCAAAAAGAAGAAATGTCCTTCTGCAGATGGAAGACCTTACCTGTTACCAGTCTGTGATGTGATAAATATACAATTCTTTACATTATTAATAGAAAATGTATGTGTTTGTTATTGCTGTAATGTAATTTTTGTGTATTTAAGCATGATCAGTCAGCTGGTTTTTGAGTCAGTAGGGACCTGGTTTGTTGGGTAACCTTGTTCCCTATCATACCATCTCATGCACTTCAGGTTTGCTGTAACTAAGGAAAGCCTGAAACAACAAAAATGAATTCCTGAAAAAAAAAATGCCAGTAAACAAGATGGGATTTATGTTTCTTGAGGCAGCCTGGCTAGCAACAGAAAAGCTGTCTGGGCTTCAAATAAAACTGTTTAATGAAGTGTGTTCAAGGGCTTCTACACCTACTTTAAGTCATAGACATATTGGGACTAAAAACAGGCTTAATTGCAAAAAAGACACCTGCTCTCTTTTTGCACTATTGAAATACTAAAAGTTACATCAGATTTGCAGGTCAGCTTTGCATTGATCCTTTCATATTTTGTTATGTATGTTTTGATGTTATTTTGCTGTATTTTTATAGTGATGCTTCAGTGTCACTATAAATGATGTTTTTCAAGCAAGTGCATCGTACCAATTTACTTCATTTATCACTGGAATTTACCTTGTTTTTTGAAAAACAGAATATTATTTGGCATCCTTGTAAGAACTATATTTCATTATGTTTTTAGTCTCTTCTTTGCTTTTATCCAGTCATTGTAAGCAATTTTTAGTCTTGTAGAAAAAGCAAACAAGGAGTCGTTTCTTTGGCCCTTCTGTATCATACCTAAATGTCTCTGAAAAATTACTGCATGTATACCTTGATCACTTGATTTGGTAGATAATGCCTCTTTGAGCCCAAACATTCATGTCTTTTGCTTCAGACCTATTGAAGGAAATTTTTATTTTATTTTTGTTTTATTCTTTAGGTTCATAAGATGAAGCAAAGGGCTCAGAAACTGAAGAGGAAAGTAGCTTATGCTGCATCAAACCCCAATAAATTAAAAGGAACTAAAGAGACTGCTGTTACTCCAAGACATGCTGTCTGCAGTACCTCTTCTGGGAATAGGAGCACAAGTTCTCTTCAGCTGTTAAAATGCGCTCAGAAGCTTCAGTCAGTATTGAAGAAAGATGATATTGTGTGGGAACCATAGCTCTCAAAATTTATATCTATTGAAAACTGTCCGTTGGGAATTGATTTTACAAGTTTAACTTAATCAGACTGCTGGTTGCGTCATTAGTATCCCCATTAATCTTGAGACTTCCATTTGGGGTAAATAACTTCCTTGTTTCCATACTGATTTTTTAAAAATATAACTGTGATTTTTTAATGATGTGTGTACACCATTTTTAATTAAAGAACCTATCCATCTATAGAGAGTAATATTGCTTCTTTTTTCTTGTGGTATTCTGGGGAGGAGGACTTTGAATGCCCATAAACAAATATGAATGCAGTGTTTCTATATGTCATTATAATCTATTTAGGTTTATGTATAATTTTATTTAAAATGTCTCCAACTCACATTTCAATAGAAGAAAAAAATCCAGATTTAAAACAACCACTAAAGTCAGGCTATATCTATATTTATCTAACAATTATTCTTTTAATTTGCAGAATATAATTTAAAGAATTTAATTCAGAGTTAAAAGGGACTCCAAAGAGCATTTAATTTGCCAGTGCAGAAATCCACACATAAAGCATTCCCTAGAGGTGGCCCTCCAGTTTCTGTTTAAAAACCTCCTAAAAATGGGGCCCATCACCTTCCAACCATCCAACATAGTCTCTTCTGTCAAACAGCTGTTTCCATTAGAAAAATCTTTGTGATATGTAATCATTATCTCCGCTCTTGCAATCTAAATCAGTTTGAATCCTGTCCTCTGGAACACACACATACATACACACAAAAGCTTGCTCTTTCTGACTCAAGAGAGCCTTTCAGATAAAGATGACTTATCATATCACCTCTCAGTCTTTCCTGCTTCAGGCCAAATATATCCAGCTCCCTCAACCATTCTTCATAGTGCTTAATTTCCACACCCTTACTATCTTATTCATCCTCTGCTTGAGGTATTTTAGCTTGCTGCTATACTCTTAAACTGTGCTGCTCCAAACTGGACACAGTACTCCTAAAAAAGAAGTTATTTGTTCATGCCTTCAGAACTCCTAGAAATGTTACATCTCTAGTCAGGCATACCCCAAAGCCTCTGAGAATAAAGTTGCTTTATACAATTTTTTGTCTTCCTTTTCCTCTATCTAGTTGGAAGTATTTTAGAAGCATCCACATGGGGAGGATGATGAAGAAGGCCTGAGAAACAGACTTTCAGTGTTGGGTTGTGGCAGCAAGTCTGCAGTAAGCAATGCATTAAAACTTTATGCTGGAAAAGAATCAGATTCTGCTGTAGCTGATCCTAGTGTAACTGTTACGTGCTGGCCTGTAACAGTCAAGATAAACCGCAGTTGCCTCTAGAATTCCTTACTGAGCATGTGTGAACAGCAAAAAGAGAGAAAAGGGGAGAGCAAATAAACCTTCCAAGCTATCCCCAGCATGTTAAAAAAAAGTGTAGATCTATACATTTTGCCACCAAATTGGAAACTGTAAATAAAATGGAAGCTTGTGAAAAAGAAAATCATCCCTGGTCTCTGGAAAGTTCAAAATATTTTTGTTTACTTATGCAAGCCCTACCTGACTGGGGCGTTTCATTTCACATGTGTGTATTGCAAGTTACTATTGAAAGCTTTGCTGAAACAAGACAAACAGCTCTTCTTTTTTGTGGTATAGGAACGAAACCCTGTTCTTTCTATGTTGTTTCTACCTCTGGTACCAATTTTTCTGTTGAAGAAGTAATACCCAGGAACAAATAGACTTTGTAAACTGAGGTATACCTGTATTTGTACTCCTATTTTGGTAGAAGGCCACATTTTGTGGATGGAAGGGATCAGTGGCCATTTCCGCACGGGGCGAGGGAATTGCCCCGCGCCGCTACTTACCAGGTCTTCTGGCTCCCTGGTCTGGAGCAGTGCGTGCTTGTCCATCCGCTTTGCTCCGGCGTCCAAAATGGTGGCTTCCGGTTGGTCGTGGGTCTCGACCAACCTCTGAAGCTTGCCAGCCTAAAGCTGACCCTCGGCAGATCGCAGGCTCACATTGGTGCGAGCCTGCAAATCTGCACGAGGGAGCAGGCTCGCAGTGGCGTGCTCTGTGCTTTTGAAAGACCAGAAAAGTCAGATCTTTCAAAAGCATGCTGGAGGACCACTTGGGGTTGTTCCGGAGTGGATCTACATTAAGTAGTCTGGACCCAGTCCGCTCCAAGGTGCAGACGTCCTCTGCGGAGGACACACTGCACCGTTTTTATTACCCTGTGTGGAAATGGCCAGTGTTTCACCTATTCGTTAGAAGTATGGTACATTCTTCTTCAGTAAACTCTCACTCTCTCTCTCTTTTCCTGTTTCTTCCTCTCTCAGTGCGTACACACAGGTTCCTATGGTTACAGCCAAGCTAAAACAAGCACGCAGTGGAATACTTCCACCGCTACACTGGTCTTTGATTACATTTGCTATAGAAACCTGTGGGAGAAGTTATCTGCTGCTACAGTTTCCAGTAACACAAGAGGCCTTTTCTTTGCTCTGCTGGAGGCTGTTTACCTTCCACACCCGAGAGGCTGTGACCTTGCTGTTCTTGCCAGGTATCATATTGCGCTTAAAGCGGTGTGATCTAAGGGGAGGAGGGTGACAAAACATTTTAAATAAATCACATCCAATCAGTTCTCTGTTTATCACATAATTCCGTGTTATGTGTAGTCCATTAGATCTGTTCTCTTGTTTGCAATTTATACCAAAATAGCTGCAAATAATTTTTTTTTTTTTTTAAGAACATTTCTTTACTGAGGGTAATGTCTCACAGAAGCCAGTACATTGCTTTGCCAGGGAAGAGCTAAACAAAACTAAACTGACACCTGAATTGATCACTAAGGAGGTAAGAAGAGGAAAAAAATGACTTATAGAAGATGGTTACATGCTTTCTATGTAAATACTTTAAAGTTCCTCCTTTGGTGTTTTGGCAATTTAATTAGGCTTGATAAGAATTTCCTAAATTAGATAACAAACTAAATACAAGAACTTTGTCTCCTTTCACATTTTCTCTTCTCCTTTTACAATGAGAAGCATTTTACTAGTGTGTTTTAAAGTGGATAGACAAGTTTATAATGTCATTAATCATGTCTCCTCTGAAATTTTAGACACTACATTTGCAGCTTTGATCTTAATCTCATTACTAATTCAACTTGTTCACTCATGCCTGTGGCCTTTAAAGGAGGCAATAAAACTGATCAGCTATAATTACAGAAAATAATTGAGGTCCAGAACTTTGAAATAATGTAGACTAGATTTGTGTAGTGCTACAAGTAACAGCTTGCATGTTTAGTTAACAGCAACTGAGTGAAAAATTAGCTTTTTTTTTGAGCTGAGGGGGTGAGTTTTTTTATTTGCCTTTAAGTAAATGCAGATGAACAGTTACACCAATTTAATTATTTGATTTTTTTTAAAACTACTTTAAGTCATCTGTTAGGTTTGAGCATTACTTGGGCTTTGTCCTTTTGTCTGCCAAGGCACAAGAAGCTTCAGTGAGGTCTGGATAGTTTTCTACTGTGCCAGGAAATTGTCTTGTCTTGCATGGTACTCCAGGACACCATTGAAAACTGCCCCTAACACATGGCTGTGGCTATTTACTATGAGGTTAGAACCAACATAGCTTGATTTCTTGAGTACTAAATAAGATGAGAATTGGGTCTCAGCATGAAAGCTAGAGGAATTATTGTGAGGAAAAGTACTAGATTATGGAGTCTGTTTCTAAGCATAGAAGTGGATGAAAATCTCAACATAGAGCCACTGGTAAGTGGCAGCCTTTTAATATTTTGACAGGTTTATCCGTGGTGTTTCCCTTTCCCCCGCCATGAGGAGGATCACTGCCAGGAAAATACGACAGTGTGTTGAATGTTTAAGACTGATGGAGTAGGACTGGGAAGACCTGGGTTCAGATCTCTACTTGGCCATGTAGTTTACGGGGTGGCCTTGACCCCTTCACGATCTCTCAGCCTAAATTTATCTCCAAAGCTGGTTCGGAGGATAAAATTAAACAAGGAAGACAACCATGTAGGCTTTCTTGAGTTCCTATAATTTGTGTATAACTCAAATAGTGTAATGATAGCAGAAACCCAAACAGAAGGAACAACTTGATATAGAAGTGGCATTTTAGGCAAATTGTACAACATGGATATGATGCAGTGTTTCCTTATATGAAACTTGTACAACTTGAAAGGCAACCTATCAACCATATAATGTTATTTTTCAGTGTTTGGTAAACTTCCTCCTTTTTGTAGTCTCAGAAAGGCAGCGTAAAACAGATGAATCACCCTCTGATTATCATATATGACTGAGCTGAATTTGTAGGCTTGTCCTAACTACAGGAATACCTCAAGTTAACAAAATCTCTGACTAAGACGCTCCTTTGTACCAAGTCTCTGTATGCCCAAACAGCCCCAGTTTCCTTCTCATCCTTCATCTAGGTGGATATTTTTTAAATCACACTGGCACTGGGAGGGTTGTGGAGCAGGATTAGAAAAACACAAGATTTTCATTGTGGAGGTTGCAGCGGCATATCTGCAGTAAACTGTGCAATAAAGCCTGAGCTGGGAAAGAATGGGATTCTGCTCTAGTAGATCCTGTTGTCATTGTGTGTCCCTGCATAGGACAGGCAAGGTAAATAACAGCTCACTACTGAGCACGCATGAACAGCAAACCAAAGAGAAAAGGGATAAACAGATAAGCCTGTCTCACCAGCTATTCCCAGTATGTTAAACAAAGCATAGGGGTGTGAGTTTGCCCAGTAAAAGTGGAAGCTGGTGAAAGGAAAAATCATCACTGGAAGAATTTTGGAAAAAGCTTTCAAGTGTTCCGTGTATGTTGTTAGCTTTGAATAAAATGTTGCTGAAACATGTTGAACTGCTTTTCCTTTTTGTGGGGTAGGAACCCATCCCTATGTTTTGTTATTTCTGCCCCGGTACCATGTTTCCTGTTAAAGAAGCAGTGTCCAGGAATACATCTCCTTTGTTAACTGAGGTATACCTATACTGTATGTGCAACTATTAGAGGAATAAGGTATTCTTGCTTCTTCACACACGCCCCGCCGTGTCTTTGTCCACTGTAAAGTATGGCTGTTGGTGCTATGGAAAGTAGAGTCAAGATTTAACAAGATCGTATGAACATGTCCCTCCTGCAACCAATGGTATCTTATTCCCGCACTTTTTTTGCTTATGTTTAAAAATATTCTGTTGATTATTTTCCAACAGGAAGCAGATTGCACTGGTATAGCTATGAAGAGAGGGAGCAAAATTAGGACAGTGCATCCCCAAATAAGAATTATGCCCCCAAATTAATTTTTCCTTCAGCTCCCAAATTTCTAGCATTACAGTAACTTAAAACTTCAGGTGGACATTCTGAATGACCATGTAGGTTCCCTCAAATACCCTAAAGGCACCAGATCCTGTCTGTTCTTGGAAGCTAAGCAGAATCAGCCTTGGTTAGTACTTGGGTGGGAGACTGCTAATGAATAGCAGGTGCTGTATATTTCAGAGGAAGGAACTGGCAAAACCATCTCTGAGTATTCCTTGCCTAAGAAAACCGTATGAAATTTATGGGAGTACTATAAGCCAGCACTCTCTCTCTCTCTCTCTCTCTCTCTCTCTCTCTCTCTCTCTCACACACACACACACACACACACACACACACCAGTTAAGCAGAATTACCTGGGGAATGCCAGCACAGCAAATATGAGTCCTAGGTATAAACAATTTTCAAGTTCATACCTTGAAATACTAGAAAATTAGTGACTAAAGGAGAATTTCATTGAGAGAAGCAATGCTCTCTTTTTGATGTTACTGTAACTAAACCGACCATCCTAGTCTTGGTCAGAATGAACCTCGGTGCCTTGGCTCTTATATCAGCCCAAAGTCATATTCTTTTAACATCTATTTAACTATACTGAAAATGCTGTCACCAACTAATTTATGGAGAGATTTTAAAAAAGAGATATGCAGATGGCCTTTGCTATTATGTCACTGGTACAAATGATGCCATAGCAGAGCAGCTGAGGCAGGTATAGGATTTGCAAATGGAATTACAGTAAAGGGCAAACTAGATATATCAGTAGGACAGAGGAGATAACTGTCTCTGCCTGGTGCTGAAAAGATAATAAGGTTAATGCCAGGGATGCTGCTTTCAGGAGGACCATTCCATAACTGGGAGGTCACCATAGAAATACCATCCCCTGAGCATTGCTTGGACAGGGCACAAAGTGAACAGCTCAACTGTTCATCTCAGGGTTTGGGCAGGTAATCCTTGTCCTGGGCAAGGAAAGACAGTTGTGGAGGTACTGGGATCTGAGCCATCTAAGTCTTTATAGATCAAAACCAGAACTTTGATTTTGAGGCTCAGACCTAGTGATACAGGCAAGCCAGAACTAGAATTACTTGTAAGTTATGCATGTAGGGGATCTTACTGGAAAGCCAAGAGGAGAAGAGGAGAAACATGAGGTACAATACAAAGCTATGTGAGCTACATCTTCTCCACCACATCATTTTTCCTTACCCAGGACTACCTCTATTCAGGGCTAAGCATGAAAATTGGAGTCACCCTCTGATGATGTCACAAGGGCCAGGTATGAAATGTGAAGCAACAACCACAATTGTTCTAATTATAGAAATCAAATAGTGAACACCATTTTTTTTAAGTGTGGAAACTGATTATTTCCTATTCTTACAAAATCTTTCAAAGTTTTCAGATAGTCTCTTTTCCTCTAGCCCTGTGTGCCCTTGAATGTTATCCATATTTTTCTACCATTTGCTCAAAATATAAAAAAGTTTCAGCTTTTCTTCATACATTTTCATTCTGAGTAAATGGTTTAGGAGTTCTTAGCTCAGAAATTTCTGTGGTGGATATATACTGGCTATCGGAGGTGTGCAAATATAGTAATGATTTTACGTGTTATGAAGTTAGGTATTTACATGTCCTTTTTATGTGTTGGAGTTTTGTATTTACATGTTGATTTTGTATATACTCTTTAGAAGGCCTTAAGGATATCCATTTGGGCATTTCAGCTAATAAAGACCATCTTTTAAGCATCTTGAGGCGTGCCTCCTTTTTATCCTCCATACTATAAACAGCCGAGCTAGAAAAAAAATCTGCCATGTAAAAATAAACACCCAGGAAAGTTCCCAATGTAACTTCTCATTCACCAGATGTTAAAGAGGGACAGCCCTTACTCTTGGGTCCTCCACAAAATCATTTCCTCTGAGGGAACTCTCCCCACTTAGGTGTTACTCCTTTTGCTGCCCATGTCAGGCACTGCAGGTAAAGGCTTTTCATAGAATCATAGAATCACAGAATCATAGAAATGTAGAGTTGGAAGAGACCACAAGGGCCATCCAGTCCAACCCCCTTCCATGCAGGAAAACCCTCAAAGCACTCCCGACAAGTGGCCATCCAGCCTCCGCTTAAAAATCTCCAACGAAGGAGATTCCACCACACTCCATGGCAGCACATTCCACTGCCGGACAGCCCTGACCGTCAGGAAATTCTTCCTGAGGTTCAGGTGGAATCACCCCTCCTGCAGCTTGTATCCATTGCTCCTTGTCCTGGTCTCAAGAGCAGGAGAAAACAAGCCCACTCCCTCCTCGACATGACATTCCTTCAAATATTTAAACATGGTTATCAAGTCCCCTCTTAACCTTCTCTTCTGCAGACTAAACATACCCAGCTCTCTAAGTCTGTCCTCATAGGGCATGGCTTCCAGGCCCCTCACCATTTTGGTTGCCTTCCTCTGGACCTGCTCCAGCTTATCCATATCCTTCTTGAACTGGGGTGCCCAGAATTGGACGCAGTATTCAAGATGAGGTCTAACAAATGCAGAATAAAGTGGTACCAATACCTCCCTCGATCTAGACACCATACTCCTATTGATGCAACCAAGAATTGCATTGGCTTTCTTGGCTGCCGCATCACACTGCTGACTCATGTTCAGCTTGTAGTCTATTAAGACTCCTAGATCCCTTTCACACGTACTGTTAGCCAGCCACGTGTCCCCCATCCTATATTTCTGCATACCATTTTTTCTGCCTAAGTGTAGGACCTTACATTTCTCTCTGTTGAAATTCATTTTGTTAGCCTTGGCCCAGCTCTCCAATCTGTCCAGGTCCTTTTGAATTTTGATCCTGTCATCAGGCGTATTAGCAACCCCTCCCAATTTGGTGTCATCTGCAAATTTGATCAGCGTTGCCTCTATTCTTTCATCCAAGTCATTAATGAAGATATTGAACAGCACCGGGCCCAAGACAGAACCCTGTGGCACCCCGCTAGTCACTTCTCTCCAGGATGAGAATCTGCCATTGGTGACCACCCTTTGGGTACGGTCAGTCAACCAGTTACAAATCCACCTGACAGTAGGCCTGTCCAGTCCACATCTTACTAGCTTCTTTGCAAGAATGTCATAGGGAACTTTGTCAAAGGCCTTACCAAAATCAAGATATACTATGTCCACAGCATTCCCTTCATCTATCAAGCAAGTAACTCTATCATAAAAAGAGATAAGATTAGTCTGGCATGACTTATTTTTGAGAAATCCATGTTGACTTTTCGTAATTACGGCGTTGTTTTCTAAGTGATTAGAAACTGTCTGTTTGATGATCCGCTCCAGGATCTTTAAAGGTACTGATGTCAGGCTGACTGAGCGATAATTATTTGGGTCCTCTTTTTTTCCCTTCTTGAAGATGGGGACAACATTTGCCCTCCTCCAGTTTGCCGGAACTTCTCCTGTCCGCCAAGAGTTTTCAAAGATTATAGCAAGAGGTTCCACAATGACCTCTGCTAGTTCTTTTAAAATCCTAGGATGTAATTCATCTGGCCCTGGGGACTTGAATTCATCCAGTGTGGCCAGGTATTCCTGTACTACCTCTCTACCTATTCTGTGCTGCATTTCCCCCACTTCCTCACCTGCTCCCCAACTGCCAGGTTGAGTGTTTTTATCCTTTTGGGGAAAAACTGAGGCGAAGAAGGTGTTGAGAAGTTCTGCCTTTTCTCTTCCTCCTTTTCCTGGTGATAAGGCACGGCTGGCTCAAGTTAACCATCAACCTCAGAGAAGTTATTGCTTTCAAACAGCAACAGCAGAGACACAGCAAGGCAGCAACACAGGGTGGGGGAAATCACCAACTTGGCAGAATGGCCTGAATGCTCTTGTGTGTTGTTTAAGGTATGAGTGGGGCACTATACTGCTATGCTCACTTACACGTGGGAACGAGTGTTAAGCTTCTTCTGTATTTCTTTTCTATGATGCAAGGTAAAATGGATGAAATTTACAAGATCTCGTCCACAGAGAGGGTCCAGCAGGTGGAAAAGGAACTAGCCACACAGCTGGCTGAACTGAAGACAGAAATAGAGGGAGATGGGGTTCTGCAGGGAACACCACAATGGTAAAGATATATATATATTTTTCCCCACAGAATAATTTGGCTGTAGTGTGAATGAACAAAGCTGTTCCAATGCAGGTCCTTCCTATATGTGTGACTGTTCTTTAAGGTTAATTGTAGGAATATGAGTTGCAGTGTTAGATACCTACCAAGCATGGAACACATACTGATTTTTCTATTGAGTAGGCCTGCATATAATGCAAGGGATTCATTCTGGGACCCGGTATGTTGTGCAATCTTTGCATATAATGTGGAACCCCTTGTTTCTTACCTGAGGAAGGAAACACGGCTGCTGAAAACAGTAGAGGAAACTTCATCAATTTCAATAGCAAGACCACTTCACCAGCACGAGGTTGCAGCACCCAGGACCACCAGATGCAGCAAAGCAGTGCTGCACAACCAGCAGGAGGCATCAGCAGCCAAGAGCACCAGATATCATGAGAAGAGCTTGCAGCCAGATAGCACCAGCCAGATGTCATGAACAGCACTAGGAGCCAGCAGATAATTGAAACCACTTAAAACAAACTTGCACTAAAACATGGGCCTACTGTATAGTTTTCTCCGGTTTTCTCTATACAATTTCCTCTGGTTCCAACTACTATATTGTACGTTTGCCCTTCAGTCTTTAGAGACTAAGGGCCTTTCTGCACTACACTGTTATAGTGCTATTATTCCACTTTCAACGTGCTGTGGCATTCTGGGGTTTGTAGTTTCCTGAGGATTCTGAGAATTCTAAATGTCCCTCCCTAAACTGCAAACCCCAGGATTCCATAGGATGTTGAAAGTAGAATAATAACAGAAAGGCCCTAAAACAATAATAATAGCACAATATATATTATACAATAATATTAGCACAAAATAATACAATAATAGTAGCAGAAACTTTGACCTTAACATGGGACCCACTTCTGTGTCTCAGAATCAGAAATGATCTTATTATCTTTATCCATGAAATCCAGGTCTAGCCATTTCTCCTTGTTTTTCCTCCTGTTCTAATTATTCCCCCAGTTTCTCCACCTCTTCTCTCTCTTCTTTCCCCATTGGCACAAACACCTCCGGTAAGGTCATGCCCCAATTACCAGAGGATGTAGAGTGCCCAGAGTTTGGAAATGTTAATCTTTTTGACTACATCTCACAGAATTCCTCCAACTGGGCAGGAAGTTGCAGCACAAAAAAGTAACTCTTCAAAGCTCACATTGTAGTTGTGACTGAATGTCTCCTAAAAGTGGTATTTATATTCATAATGAGTAGTTCCAGTAAGTGATGGGTTTGTCGTATCAGCAGTTTTCCACAGGCTCTTTTGCATGTTCATTTAGCCAGTTCATATTCTGGTGTTTTATTTTCACAGAGTTTAGTGAGTCAGGTGACTCTGTTGCTATGAGCAGGGTGAAATAAAACAGCAGTCCTCAGCATCAGCAGGGGGAGAATGTCCACATGCTCTGAGCTGAATATTTAGTAGAGAGGCTTAGGTGCAGGAGGCTGCTGACTCAATCAACAGGATTTTGCCGTTTTTCAAATGGCAGACTAACATATGTTAAATTCTAAATCAGGCCTGGAGAATCTTTAGCCACCTGGTCTACCATTCCCATCAGTCTCACCAAACATGAATAATGAGAAAAGAATGTGAAAACTGTGGCTCAGAATACAGTGGCATAGCAAGAGCTTTTGCAACCTGAGGCAAAAGAGCCCCTTCTCCCCCACACGCACCCCACTCCCCTTTCCTGAACTCAAGGGCCCACCATCCCTCTCTCCGCTCAGCAAGCCCTGCCATGCTCCCGCCTTACTGGGACAGCCAAGCTGTGCGTCCCTCAACAGTTTCTGGTCACTCCAGGCCAGAAGATGAGTGGCCGCCTGGGCAGCTCAGCTAGGGGATTGGGATACCTGCAGACAGCCACCAGTTTAAAATACGTCTCTCCTGCACAGGCAGCGGGTTCAGCAGGGTCAGACTGGTGAGGAGGTTGCCAGCGGCGGTGGCAGAAGTGGTGGCCACAGGTCAGCCAAGGATGTCACTGATGCCGTGAGGGGTGCCGAGCGGGAGCTGGGTCTTGAGGCCACCGAGAGCACCTGGCACCTTGAAGCCGGAGGAGCTCTGGAGAACATAGGGGAAGAGGGAGGTTTTAATCTTGGCCGTGTTGTGGAGGGCCATTGGTGACCTCCAAAATGTGCTACCCAGGGTGGACCACCCTCCCCACTCCCCCAACTACACCACTGTCAGAATGTCTAGAGGACCAAATCATCTCCCCAACCCTGTTCTAGATGGGTATTTCCCCCCATCTCTTTGTTGTTTTTTTCTACACTTGTCTAAAGCCAGTTTTGGTAATCTTTCATAGCTCTGTTCACTTTCCAAAAGAGATTGACTATTTCAGAAGAGAAAGAGAGTTGGCACTGAAGAAATGTTTACAGGTAAGTGCTGAAAAATACAAGTGTGAAAACACCCCTGCTAGAAAACGTCCCAGACAGTAATGGGAGAGGAGACTCTCAGATGCTTCTGCATCCTCTCCCTCATATTTACCTGAGAGTAAATGCTGTTGAATTCAGAGGGCTCTTTTTGAGTAAGCATATCAGGATAGGCATGAACTTGTCTCTTTTAAAGAAATCTTTTAAAGAAATCGATATTCTTTGTTTTTTTAGGAGATAGATAAATTCATTCACTAGTTTTATCCCAGAACTGCACTCCAAGGTGGCTTCTACAGAGTTTAGTTTTTTTTTAAAAAAAAGCAAACAAACCAGTTAAACCACAATAATTTATACTTGTTAAAATAGGATTAAACAACTATAGCAAACCCGTGGGGGGCAATGCAATCCATGAGTGCAATAAGCCCCAAACAGCTGGTAAAAGATAAGTATGAAAATCTCTATGACATTCTGTAGTACATCTGTCCCAGTATTGTAATTTTTAATTTTTACATAATTTTTAGCTATGTAACCTTTTGGATTTTAGAGTCACGTTATCAGAACCTTTATCTTAAGGGTTTTCTAGCGCTTGAATTCCTTTATTAACAAAGAAATTGTAAAGCAAGACAAAGGCCAGTTGGGGGACTGTTGTGTACAATGGTGACATCACTTTTCTCCTGTCTCAGTGCTGGGTAAAATGAAAATCTCTAGATGTTGATGGATTATAGCTCCCGTCAGCCCTAGCTGGGATAGCTAATGATGGGAGTTATGGTCCCTCAATATTGGAAGGACTACCTTTTACCCCCTGTACACTAATGGAAAGGGGCTACATTCATGAGAGAACACTCCAGCCTTAGAGACCCCTACTATGCCTATAAGGAAGTTGGGTATGGAGATATCATTGTCCTTGCTAGCAGGCTGAAACAGGGTGTTCTGTGGTCACACTGGAGTGCTCTTGGATCAGAGAATCCAAAGCCCCTCATTCTCCTTGTGTGCTCACAGATTGGGCCCGCAAACCACAGCAGTCTGCAGGTGAAGGAGGTAACTTCCATTGGCATCAGTGAGAGAAAAACTGGAAAGGAAACAGAGGTGCGGGGAGGGGGAGGGAAGAGAAGAAGAAAAAATACTGCTCCCAAGGACTTATGCACCTGCTTTATCTTCCGTGAAGAACCTCAGGCCAAAGAAGAGCTTTTCTTCTACCGCAACAGTCCTATGATCTTATAATTGTTCTGCTGATCCTCTCTGTCAGAAAGGTCTCAGGGTAGAAAACATTAAAAGCAATAGATCCTATACCCAATCTATATTAATCTGGATATAGAGAGGGGATGGTCAGGTAAAGGAAACATCATTGTGATTTTAACTCTTCCTCTTTTTTTCTGGGCTTTTCGTAGAACACAAATTAGTCCAGACTGTGAAAGAGATGGAATGTTTAGGATATCTCAGTGAAAGAAAATTTCATATCTCACTAAATGTGAATTGAAAAATGAATTTGACAGGACTCAGCTGCAGCATCAGTGAGAACCTGAACCCAAGACCTGTAAAGATTAAAATTCAGAGTACCATAATTTCGCTTTGATGTCTATTTTTCCAGGTTGCAGAGACAAAGCCACTTGTAATTCAGGCTGATGTCCTGCAGAGGGAGCTAGACAGCTGTCTAAAAAGAGAATATACTCCAGAAAGCTTACCTTTGTTACTGCACCAGGTAATGTTTATCTCTTTGAGATCTGAAGATCATTCTGACTTCCGAAGCTGTAAATGAGACATCCTGCTCCCAGCCAGCTCTTTGTGTTTTGTGTTGGAACTTTTTGGGTCAGCTGTTAGGTACCTCTGACCAGCTTCTTTTCACTTTTTAATGTGATGATTGGGAAAAGAATAACTTGTGTGAATATAGTGGAGAGTGTGGGCAAATCAAGGATAAATAATTTCCAGATTGTCAGGGGTAAATAACTTATATTACCCTGACAGAAGCTAATGATTAGGGAAATTTTTGTCAGTGGCCAGTCTGTGTGCAGGATGTCATCTAATGACAATGTTCTACAATCAGTTGTGTGTGCCTGAAAACAAACCAGGTGCATTTAGTCTGAGGGAGAAGGGGGAGGAAAAGAAGGAGGAGTCTGGGTCGAATAAAGAGGGGAAGAGAAGAGAAGAGAAGAGAAGAGAAGAGAAGAGAAGAGAAGAGGAGGATAGTGGGGAGAAGGAGGGTAGGCTCATGTGCATCTATGCACACGTGTGCAAGAGGAGGAGAGAAGGGGAGAAAAAGGAGTGAGCACATAGAATTATAGAGTTGGAAGAGACCACAGGGGCCATCCAGTCCAATCCCCTGCCATACAGGAACATACATCAAAGCATTCCCAACAAACGGCTCTGTTTAAAAACCTCCAAAGAAAGAGACTCTACCACACTCCAAGGAAGCATATTCCACTGCCGGGCAGCTCTGACCATCAGGAAGCTTTTCCTGAGGTTGAGGTGGAATCTTCAACCTCAGGAATCCATTGCTCCTTGTCCTAGTCTCTGGAGCGGCAGAGAACAAGGCTGCTTCCTCCTCAACATGACATCTGTTCAAATATTGAAACATGACTATTGTGTCCCCTCTTAACCTTCTCTTCTGCAGACTAAACATATCCAGTTCCCTAAGCCACTTTTCATAGGGCATGGCTTCCAGACTCTTCATCATTTTGGTTGCCCTCCTCTACATACGCTCCAGCTTGTTGATATCCTTCTTGAATTGAGGTGTCCAGAACTGGACACAGTATTCCAAATGAGGTTTAACCAAAGCAGAATAGAGTGGTATCATTACCTCCCTTCATCTAGACACCATACTCCTATTGATGCAATCAAAAATCACATTGCCTTTTTTGGCTGCTGCACCACACTGCTGACTCATGTTCAGCTTGTGATCTACCAAGACTCCTAGATCCCTTTCACATGTACTATTATCCAGCCACATGTCCTCCATCCTATATTTATGCATTCCATTTTTTCTGTCTAAATGTAGGACCTTACATTTGTCTCTGTTGAAATTCATTTTGTTAGCTTTGGCCCATCTCTCCAGTCTGTCAAGGTCATTTTGAATGTTGATCTGTCCTCTGGCATTTTAGCAACTCCTCCCAATTTGGTGTCATCTGCAAATTTGATTGGCATGCTCTCTACCCCTTCATCCAAGTCATTGATGAAGATGATGAATAGCACTGGGCCCAGGACAGAACCCTGTGGCACCCCATTAGTCACTAGTCACATGCACACACGCATGTGTGAGTGTAAGGAAATCTGGGTAATTTTAGTTGGATTTGGCAGAGAAAATAACCAACAGGTTCCAAAACAACTATTTTAGCTTCTCGTTGTAGTACTTTAGGAATTTGATACAGGATTAGCTGTTATGCTCCCTGTGGTAGGATTCTGTTTGCTTCCATTATACTCTGCATATATAATTGTTAACTGGACCATGAATTGGCAATGTACTGCTCTTGCTCTCATCTAGAGGAAACGAAATCCTGTAGTGCTGCCTCTAGGCTTCCTGACACTGGGAGAATGGGGAGTATAGCTCTGCTGTGCTGCTGTTCCTCGTGTTATAGAAAATCTAGTTATGTGTGCAGTGCTTCACTTCTTCCCAGGAGTTGTACAACAGGAGCGGTACAGATTCGGGGACTATAAACCAGACTACAAAGAACTGCTTAGTCTCAAAAGGGATTTAGGTTGTATGCTAGACCAGTGGAATTCTTAGCTCTGATTTTCGCCTTCAAACAGCTGATTGTTGTCCTCTCATATCTTACTTTTGAAATTCCCATCAGTTTCAAAAGCAGTTTATCTTCAGGGCTGGGGTGCTGTTCTAGAAAAAAGTTTAAACATTTTTAGGCTGAGAGGGCTAAATTCATAGGTCCTGGTGAAAATCTTTTCTTAAAAAAGTGAAGTAGGAAAGAAAAACTTTTAGATACCATTGCAAAAAACACATTCCCAGTTTTTTTTTCCAGTTACATATGTGATATGACCTTACATTCTGAAAGGAAGCAGTGGTGCTGTTTTAATCTCCCTAATCTATTGTTTTTGGTAAAGTTTTTTACAGACAGAATTGCACAGTTGGTCCAAAGCAAATATTTACACATGCTCAGGTGGAAAAGATTTTGTCGGCACAGCAGTGTTGTTGAACAACTTTATCCATTTTACCAGGTATGAAAATCTGAGAGCTATGCAATGCTAAACATGTCTATATGTGTTTTCTTCAAGGTGAGTAATGAGAGCTCAACCATGAGCATGATTTGATTTCCTTTAAATGCAGGGACAAAGCAAGTAAGGTTCCTTTCAAAATACTGAATTGAGCTTTATAATGTTATGACAGCATGAAGTGCTTCATAAGCTGTAACAATGATGCAGATTTGAAAGCTGATATTTTTTTCCTTTCTTGGAAGAAAGCCCTTTCCTTTTTCATGGAAAGCTAGCATTTTCCTTGACATGCTACTTTTCTGTGTGCAGGAATTTTTTTGATACGGGGATATTAAAAGAGTATGTTACACCCATACACTGCCCCCAACACATTGGTAGTTTGAACTGCTGAAGTCAACACAAGTCCTACCATAAGTTCCTGCTTCATGTGTAAATCATTTCTAACACCAAAGGCTTAGAATCGCCAGAGGAGGCACTGCAATATCATCAAAACTTGAAGATTTATATAACACATATTGCTGGAAAGCAAGTATTTTGTAGTGCTTAGCCACCTATGCTATAAAAACTATTTAAAAAAAAAAAGAAGCCTTCCCAAAATGATTATCTCTAAAAAGCTCAGGTTTTATTTTTATGACTTAATTGTTCCCATAAATGTCAACTCCTGCTCCTCAGATCTTCTCATTTGAAGAGAAAGGCTAAACTGCAATGCCTTAGTGTTCTAGCTTCTTAATTCGTCTTTCTGGGAAAACAACGCCTCTTCTCTCTTGCTCCCGCTCCCTCCCTAGAAACAAGTGGCTCACATTATGCAGGAATACAATGATGCTGTTCAAAGGGCTGCGAGGCTGTCAAGTGCCCGGGAGAACTTCCTGACTGGACAGGAAAATCCTACCAATGTAGTGACCCAAGAAGACCTGACTATTTACACACAATGGCTAATATGCCACCTGCACTCACTTAAGGCTGTTCACAACTACCTCCGGGTAAGATGATTGGTACAGATTGTAAAACAGAGGGTGGAAAGTCTAAGCTTCATTCTAAGCATCTTTTAACATTTGTAAGCTGTCATGACCACCAAAGAAACTGGAGTGTGCTTCGTTGTATCCATCAGCAAGAAGTGTGGCTTTTTCTCAAGTTTGTCAAGCTCCCACACAAAAAGATGTAAATCTCAGAGGTTAAGTGGGTCTCTGGGAAGGCAGTTCTTCCCCACTTCCACTGTCGCAGGTAGAGTGGAAACTGGTGGCTCCAAGGTCAATGGAGTGCTAAGTAAGCTCTGAGTGGTTAGGCTTAACTTTAAAGGAGCTATC
This sequence comes from Iguana delicatissima, assembly GCA_948472985.1. Classification (NCBI taxonomy): domain Eukaryota; kingdom Metazoa; phylum Chordata; class Lepidosauria; order Squamata; family Iguanidae; genus Iguana; species Iguana delicatissima. Next base: position 46,624 of record CAOKZL010003025.1, read on the forward strand.
CAGGGTGCTGAACCATTTACCCCAAATAGGTCCAGCACCTTGGATAGCTCCTGTAAAAAAAAAAAAGGGCAGGGAGAAGAATCTTGAGCAGTGGTTCTCAACCTGTGGGTCCCCAGATGTTTGTGGACTTCAGCTCCCAGAAGCCCCAGCCACTATGGTCAATGCTCAGGGCTTCTGGAAGCTGAAGTGCTAAAACATCTGGGGACCCACAGGTTGAGAACCACTGATCTTGAGCATTTCACTGCCACAACATCATACCTAACAGCCATCACTAGACATGAGCTAGAAACAAGGGACTAAGTATTTGTTCTGGAGCACAGTTGTTGTTGTTGTATGCCTTCAAACCATTTCTGATCTATGGCAACCCTAAGGTGACATTACCACAGGGTTTTCTGGGGCTGAAAGTATGTGATGCACCCAAGTTCATCCAGGGTTTCCATGGCTGAGCAGAGAATTGAACCCTGACCTCTGAGGTCACCGCCCAACTCCTAAACCATTACACCACAAAATCCATTCATTTCTAACTAGCTCATGTGCCAGAGAGGTAGTTAGTTGGATTAGTTGGATCTGTCATAGCAAAAATAACAATCTTGCAGCAGATAGTTTCATTTAGTATGGCATAAGCTTTTTCAAGCTACCCACTTCATCGGGTTCTGAACTGTGAAAATTTCTGTCTTAATAAATTTCTTAGCTTTTAAAGAACTGCAAGACTTTTTCTTAAAAAAAAAGTATTACAAACTGTTGCTCAGTGTGCACACATGTATGTGTGCCTTCAAGTTGCCTGTTGACTTATGGTGGCCTTAGGAATTTCATAGGGTTTCTTTGATGAACCTGATGGGAGGGGGTCTGGACAACAGAGCCTCCTTGGCAACTGAGAGTGTTTAAGCTGATTGGCTGGTGAAATGGAACTTTGAATAGCCCAGGGAAGGGGCTGGTGGAAAGAGGAAAGTAACGGATTTTAATTGTCTGGTGCGTGTTTGAAGAGGAGTGTGATTTGTGGTGTGTTTGGGAAAGGTTGGAGATTTGAAGAGCTCTGTGGGAGAGAGAACTGAGAAACTGGGTGTACGAGAGATAGTGAATGAATTGAAAAGAGAGAGAGAGAGAGAGAGAAGAATGGTGTGCTGTTTATAAACATTTAGATACAAGACACATTTAAAGCAACAGTGTTACAATAAACATTTGAAGTTCTGTGTTCCTTAAAACAGTGTCACAGAGACTTATTTTGAAACCTGGAATATACACGCTACCAATAATATCATCTTGACCTTACTGCCAACAGTACTATAGTCTTGGAAAATATAAATCACCACTGATCCTTACATCTGGGAGAAGGGCAGATTTAGGGAAGGCAGTAAAGGGGGAGAGTCCTGAAAGGAAGAAGCCAAGGAGGGACAAGAGTGAGGAAGGGACTGCGGTCTCAGAGAGGGAGAACTGAGGCAGACCTGTTTGTCCTGGCCCTGGCTTGACTCAGAGATCTCCCTGGCTGTTCAGTTCTGATCACAAAGAGGTGTCAGGCTGGGCAGGCCTTGAGTATGAGGCTTGGGTGCACCTTTCGCACTCAGCACTGACGGGTGGTGTTTTTTTCTGCGTGTGTTACAGTTTCCTTAGGCAAGAAATATTCAGAAGTGTTTTTGCCTGTTCCTCCCTCTGAAATACAGCCTATGGAACCTGGTATTCATTGACAATCTCCCATCTAAGCACTAAGCAGGGCTGACTCTGCTTAGCTTCCAAGATGAAACAGGATCTGGTGCCTTTTGGGAGTATATGTGTGTGTGCTTGTTTGTTTATCACTTTATTTATATCTCACCTTTCCCTCAATACTGGGACTCAAGGCAGCTTACAAAAACTAACACCAATACAGATTGAAAACATATAAAAACACCAGTAAAGCATATATGTATATGTGTGTGTGTGTGATTTTTAAAAATAATTATTCTAATGGTACTTTAAAAAGCAAGTTCTCTAGTATTCCTGTCTCCAAGGTATAACTCCTCCCCAGTCCCCCAACTTGAGATGTGTTTATTTATGTATCCACACTGCATTGGCAGGTGTTGACAAGAGAATTATATGGGAGGTGACAGGAACGTGTGGCCAGAGGCCAGACCTGTGGTGGTTCCCCAGGGGTTTCTGGGTAAGCCCCCTTTCCCTCTGAAGATGCCTTTTCATCCCCCAAACTCCAGCCTTGCAGGAGGCTATCCTGAAGGAAGCCCCCTCTATTGGCTATCAGAAAAAACACAGACTCCCTTCCTGGATTCCTTCTTCCTTCCTCTATGGGGTATGGGGATGAGGAGCCAGCTAATGCTGGCTGAATCTTGATCATGCTGGTCATGTTCGGGCTTAACCATGATTAGGAAGAAATATTGAGAGCATTTCATTTCCTCTCTCCCTTCTCTCTTCTGGGAGGGTGGTGGGGGAGGAGGGGGGAAGGAGGGAGAGGAGAAGGAGGAGGAAGAGGAGGAAGAAAGGCAGCTGATATCATTTTAGTCCTTCTTTCCCTTCCTGAAATGGAAAAGGCAGAAGTGTGAGTGAATCTGCATCCCTGGCCAAAGTGCCATGTGGAAAAGCCCTGTATTCATAGAGAATCAGTGACATCAGAAGACACAGGCTGGCCCCTGATTCCCCCTCCCACCCAACATCACTTGGCCCACAAAAGGCAGTTGGGGAGGGGAGAATCTTCTTTCCTACCCCCTCCCCATTGTGCTGTGTGGGGTGGGGTTACAAATAATTCTGCATGAATGATTTTTACCGGCTGGGTCAGGAAGGACGGAACAGGTGATAAACTCACTGCTCCAGATATACCTGTGTATCACCTCACACCCACATGTGACAACATAAGATCCTTCTGTAGAAAACAGTAGCCTGTGATATTCTTTACTTGTTTCATGAATAGCACGTAGTAGGCAACATTCTCTGGAAGTAGCAAAGTCCAGCTGATGTCAGAACTCCTCCTATAGATGTCAGGACTGAGGAGCATGCAGCATGTGGATCTCCATGACTTGTATTTCTGAGAGGAGGTCTGAAATCCTGATCCATTTCCGTTAGCATAACATATACTAGTTTCCATCGCTCTTTGAGAAAGAAGCATGAGAGTCAAACCTGTTCAGTTTCCCTCAGTGGCACTTGGTGTTTGTTCCATGATCCTGTTTGCACTTTGAATACAAGTAATGCAAGTGACATGCCTATGTTCGTATCTTGTAGGTACTCCAATACCTGCCCATCTCTCACAGGACAGAAGTGGCTGTTGACCGGCAGCCACCCTGGAACAATGGGGATGCATTCAAAACTCTCAGCAAAACAGAATTCTTATCTCCCAATATTCAGGTCTTTGTCTGGCCTAGCACATCTATGCCAGATGGTAAGATATAATTTTAATTCAAATGCCTTGCTCAACCTGGTGCTGCCCAGATGCACTGGACTGCAAATCTCATCATCCTCAATGGCCATGCTAGTCAAAAATGAGAAGAGTGGCAGTCCTGGCTATCTGGAGGGTACCCAATTGGAGGAGGCTGACATAGGGCCTCTCTGTGTCATGCGGTTGTTTTCAGCACAATAACTCTGCAGTTGTTTGTGCACAGTCTTTGTCATCTTCGAGTTCCCATTTCTACTGTCAGCAGAGCTTAGAAAAATTACTTTTTTGGGACTACTACTCTCAGACTTGTCCAGCCAACATACCTTACTGCCCATGGTAACTTAGGGGTTCTGGGCAATATAGTCTGAAAAGTAACTTTTTGGAAATTCTATTGTAGGGAACTGTGGTATTGATTCTGACGAAATCAGTTTTGGCCCGCTCATCCTTTCTCCTCCCTTTCCATAAATGGTGGGTGCTATGTGGATCGTGGTTGTGTAATATTATAGCCAATTTGAGTATGAGAGCAGGCACTCTCCCTCTACCTTGGACAGAAGCTAAGGTCATTTCAGGATAGTAGCTGCAGGGGAAGACACGCACTACTCATTCGGCATCTGGCTATTAATTTTGAAGGCAAAATGGGCTATTATGGAGACAGAGAGCTAATCAAGATGATTTGGTGCTTTGCTGTTTACTTTCAGTAACAAGTTATCCAGAACCATTTGTTTTACAGATATTAAATAAAGTCTCTGGCTTCATCTGCTCTATAGATCTAAGGTGGATTGATTAAACAGAAGAAAAAATTGATTAAGTAAAACATTAAAAGCAAAGATAGAGGAAAGTGTAGAATAGGAACACAGATGGCCCATTACTGCCAAGCAATAAAATAATAAATTAGATTACATATAACTCTACAAACCCTCATGAGCCTTATTGAACTTTAGCAAGTTGTTGCATGGTGATTAAAATTCTTGGTGTGTCAATAAACTGTTGTGCAAAGGACATCTCCATCTGGTAGTTATAGTTGGGGTTTGAAGTGTAACTCGAAAAAGTCTTTTTGGGGGAAAAAAAGGTCCAGCATACCATCAGGTAGAAGGAGGGTGAGAAGTGCCAGGGGAAGGGCCAGACCAAGATGGCGGCACAGTGATGGAGACCAGAGTTTGGTGTTGCATGTGGCTTGTCCTAAGCCCCCCAAAGATATCCTCCGCCTGCAGGTGCTATAGAAGATGCTGTCCCATTAACAGCTTGGAAAAGTTATTCTTTGGAAAGCTCACAGAATCCCCCTGACAGCCTGGTCACATAGTCTATAAAGAAACTCTCCCAGGTTTGGGAAAGTGGGCACTATGTTGTCCTTTGGTAGCAAAAAACCTTATGGTGGCCCTGTACCTGTTTTGCCTTTTTGACATATGTTCCTCTTTATAAATCTGGAGGTATATAATCCCAGAAACCAAACCATATGAGGAAACCAAATCTTATGAGGAATGATTTGGGGAGCTGGTGATGTTTAGCTTGAAGGAGAGAGGACTGAGAGGTGATATGACAGCCCTCGTTAAATATCTGAAGGGATGTTATGTAGAAGACAGAGCCTGCTTGTTTTCTGCTGCTGTAGAAACTAGAACATGAACCAATGGATACAATTACATGAAAAGGGATTCCACCCAAACATTAGGAAGAACTTTTTTGCTGTGTTTGCTGTTCAACACTGGAATAGGTACTGCCTTGGAGGGTGGTGAGCTCTCCATTTTTGGAAGTCTTTAAACACTCTTTCAGGATTGCTTTACCCATACATTCCTGAATGGTATGGAGTTGGACTAGACAGCTCTTCTATAGATGGTCCCTTCCAGTTCTAACATTCTATGATTCTGTGATCTTTAGTGAAAGCTTTATCACATTTTCTTGTCCACTGTAAGCAGGCTTCCTCGCCCCAGCCCACCCAATTCCATATAGACAGACAAACTGGACTGGCAATTGTGTCTTGCATCACCAGTGGAAAGAGGCCAGTTCATGCCAAATGTTGCAAGCATACTGAGTGCAGGGCAGTCTGTGCATCATACACAAGTCTGTCCTCCAGCAGACTCAGGAGGAATGGTTTGGGGTACAGCAGTGGAGGGGGGAGTTTCCTTTGCTTTTGCCCACTCAGGCACTTGAGGCAGTTACGTAACTCTGAATAATGGTGGACCTGTCCCTGAACAGATGTCCAGTCTTCAAGGAATGCATAGGTGCTTTTACAAACATGTTTCAATAACTGCTGCCTTCTGAAGCTCCACTTTGTGTAATTAATTACTCTTGTGCTGTTCAAATGATTCTGCCCTTTTCCAGGAGCCTTATCAAGGGATGCTGCCTTTGTTCTTCCCCAGCATAGTGCAGAAATTGAAGACCTGAAGCCTCAGCTCAGACTTTTGCTTTCTCAGTTTGGTATCAGCTATGATATAGAAACCCTTGGGCATTCTGCTAATGAGATGGAGCTTTTTTGCCTGGTAATTTAAATATTGGTATCATATTATATATGCTGATGGGATGCAATATTGTTTGCAGATAATTTTCAGTGCTATCCATATGGCCTGAATTGAGCCAGGCCAGATCTCCAGATCTTTAACCACCTGATAGCAACAACGGGCAGGTTTTCTCTGGAGCTATCACACCCATTGCACTTAACAAATGGCCGGTTTCTCATCCTGTCATTTTTACTTTGCTGGCATCCTGAATTTTAAAAGACCACAGTATGGATACTCTGAGAATACGCAAGCTAGTTAATCTTTGCCAGCATTTCATGCAGTTTGGACATCTTCCTAACAGAATGAGTCTTGGCATCAGTTTTCTTCCTAATGGAGTTCCTGGATGGAAAATATTGCAGTTTTCTTCACCATTATTGCATTTTCAATAAATATTAACAATTTCCCTTCTGCATGCCCTGTGCTCTATTTTTTAAATAGTTCCAAGATAGTAGTAAGGAAAATCTGGAGAATTTGGCACGAAATCCAATTGCTAGCTTTAATTAGCTTTAGTGAATCTATACTTGAACAGTAAGTAATTTAATGATTTAATGCAAGGATTGGCAAAGTTTGGCCCTCCAGATGTTGAACTATGACCCTTTATGGCCCTTGCCAGCATAGCCAATAGCAAAGCATGCTGGGAATTGTAGTCTGTCATTATCTGGAAGGCCACACAATTCCCTCCCCTGATTTAATGGTACCAGAAATTGGACTTAGGCTTCAGGTACAATTAATGTTCATTTTAAATCAATAATTGAGTGCTAAGTACATATAGGTTAAATGCAAATAGTTTTTTCTGGATTCATGGTAATGATGCTTCATGGAAGAAAATTATCCTATCCCAGAACTCTTCTACATAATTACATTGATTAACACTGGCAGTGCCTATTTCTATACTCTGATGAGCATTTTTTTCCTTGAGACACGTAGGTCATGCAAAAATTTAGAAGCATTTTCAGTAAACAACAAACCATGAGAACATTTCCTGTTTATGATGCTGGCAATCCTGGATTGGAAAACTGGGGTACTGCAGACCCCAAAATGGCTTTGAAAAAGAGAGCCAACTGGATTCCTTTTATAAAGGTAAAAACACCTGAATCTGGTGTATTGATAAATTTCTCTGTTCACACTGCAGCAAACTGTCATTGGGCATCCCACCTCACAAATTCTCAGTGGCAAACCACTGTGTGCTTGTCATCCTAAGCGGAAGTCAGCTTGCTGGCCTTGCTGCTGAGAGTTTCATGATCAATTTACCTATATGCTGTTCAATGCTGGATCACTCTCAAACACACACCAGATATATGACTAGCACTTCCAGCTCTTAAAAGAGCTGATCTGATATCTGGGCAGAGCAGAACTTGGAAAAGCTACTTGTAAGAGGAATGTATATAATTACATCCTGAAGCTGTCCAAAACAGAATAGTGGTAGGATGATGTTTGTAGATCTCAGTATTGTTGCACCACCACACAATTAATGAATTGCTTCAACTTATCACTATATTTTTCCTACAAGAAGCTATTAGGAAAACCTCTGGACAAAAATGTAGAACAAAGCAAAATTGAGAAGTGGTTGGGATTTCATGGAAGTTCCTTTGCCTCTTCTCACTCTCATCGGCTAGTATCATTCCCAAAATTCTCCTACATTAAAATTTTCCTTGATTTTTAAGCTTATTTTTACAAACATTATTGAATTAGATCCAGAATAAAAGCAAAAGTTTACATCTGATCTTGAAACATGTTTGTGGTCATTTTGATGATAAACAATGTGACCTATTTAAAAAGGTGAATAGCATGCATTTCACTTTTTAATGGGCAGAGAAAGGGTTGGTTTGGGAACCCAGAACGGGCTGGCACTTACAGAAAAAAAAAGCCTTGGGTGCAATAGATGTGGTCTCAGAGCCAAACTTTGCTCATCCTTCCAACAGAGGTTAATTAATGCACAAGTAATTAAAGCTCACTGAGAGCCAGCATGGCATGGTGGTTTGAGCATTGGATATCCCCACTTGGCCTTGGAAACCCACTGGGTGACCTTGGGCAAGTCACACTGTCTTAGCCTCAGAGGAAGTCAAAGGGAAAATCCCCTCTGAACAAATCTGGCCAATAAAATGCCATAAATCAAAAACAACTTGAAGGTACACGAAAATGATATCATCAATCAGCTGTAGAGTTGGAAGATGGGGAGATGCTACATCTAACCATTTCTGCATAACATTCAAGTACATCTGTGTTTGAAATCTAGAGGGTGTGAGGATTTCTCCTACCTCCTTGCATGGCTTCTTTTCATTGAATGACAGACTTGGAAGAGATCACAGGTCATCCAGTCCAACCCCCTGCCATGCAGGAACACACATCAAAGTACTCCAAAACGATGGCCATCCAGCCTCTGTTTAAAAACCTCCAAAGAAGGAGACTCCACCACACTCTGAATCAGCATATTCCACTGTCAGACAGACACACATAAGAATTAGTCTGCCTGCAGAAAACTGATTATTATCACCAAAGATGGGTAGATTATTGCCATTCCAATGTTATTGGACTGCAGCTCCCCTTATCTCTCCCTATTGGCCATGTTGGCTGGGGCTGGATGGAGTTGCAGTCTCCACCTGTAGGCCACCTGCAGGACCACGTTCCTCACCATTTTTTACCATTGACCACCCTTCCTAGATTAGGGAGATGAATGCACTTTCCATCACCTTCTTGCATGTTTCAGTTTCAGGTTCATGAACATAAGGCCTTTTGCACTAGCTATTGAAGGCGCTGGTGCAAGGGTGGCATCCTGAACAGTTTTTTGTGGATCAAGTGGCTTCACAAGAAGCTGTTGCAATGCTTTTACTCACTGGGGTTATCCAGTACAACTGTACTAGCTCAGTTAATATTGTGTTAGGTTTAGGCTCACATCTGCATGTACCAATTCTCCTTTACATGTCTGTGTTCTTTTCTGCCAAGCAGATTAAAGCTAAACAAGACCCATGGCAACAAAAACTACTAATGAAGTTGAAACAATGGAAAAAGGTGGATGAAATGCTGCTGGCTCAGTCAAAGTTTTTAAAGGTAAACATAAGTATTGGCCAAATATCTGTGCCTGCCTGCCTGCCTGCCTGCCTGCCTGCCTGCCTGCCTTGTTATTATTTTTCAACAGGGAGTTTCTTGCTATACCTGTGAGTTTTACTCTCTTCTTTATTGAAGTTTGTCTCAGATCTGCTATACATACACATATACATATACGTATACGTATACATATAATTTGCACTTAAATATTACCTATTTAACTTTATTAGTTAACTTTACTAATTAACTTTATTAATCATTAATTTCTTTATTAATATAACCTGCTTAACTTTCAGTGAATTAAAGCAGTTTAGAATGTTCAAGTATATCTAAGATAATTGCCTGAGAAAGGACCTTACAGCCACTTATTCCAAAAAACCTTGCTTACCTAGGGCTTGGTGGAACTTCCTTCCTATGTGTCTTTCCCCTGCAATCATAATCTTTTAGCACTCCTGAAATTGTATATTAAAGTTTTCCTTGATTTTAAAAGCTTATTTTTATAAAGACTACTGAATTAGATCCAGACCAAATTAATGACACCTGAGTTCCATGGAAATCAACAGATTAAAGTAGTTAATATTTAGCCTAAGTCCCACTAGTTTAATCAGGATGATGGTCACAGATTGTCCAACCTTGCCTTCCACTTTGGAAGATAACATCCAGAAAGATAGGGATAATACAATGGGGGAAACAACTCACAGAAAGTAGCTGCGGCACAGCAGTGTCTGTAAAGCAGGTTACTGAGGGGGGAAAAACCTCAAATACAGATAAATAGAGAAGTGTTCATTATGTACACCAAAGATAGGACCAAAGACAATAGACTGGAGGCAAGCTAAATTAATCATACTTAGTCCCACGGGACTAAGTCTTTGGTCCTATCTTTGGTGTACATAATGAACACTTCTCTATTTATCTGTATTTGAGGTTTTTCCCCCTCAGTAACCTGCTTTGCAGACACTGTGTGCCGCAGCTACTTTCTATGAGTTGTTTCCCCCATTGTATTATCCCTATTCTTTCTGGATGTTATCTTCCAAAGTGGAAGGCAAGGTTGGACAATCTGTGACCATCATCCTGATTTCAAAAATCCTCTGAAAGTATGCTGTTCAAACTCCTAATGATAATCTATCCCTCTTGCATAGCCTACAGGGCAGAGAGATGGAAAATTGTGTGTGTGTATGTGTGTAAGGAAGAGACCCTGCTCACTTTTGGCTCTGACCACACCCACCACAGGTTTCGGTCTTGCCTACCAGCATATGCTACTCCCAACATAATAACCCCAGGGTATAACATAAACATGACAAAAAGAATCTTATTATGTTTGAAGGAAATGCATAAAATTGTTGAGCTTAGTGTTTATCAGGCTAGAGGAGGCTTGGGAAGATGAGATCCTAAATAAAACGCAGTTTTCATATGTAGCAGTATTTCACTTAACAACAATATTTTCTGCTGTGATGAGAAAGTAAACCTACCAGGTTATATAGCGAATGCCATAGTCTCTGATATGAACTCTCCTTCCTGCATACTTGTTATCAATGGCATTTAAACTGAACCTTTTCTTTCAGTAAACTGCAATATATTGTTGCAATCAATTGTACTGTTGTAATCAATTAGGTTTCCAATTTGGAGTGGGTGATAGAGACTCTCCAAGCGCAAGCAGCAGCAGTACTAGAAGAGAAGCAAACTACATCAGTTTTTATGACTCCTTTTAAGTCACAACGATATGACCAAAGCTGGGAAAAGATTTATCACAACCCAGAATTCCACGAGGTAAAAGGAAGGGGAGTACCATCTGAAATTTGTGTAGTTCCCTGTTGGGTTTCTGCATTCTTCTTTGAATTGTGAAAGAGGTTCTGATGTCCTGCAGTTGAGCTCCTGGTTGGTCATCTGTATGAAATCACTGTTCTCTGTTATCTTGCAGTTACTTGCATTTTGTTCCACAGTTGTCTAAAGAAATAAAAGGCACTGACTAATTCTGAATTAATGCCTTTTATTACCCCAGAGAGTTGAAAACAATGAAAGTCATAGCAATAAATTTATTACTCAGTGCCTATTGGGATCAGGGTCAGGCAATCGGAGACTGGAAAAGTTACTCTCTTGAACCACAGTTCTAATCATCGCCTAGTCATTTGAGTCAAAGACATTGCAGGCTGGGGATTTCTGGGAGTTGTAACAGCTTACCCAAGCTTTGCATATCATTCATGGTATAATTGATAATAGATGTAACCAGCGTATATTCCAAGATGTATCCTTCTTCTTTGCTTGTTGGTTCTCCGGTGTTTTTGATGATATACGAGATTCACAGTCCTTTTGAAAGGTAGTCCCAGTACATGAACATTCACATGACAGTGTTAATACTTTGGGTTAAATTAACTAAAAATCACAAAGAAGTGAGCTAATTTTTGAGTTTCGTGGCAGCCTTTATCAGGCATGATGTTGCAAAAAGTGTAAGGGAAGTAAAAACCAAATTATTGGAAGTAGGAATATTTGAAATCAAAACTACGTTATTTTCTTGTTTTGATGATTTAACAAGGCTTGTGCACCCTAATTAGATCAGATGCATTGTTGCAAGGTGCCAATGTAAAAAGAAACTAAGTTAGATAATCTGGCCCAATGAAACATGGATTAAACTAAAGACAGATGTTTTGATTTTTCTAGGTTAATTTAGCAGAAAGTTATGTATTTTATTGGAGGAACGGGTAGAAACTGAAAGAGCTGTTTGGGATGGCTAGATGCCATGATGAGGTGAGACAGCAAAAAAGTAGCAAGAAGACTGGAGGTATCAGATGTGTTCAGTAACTTTCTGATCTCCATATAACCTGCTGATTCAATGATGGTGTAGTTCAGATCTTCATAGGAAGAGCACAGAGGAGAAGAAATGAGTCGTAAAATTGCAGGTCAAGCCTGTACAGCTAAGCACAACAGACTACTAGCCATGTATTCTGGTTGCTTAGATGCTGGGGTGTATTTACATTTCCCAGCTGGATCAGTGGATTCTTTTAGTGATTCATTTGCAATCAGCCATACATGTCTTAATGTTTGATACCTGGACTTTGTTCAAACCATGGTAAATGTGCACTTTGCTTCAATGTTCATTTGGTATCCCTGTTGCCTTACCAGTTAACCAGTGCATATAATTAAATAATGACTAAATCACCACCCAAAAGGAAAAAAAAAAGGTTGAGGTATTTGTGTGATCCTATCAAGGCTCTTTTTAAAAGCTACATTTAAATCAGGGCAGAGGACCTTTTAGCCATCTGGTTGTTTTGGACTGCAGCTTCTACACTCCCTCATCATTGTCCATGCTGGCTGGGGCTTTTGTGGATTGAAGTCAAAAGCAGACAGAGAGCAAATGTTCTCTAAATGTGGATCTGGATTAAATCAATTCATATTTACTGGTGTGGATCAGTAACCGTTAAGTGTGGGAGAGACAAATTAAAAACTGTACCAAAATGCATGAGCTAATTCCCAGCATTAATTAATTTTAGAAATTCTCCAGGTTAAACTGAGAGACAGGCAGAACAGAATGTGTGGCAGGGTGAATGCACTAAATAATAATGGAATGGGAAGTTCTTTTTAAAACAGAAATATTGATAGCTCCTTTCTTCTGCAGATCTAAGTAGAGAGTTAATCGAGACCAGAGTCAGGACCTGGAATAGCTCCAACCCCCTCCCCCAAAATAAAATTCCAGGTTCTGGTTCTAGTGACCCAACATCATAAGTTGTTGCTGGGTTGCAATCATCCTAACAGGTCCCATATTGGGCATGTTATGCAGACAAAGAACTGAGAGCTTTCTTGGTGGCTGTTCCTAGGCTGTGGAACTCCCTCTTGATGGAGGCAAGGGTCACTTCCTCTTTGCTGTTTTTCTGTTAGTTAGTGAAAACTTTTCTGTTTCAACAAGCTTTTGGGAATTAACTGCAAGGGCTTTTAACAACATGCTGTTCTGCTGATTTTTATCTCCTGTCATTAAATAGATTTTGTTTTCAAGTATTTTAATTTCGTGGATTGTTTGTATTTTAATTGTATTTTTTTACATGTTTTTGACTATGCTTTTATAAATGGTTTTTAACTATTTGCTTTAATGTTTCTAAGCTGCCTTATGTCCCAGTGTTGTGAAAAAAGTGGAATATAAAAGAAGAAATGATGATGATGATGATGACGACAGTAATATAATAATAATAATAATAATAATAATAATAATGATGATGATGATGATGATGATGATAATAATAAGCATGAATTGTGAAACCTTTGGCCTTCTAAAAGTTGGCAAACTGCTATTCCCAGTTTGCCTCACAATTGCCCTGGCAATTTCAGGCACATCTGAATGACCCTAGATTTCCCAGCCCTAAACTTGTTCATAATTTTACATTTGTATAACACTGGAACATGAAAAGTTTATGGCGAGGGAGATGCTGGAATGTAACACCCAGTCCTTAAATATGGGCAGGAACAACAAACGAATGGTGAAGATGATAATCCTGCTATGACAACTGGTGAGAGACGGTTGGAAAACAGCTATTTGAAGCAAGGGTCTACATTTTCAAGAAAGAAGAAAGACACAAGGTGAAAGTAATATTGCTGGTTCTTTGTACTTGTCTCTGATGCTTAAAGGTATATGTGTAGCATGTGTATTCATGAAAAAATATGAAGCAAAATGTATGTGTACAGTATGCCACTTGTCAAATAAACAGCAAAAACTCAGGGTCCCTCACTGCCATATTTTGCTTACCGATATAGGTATGTGTGTTTAGGGTAATGAGCTAGGTTGACCATAAATGATCAGCCTGTGAATATTAGAGAGACTTTTACTTGGAAGTCTAAACATGGGATGCTTTCACCCTATGAATCTGTAGCACTGTGATTCTGCTTTAGCTGCCATGGGTGTATCCAGTGGAATCCTAGGGTTTCTAGTTTGGTCAGAGGCACCAGGAATCTTTCTATCTGAGAGTACTCCTCCTGTAAACTGTATATCCCAGGATTCCATAGGATACAGCCATGGCAGTTCAAGTAGAATCATAGTGCTATAGGGTGAAAGGGCCTCTTTGTTCCATGCCTTTGCCACCTCCTGCTCAGTGTCTGGTGCTGTGCTCCCTAGCTGATGACCAACAGTCTGATGTAATCCATTCTCACATGGTGCTCACCTCACCCTTCAGCAGTGCCTGCAGTAGTCCTGACAGCTGCCATCGCTTCAAGTCCCCACTACATATCACAGAAGAGATGTTTCCAGCATCTTTTTTACTCACCTGATGCTGCAAACTATCTATCTAACTATTTGATCTAACTTTCTATCTCCTTTCTAATTTCAGTGTCAGTCTTCTTCTTCCTTGGTCCTTTTGTAGAGAGGCACCAATATTTAGGCAATTTTGAGAACTGTGGCTTAAAATCAACATCACACAGCCCAGCCACTAGGACAAAAGAACTTTCTGGCCCCCACCCCACCCCTGCAGCCTTCCACACCACTTAAAAATCAACCCAAGGGGATTTGCCAACCTCTCTGAACCAGTTTTTACACTGGATGGAGAGCTGCAAGGAGAAGGAAGGATCCCTCACCTCCTGGTTCTGCAGCTGGAACCACCCTATGAGATCCTGGCCTTGAAAGTTCTTTACCATGTATAATCACAAGGATGGTATTTTTACCTCTAAGTATATGAATGCAAAGAGATGGCCATGTTAGTCTGGATCAGAACGTAAAGGAATCTTATAGTACAGTGATTCTTAATTCTTTACCATGGACCCCCATACAATATCTTTTGTTGCCATCAAGAACTTAACTCAATATTTAAAACCTCAAAGTGCATCAAATGTTTCTTTAAAGTTGCTCTTCAAGGGGCTTCAAATTTGGAGAGAAGGGAGAAATAAGTAAATGCACACACTCCTGTTATAGTATTTTTATTTGAATGATTCTGTTACAAATTTGCTTTCTTCCTTTCTTCCTGTCTTCCTGTTTTAACTGTAAAAGCTCATAACATTTCTTGAAGCTTCCAAAAAACCCCTGTGAAGACATTGTCGACCCCAAGGGGTCCATGGACAACCCTAGTTATAATACTTTTGAGACTAACTGAGAGAAAGAAATTGGTAGCATAAGCATTTGTAGGCTAAGCCTACTTCTGCAGATGCAAGAAATGAAGTGCCTATGGGCAGATATGTCTGTCCCTAGGCAACTCATTTCATGCTTCTGATGAAATAGACTTTGGCCATTTCCACACCGTACCTCCTCCTGTTGTTCGCCCATCACAATCCCATCACAAAGCCTTTGCCAGGAAGGGAGCACAATGGGAACACTCCCCTCTTCACCCGTCCGGCTCCCTGCAGAAGGGAGCACGAGCGACATGCACCTTCCTACTGCAGCACAGACAAGCTCTTTCCTGTGCTGTACTGGGGAAGGAAGCACCTCCACTGCACTTCCACTGCTTCTGCATGGGCGGCAGTGATGGGAGCATTGCGCGATTCCAGGCGCTTAACAGATTTATTCCATTCAGTTAATATCCCACAATCATCACAGGTGGGGACAGGATGGCAGCTGGACTGTGACAATGTGCAAAGGCACAACCCACAGACCACTACCATCACATCCCCACTGTTGACTGCAATACCATGCTATGAAAGCTCATGCTAAAAAGCACATGTAGTGAGAATGTCTTCCGCTATTGCTCCTCCAAAGTTCAGATTAGATGTTAATTAGATGCATTCTCTAATATCCACTCACATTGGAATTTCTTCAGAGATATGCTTCAGAACTCAGACATGCCAATTAAGGCTGTGTTTACTCATTAGTGACCAATCACAAGACAAAGCATGTTAAAATGCAAGATACATAGGTAAGGAAAATCATGTGTTATGATAAACAGTTGTTTTCCACCAGTAGAAAGAGCACCTTCTCTTTCTACCTCAGCTAGTTTGTGAATCATTATTTCCTGTATCCCAGTGCTCATTGTGGCCTACTATTCACTGAGCAGTAAACCGAAAGTCTCACCTGCTTCAGTGGCTTCAGGGAGATGGTGATGAGTAGCAATGTGACCTAGGAAAGAACAGGGTTGGTAATATGACAGTGGAAGTCACTCACACCAGCATGGTGTTATAAAAAGATAAATGTTCTTTTCTTTGGATTGGAATGTCTTAAATGAATTTATGGAGCCTTAGTGCTATCCCTGTAAATGTGTGTTTTGCATTTGTGTGTGGTTGAACGTTGTTGTTGTTGTCACAGGGTGGTTTTTTTTTTTTTTTTGCAAGATTTGTTCAGAAGGGATTTTCCTTTGCTTTCCTCTGAGGCTGAGAAAGTATGACTTGTCCAAGGTTACCCACTGGTTTTTCATGGTCAAGCGGGGATTTCAACCCTACTCCCCCAGTGTCCTAATTCAACACTCAGACCACTTGGCAATGTTGGTTCTCCTTGCTGAACACAGGTGTTCCTTATTTACTGCTTATCACCTTAAATGTGATTGAACCAGAATAGATTTCATCCTCCTTTCTAAATCTGATTTTGGTGGAGAGCTTTTGTATTAGTGATCTCAGTAGGCAGCTCACTTCTACAAAACAAATATGAAGAGATTATTTAATTTAGATGTGGCTTAGAAATCTCTTTGAGGAACAGTGATTAATTAAATTTCTCTTTCTTGGAAAAAAAAATATATAGTTATACAACCACCTTGAAGCTGCTGGGGCTAGATGAAGACATGGAGGCCAGCGACAAGGTCTTTGTCCCAAGAAAAGGAGCTTATTCATCTCTCATTTTTTTGCGTCACTTGAGAATCCGGGAACTGCAGGTAAAAAAAAAAAAGTCTTGAAAACCATTTGCATGAAGTTTATGATTCTAGGCTATAAAGCCTTCATATTTATGATAGTGGTGGTGGTAAGGCATGCCTTGATTCATGTATTTTATTCCCATCCAATTTATACCAGAGAATTTGCTTGGGAATCCTCAACTACTTCAGATCCATAGAAAGAACGCTAACAATCAGCACCTCAGGCCTTGCCTTAAATGCTGGTCATTTGGTTTCCACTGCTGAAGATTCCTTTTGGGTAAATGTGGCCAAAGGTGGCATCGGTGCCTTTGGTGGGCTTGGGTCACACTCCTATGTGCATTATACACCAGCCGACTATAAGGTGAGACATTTCGTCACAGAACATCTACATAGGTATACCCATAAATAAAAAGTTGTTATGCTGAATCAGGCACAACAGAGTATATTTTGTGGTTTTAAAGGACAAGCCCACATTAAGATCTTTAGGGGAATTCCCAGCCTTTTTTCATAGGGAAATGGGCTCAGCTGTATTTATGACATGCTCAGTTTGCTCAAGCTGATAAAGTGTGTTGTGAAAATTCAAGGTCGCATGTCTTTGTGGAAGGGCATCTGGCTGCTCTCTATCCAAGCTTAAAGCTGCCCTTTCTTAACTGCCAGCCCTGCAAGTTCAAAAGTGGAAATGGGCAAGTGCAGCCCAA
Source organism: Iguana delicatissima (assembly GCA_948472985.1). NCBI lineage: Eukaryota > Metazoa > Chordata > Lepidosauria > Squamata > Iguanidae > Iguana > Iguana delicatissima. Next base: position 63,950 of record CAOKZL010003025.1, read on the forward strand.
ACAGGCAGGCAAAAGCCCTCTCTTTCTCTGGTTCACTGCTAAATTTCCTGTCCCTGTCCATATTTCGGGAAAACATACAGTACAAATCCTTGTTCTGTTTATTCAAGCACCCCAGCAATCTCAGTATGGCTTGCCCCTTAGAAATTGTCTTTTGGATTGCAGCAAGTATTCCACTTTACAGATTAAGCAACCTTGTAGCAGTCTAAATTTACATCCAGTTAGAAATGTGTCTGCTTCATTGAGGCCTTTACATGTATGCAAAATATATTAGCCCACTCTCGTGCGGATACTGATTAGCTTCCCCAGCCTAGCTACAGCCCATTATGCCTAATGGCAGATGAAGTCTCCCCAACCTTTAGAGTTTAGGAAGCCAATCCTAATGCAGGATTATTGTAATGTCCCTCATAAAATAATCTGAGTAACAAGTGTTCTACTCAGTGTGTAATTTAAAATAAATGGCTTTCTCCTAGTATTTACCTGAGGAGTACCAGCATGCAAATTAAATTTGATTTAGAGCTTTCAAATGCTCCACTTCCATCTATTTTTGGAAAGTTTGACTCCTGATGCAAATTAGGGAGGGGGCAGCTAACATTGCCACTTGTGCACTGAAAGAATTCCTTTTTCTCAGAACAGGAGCTTTGCTCATGGAAGGAATCATTCCACAGATGCAATTCTCATTCTGTAAATGGAACCTTTTTCTGTTTACATAGAGAGGTTGGATGCTACCCAAAGTTTTCATATACATTTGTGTATAAGTGTAATGGGTCTAAAATGTAAAAACAATTCAGACAGAGATGCTGTGTTCACACAGAAAAATATCCAAGAAGTATTTTCACTGTTTGGCATTTGCATTCTCCAGATTTTGTGTTTCCAAATCGACTATCATACACACGTTAGCAATGTGACAACTATAATATGTGTTCAAAAATATTGATCCACTGTTTTTTGACTCCCCGTTCTATGGACTCAAGTCCCCCTGCCAGCTAGGTTCATTTTCTAACTCCCTAAGGGTCTCCCCAACACTCACCGTCAGCAGAGGTAATTTGATTTGTTTCTCATCAAGTTAGAGAACTTTCTCCCAAATTCCTGGAGACTCTTTAGACAACAAAGGCATAGACCGACCACTAATTTTTACATCATAGAACATATATTGTCCCTAGTACCAAAATCTCATTGCCGAGTAAATGTGAAAAATACAAAATGTCATGGTTTTACTGAGTAGCAAGTTTGTAGTAAGCTATTTCATTTCTTTTTTAATTTGTTGTTGTGTAGGTTCACAGTGTACAGTTTATGGAGTTTGCAGAGATAGAAAATCATGATGATTATTACACAGTAGAAGATATGTACATTCACACACAGGATCAGAGGGGAGCTTTTGTGGTATATGATGTAGCCCTCCAAGACCTGAAAGAGCTAGAAAAACAGCTTTTGCTTATGGCAACTCAGTATATCGAAAGAGAGAAAGGTAAGGTGGCAGCACAATCACCAGCTCTGTAATGTCTTCAGTGCAAAAGTGTAGAAAGTGACACAGCCCAAGTGTGACCACAGAAAAACAGGTAGTAAAAAAGAATCACAGAATCATGGATAAATATGAACAAAAATGATGATCTTGACATACTCAAGGAGCTTGTTGGTTTGCCTTAGTGAATGAACAAGTTGTACTAGACTGTTATCCATCCCTATATAATAATCTTGAATTAGCTCTTTCAGCAAAGTAGGACTTCAGGGGCCCCATGCCACACTACACAGTGTTATCTGCTACGGTTTCATCCTGTGCAGTCTTGACGTTTGTAGTTTGTTTAGTTAGGCCCAAGAGCTCTCTGGATGAAAATTCTATATCCCCTCCCTAAACTGCAAATCCCAGGATTCCATAGAATAGAACCATAGCAGTTAAAGGGGGATCACAATTTTATAATTGTGTAGCGTGAAAAGACCCCAGATTGCATTCCTATGCCTGTGGAATAGATGCGCATGACGAATGCAGACATCAACAAACATCATTAGTATCACATGCCATTCTGATATTAAGTGATGCTGTGTGATTTTAAAAAAATTGACCTTCTTAGACTTTGAGAAATTTGAAAAGTTGCTAGGGACAACTCTACAAAATGGCTGCCACAGTCATTGGTATGTCTCATCAATAAATGACCTGAGGTGTGTGAATGTTCTGGATAGTCTTAAAGACTGAGTAACTTGCCCAAGAAACTGAGCTCAGGGTTGGATTCTGAGTCCCTAATGTAAAACCCATATATTTGATACTGTTTCACAGATGGAAAACTAGTGACGTGAGAGAAACACACCTATATACCATAAACCTTAAAATGAATTAAAAAGCAAGCAAAGCATTTGTGTACTTTAGTTTCACCCCTATTTTTACTGCCAACTAGAGCATAGTTGCAGAAATCAAGGTTGTCTCCACCTCATCAATTGACTGAATGAGTCTGCTCTAAGACTACCAATAGGATTCAGAAAGGGCTTCCAGGTAAAATACAAAACAGAGATCCTGTACTTTGCACAAGAAGCAATTTCAGCAGGTGTTACCTATCATATAAGTGACACCTGCTGAACTTCCTTCTTATACCTGACGATTAAAGGTACAGGGCTCCTGTCCTATATTTCATCTGGCAACACTAGATTCAGGCTACACATAGAAAACAAATATGGGATACCCCACATACAGCTGAAATGCTATCTAAAAAAAACCTTGCCATTCTCTGTAGACTTCATGGTTGCTTCTTACTGCAACCCTCAGCTCACAGGTTGGCCTTGCTTACTACCACCTGCAGCAGAAATTTGTTGCTGCCTGTTTTAAAAGAAGGTGATTTTAACTGGCAGGTGGGCATGCTGAAATGTGAGATGCTTGTCTCTTCCCTTTTGAACAGGTGCCTCTGGGTTTAGGGGCCCTGGAGCATTCTGGGGATGGGAAAGAAAGATGGTGGCACAGTTGGAGGTCGGTATTTTTCTGTCCTATAGAGAAAATACTGGACTTCTAGAGTAAAAATATCAGCACATGAAATGGCCTCAGAGGGTACTAAGAGTGTTGGAGGGTGCTGTTGTGTCTATAGAACAGTGCTGGGACTTCAGCTGCTGATCTCCTGAGAGCTCCCATATTACACAACTGACTTTAGTGAAACATCTGAAAAAATCTATATGTGTATGTAGACTTCTGGCTACTCTTCAGTTGTATGAGACAGGAAAACTTTTTCTGCCAAATTAAAATAGAGAGGGGGAAAGAAAGCACACTCAGAGTTTTAGGTGGGGATTCCCAACAGCAGGTCTTTTAGCTTGAATGTTTATTTTCGTGGCTGTGTTTGTTGCACTCTCCCATCTCTTTCCAAGGTCACAAAGCTTGCAGTAATTCCAACAATAGCAGCAACTCAGCATGGGCACACGTATCAGTGGATCGATCTGCAGTACTGCTTGACCTTTGGACTTGTGAAACAGGATTCTTGGAAAATAAACGGCAGGTATATATATATGCAAGCTGTGTGTGTGTGTGTGTGTGTATAAAATTAAAACTTTGAGAGTGCCTATCGCAGTTTAGTGGGTGTGTATACCTGTTACACTGTATATATCATCCATACATGCAAAAAACTATTTTTAGCATTTCAGAATTGAATTTAGTTCAACATCAGAAAAAAACAGAAGGGTAGGGAAACATGTTGATTTAGGCCATTTCTGCATTACACTGTTATAGTGCTATTATTCCTCTTTCAATATATCATACCATGACAGTGTTAAAACAACTGCACTGGCTGCCAGTGTGCTTCCAGTCTAAATTCAAAGTGCTTGTGATGACATTTAAAGCCCTACTTGAGGGACCACCTCTCCCTGTATGTGCTTGCCCGAGGACTGAGGATTCTTGGAAGGGTCTTCCTCTGTGTCCCAAATTAATTGTAAGTTCATTAATTAATTGTAAGTTCATTCTTACAATTAATTTGCATTTTATGTTTATTTTTAATTTGTTTTATAATGATTTTTAAAAACTGGGTGGAACTATCATGAGATGCTTGCTGCCTTTTCCTGATACTCTGAGTCTGGCGTGCTCTGTGTAAGTTTAGGACTCAGATACGACACAGCAAAATCTCTCTCTCTCTCTCTCTCTCTCTCTCTCTCTCTCTCTCTCTTGTGTGTGTGTGTTTCCCTTTGTTTTTAAACCCAAAGCATCCAAAACAGGCTGGGAACTTGAATACACATGTAATATAAAAACTTTAAAAGTGAGCTCTGAGCCAGAAAATGCCAGGCAAAGATCTGACCTCAGGCACAAACTCGCGAAGTATTACTTTCATGCTGAAATAAGTTTATGATTAGTATACAAAATTAATAAAAACAATGTAAAAGAACAGAAAGAATCGAACCTTTCTTTGTTTTAAATATCTTTTCAGCTCTTGGATAGCTACTTTGAAGCATACCAACATGCTTTAGTTTTGGAAGAAAGATTTGCTTTGGCCCAAGTAATAACAAATGTCATGTACAGACGTCCTCATTTGATTTCCACCTTGGATATTTTGTGATCCTCTATAAGGATGAATGTGCTTGCCTAAGGCTCCATACACAGCTAGTGAGGGATATACTGAATCAGCAGGTGAGCAGACTTGGAATTTGTGCTCATTTGTGCTCATGCTCATTTGAACCAAAGTTGTGCCAGAACAGAGCCTGGAAAGCTTCTTTTGGGGACTACAGCTCCCAAAATGTAACAGCCAGCATGCCTAGTGGCTATTTGGTTGGGGGGGGTTCTGAAAACTTTATAGTGGCCCCTCACCTTTGTGAGGGTTCAGGGCACAGAACCCCTGCAAAAATGGAAAAAATACAAATAAATTCCACCGCAAGAACCCCCTCCCACTCTTCTCTGGGGCTCCTCCCTCCCATTTCTTTGCCTTTTGTGCACCGGTGCCAGAGGCAAGGGAATGAGAGAGGGAGCTCCACAGGGGAAAGGAAGGTGTGTGCAAGCCTCCCCGCTCATTCCCTTGCCTTTTATTCGGGGCCTGGCTTCCTCCGCACCCAGCAAAATGCAAGGGAATAAGAGGAGGAGAATGAGAGGAGACATGCATGCACTTTGCGAATAATCAAATTCATGAAGATCAACCCTGCGAATGTGGAGGGGGGACTGTAGTTAGTTTTCCTAGCTTTATGAAATAGTTAGCTTCTTCAAAGAATTATCAGCCATACATGATGTTATGATTGCAATTTGGACACATGATGATCCAAGGTGCATGCTAGAACACTGTTGTCTACATTTTAAAACATGGACACTATGTTTGAAGATGTACCTTATCCTTTACAATTGTGTTGGCATGTCTACCTGGAATACTTGTAACATGTTTGAAATTATTTAATCACGTGTCCTAGAAAATTTCCAGCAGTCTCTCCATTTTTTGTAAAACTTTTGCTTGTTTCATTTTCAGATAGATAACCAGCGTGACTATAACCGTAGGATTTGGCGTGATGGTCCCAAAGGTGGCATCCATGAATTTGGTTTTCCCCCATATATAGTTCCAAAACAATTAATTGCTGTTAATAACAGCTCGTGAGTATTATTTGTCTCTCTGCCAATATAAGGGAACCCATAATATTTTCTTAATTAAAGTGACTTTGGTTTATGCAAGCTTATCAAGCTCTGGTTGCTGAATAGTTTGCTACTCAGCAATAACCTGCAGCATTGATCTTTCTTGTGCCTAATTTAAAAAATTAAACAACCAATTGCTTTTTCAGCACACATGCACACACATGTGTATATGTACACACATATACATATGATTATTTGTGTTTTACATACATACACACACGTGGGTTTATAATGCTTCATTTCTAGTGACTCTTCTGTTATATAAGAGTTTGAGTGTAAAAAATTCTTACAATGAATTTGTCTGACTTCTCCTTAGTCCAATTAGAACCAACCAAACTGTCATTTGGTTGTATTTGAAGTGAAGGGCATCTATTAACTTTTATTTTAATTTTTTTTGGGGGGGGAGTTTCCTTCATTATCATTATCTTGACTGTGAAGACTTTCTTGACTTTCTTTTCAAACAAGAGCTGTTTATCCATTTTATTATTGCAGGCTTTCTTAATTATTTTTTATCTTTTCCCTTCTTTTTAAAGTACAGCTTTGAAGAACATTTATTTGTTGGAGTTCCACCCATCCCTTGGTCTGGTATCTTTAATTCCAAAAGCTCTGGATCATGTCCTCCAGGAATTCCAACAAATCTGTAGGCCAAAGACAGCCAAAGAGGCAATTAAACTGGACGAACAAGTACTTCAGCTTGCTCTGGATATGTGGCTGGCCCTGGAAAGTCTAGGGTCTTTTTATGGCTCTCAGACGCAGAAGGATGTATGTTTGTCTTTTCAAAAATTTATGGTGAATTCATATTGTTTTAAAATAAATAACATGGACTATGATGCTGTATAATTTTAGTCAAGGTTGGCCTTTCCATATGTCATAGTGAGATTTCAGATGTCATGGAAGGTCAACAAATTAACAACAAATTGTTAATTATTTTCTTTGCTATTGCTTTATCGTTTTTCCTTCGAGACATATAACAATATGATTATGAATTTTTTCTAAGAACTAGCTATGCTAGTCTCTTGCAGCATAAAAAGGAGGAACAGGGGGAAAGGGAAAAAGAATGTAGCAGAACTTTTAATACTAACTGGTTCTTATTTCTGCCTCTGATGCTAGAATTTTTTGTTTGGCTTTTGATACAATGCAGCTTGATGTGGGTTGAAAGGGGACTCTATTGGCTGCTTTGTCTGAGACAGCGAAATGTCTTTGGCCAGCTCTGCCTTTTTTTGAGAGTAAGAGCCACTGGGCTCAGGACTGTGCCCAGGACCCTAAGGCAACACTATCACAGGGTTTTTGGGGGCTGAGAGTGTGTGACTTACCCAAGGTTACCCAGTGGGTTTCCATAGCCAAGCGTAGAATTGAATCCTAGTCTCCAAGGTCATAGTCCTATGCTCAGACCACTACATACCTGCCTAAATACCCTAAAGGCATCAGATCTCATCTGATCTTGTAAGTTAAACAATGTCAGCTCTGGTTAATACTTGGATGGGAGACTGCCAATGAATACTAGGTGCTGTAGGCATAATTCAGAGGAAGGAACCGGCAAACCCATCTCAGAGTATTTTTTGCCCAGGAAAACCCTGTGAAATCCATGGGCTCACCATAAGTCAACAAGCAAGTTGAAGGTACTCGCACACACATGATCTGTCTTTCACTCAAATATTCCCAGACTAAGACATAATAGTGGTAACCAATAAAATAGCAGTCATAAAATCAATAATATAATTTAAATGCATTTTTTTAAATTGAAAGTTTATACATAACATGTTTCCTTGATAGTTATTCACAGAGATTCTGGTTGAAGATCCTTCTCTTGTAAGAGATATTACAGTGTCAGCACTGAAGTCAGCTGTAAGGGAAGAACAGAATAAAGGGAACAAAGAAAAACAAATTTTAATGCTGAACATCTTCTCAAAGCTTCTTGAAGTTTTAGTCCTTCGCCATCGACTGATTGAGGCAGCAGTTGAGAGTGGACAGATGGGCAGGTTAGTCCTGGGACTGTAGGGTGTTCTGTTGAACCCTTTATGATGGAGAGGAGAACCTGTGGCACTTAATTGTTGATTTCATCATCCATTAGTCCCAGCCAGCATGTCTGGTGGTCAGTATCAGGAACGATGGGACCATCTGGAAGTCACTGCTACTCTGTGAAGAGACAGATGCTATGGCTTGCCCTAAACCACTGTTCTCATTTTCTTGGAATACATTTCTATAAATTCATAAATGGCTTCCCTGCAGCATTAGAACTCTTGCCAACACATGGATCTCTCCTTTCTTGAGTTTTTCCAAGCCAGTATTGACCAATATGCCTTCTTTATCTATTACATCCTTGGCAGGGATGTCTATTCCCTTCCCCATTCATCTAGGCACCATATAACTCCATCATCTATACCATGAGTGAAGAAAGTTATGACCCTCAGATGTACTTGGAGTCTAACTCATAATAAGGAGACTTGTTGTCCAACAATGACTAGAGGGCCACAAGCAATCCTGCCCAGTCTATACCAAACTGGTGTTTGTTAAGAAAACAGCAGCAGTGTACAGATTTTAAGCATGTTGAACAAAGCAAGACCTATATTGTGTTTTCTGACCTTAGTGGTGGCTGGATAACTGATGCAAAGTTAATTAATTAAACATGTAGGTCTAAATGCTATTTTTAGTCCTAACTAGAGAAGACTCACTGAGTCAGTGAGATTTGCCTATGTGTTGATTCATCACTCAACAATTGATTGAATTGTGTTGCTCTTGCAGGGATTTGTAATCCACTTTGAATCTCAGGCTGGGGAAAGGCAGGGTATGAATTGCATACGTACGTATATACTGTTCAGAGTTTAAAAGGCATAATAATGGATAATGACATATATATTTACAGAAGTGTACATGTTCTTTTCTCTTTTAGATTGTATAAGGAATTTGCAGGAGAAATGGGTTTTGATGAGTTCCATCTGTACTTAAGGCCTGTGTATTTTGAATTTGCATCTCACAAAGAGAAAATAGACCAGCCTGGACCAGTATATGTTACTTCTCTACTAGAGCAGCAGGATAGTAATGTGGATAGGTAAGAAAAGGTTTTGTGGGTATTTCAATAAATATTGTAAGTGAATCAACACCTAGTTTAACATGTCATGGTCCAGATCAATGTACAGTATACAGTTTTGTATAGAACTGGGATGGGCAAAGGGCAGCTTGCAGGCCACACCCCTCTGGGCCACTTTAGGGTCAGGAAATGCTATTTCCTGGGACTATAATGGCTCAGGGTGCCCCCAAAACATGGTGAAAATGTCCTAACTCCCCCAGAGAAAGTTTAGGAACTTGTGGAAATAAACATTTTAAAACTTTCTTTGCAAGAGGACGGTTGCAGGGGTGTTTGTGACCCTCCAAGGTATCCTGGAGAGATGATATGGCCATAGTTGCCCACCCCGGTATGGAACAACTAGTCCTAGTTAAACACTTCCTATTTTTCTGATTTCAGACATTGATGTAAATGAATTGAAACTGAAGGCTATATTTTCATGTTTTCAAAAGTAATAATAATATTAAAACAAATAATTGCTATAATTTCATAAGAGGAAGAAATTAAGGGGAAGTGCATAAAAGGTATCCAGTTAAGCTTTCTCTGCCAATTAGACTAGACAATTGGACTTTCTCTGTCAATTGGACTAGACAATCTTTGTGGTTCCTAGGCACAAATATATATTAATGCTGATACTAGAATATTCATTCCAGTTTAGTTCTTGTATTACTGAGACTGGAGCTGCCAATTGTGCCCTTGTGAGTAATTCTGAGAGGTCAAAGTATGGATGCTTTATAATGCATATGAACAAAATAGAAACCAGATAAACACTGTTGGCACTGGCACCTTGCCCAGCCAATCTTCCTGACCTCAGTCGTTGGAAAGCACACACAGACTGTGGCTCTGTTCTATACCATGCTATGTGTACTCTCACCATTATTAGGTCAGGTCATGGTGACTCAGAACTGATCACCCATCCTTGTCAAGTCCTGCTGCCCTCCATTTGACTACTTGTATCAGGAGCAGAAATAAAACCTGTTTACCAGGATGTGTGGTTTTTACACTCCAGGCAAGGAAAAGTGAAAAGTTTTTGTCAGCTGAGTCATAGATACAGTGGCTGAGAAATTCAAGCCAAAGGAGACCCAGACCATGTTATGCAGTGTGACTGGGGATCTCTGGTGTCCTGTGTGGGTTCACTCACTCACTGATGTTCCCATGTCATGCCTGCACTGCTTGATGAATTCCGCAGATCAGTGAAGATGCGCATACCTTTCAACATTTCATAGATGAAAACTGACATGTGTGGCTAGGCGACAACAAGAGGGTGGTCAAGATGGCAAAAGTTATCAGTGAGGAGGAACAGACAGGCTAGGAGAGGCTGCAGCAGTTTGCTTTTTCTGGAGTCTACTGCGAAGGGCAAGACTCTGCTCCTTTCTCTCCACTCCCCCCGGCTGAGTTAACTGGGTGCAAACTACTTTTGCACTTTGAACTCAGTTTGTAGCAACTGAAGTAAGCTGAGGACAAAGGGGAAAGTAGGAAGAAGAGAGAGAGAAACTGAGACAGTTTAAAAGCAGTTGAAAAAGTGGAACAGGAGAGGATAAATCAAGCCTGTAATTGCCAAATCAGTGTAGTTGGAGGGAATGAATGCTGCTTTGCTGTACCAGTAATGGCCTTCCTACCTGCTCATTCACTATTCACTGCCTGTACCTTCTGTGGGCTTGTCTGGGACATGCACATAGCTGTATACCCACTCTTTGTGGACTCAGTTCAGAAAGTCAGAACTGTATCTTATTTTGATTTGTTTAATTGAGGGGTGGGCGAGATACAGAGGTTTTCCACCCTCATGAACAACCATGAGATGCACTATTCTACAAAATGCAAATGATCATCATCAAAGCTAGACATACAGGTTGGGTATCCCTTATCCAAGAAGCCTGGGAGCAGAAGTGTTTCATATTTCAGATTTTTTTCAGATTTTGGAATACCTATATTTGCATATACATAAAATACTGTACTGTATAGGAGATTTCTGGGGAGCCTGCGAGAGAACGAATGAGAGTGCCACAGCCACCACTTCATGACAAGCACTGCACTTGGATTCCCACCATTTCACAGATCCTCCTGTCCCTCCCCAGCCTCTCATCTTTATTCAACTCTGCATCTTGCTCATTTGCCAGTTGTGTCGTATATGAGACGTGAGGCTGGAGAGAGCCTGATGATCTCAGAGATGAACTAGCAGGAGAGCCACTGCTGCTGCCTTGAAGGCGGAAGCAGACAACTGGCATCAAAAAGGTTCAGTTTTTTGAGGATTTTGGATTTCTCAATAAGGGATTCTCAACCTATATATAGAAGTTCAATTCTGCTTTTATAAGTCCCCTTTGAGAGCAAACGTCAATGTGTGGTGTGGCCCTGCATCTTGTTTTAAACAAAACCGTGACAGAATCACAGAATCATGGAGTTGGAAGAGACTACAGGGGCCATCCAGTCCAACCCCCTGCATTGCAGGAACCCACATCAAAGCACTCCCAACATATGGCCATCCAGCCTCTGCTTAAAAACCTCCAAAGGAGGAGACTCCACCACACTCCACTGAAGCAGCATATTCCACTGCCGGACAGCCCTGACTGTTAGGAAGTTCTTCCTGAGGTTCAGGTGGAATCACTTTTCCTGCGGCTTGAATCCATTGCTCCTTGTCCTAATCTCTGGAGCAGCAGAAAACAAGCCCATTCCCTCCTCGAAATGACATCCCTTCACATACTTAAATATGGCTATCATGTCCCCTCTTAACCTTCTCTTAACCATGCTTGGCACCAGCTTGGCATCTTTTCATAATCCAACTTCTATCCTCCTCCTCTAGTGTGGCCTGGCTGAGAATCATGGCAAAAGTTCTCCAAACATTTTGTGGATGCTAGATTATGGATGGCTAATCTTGTACAACGTATAACTTTTTACTAGTACCTTTCAAAACTCTGCAGTAGCATTCAGAAACAGGCATTTTAATTTGTTACTTTTACCAGTCATATCAAACTGTCCCTCTTTGTAAAAGATAGGCCATATTTCTCCTTTTTAAATTATTGTTTACGTATGAGGAGTTGGTCAGCACTTTGGAATACTTAATGATGGATCTCCTTCAGTGATACGTGTTTTCTGAAGAGAATAAGAGTTGTAATTTTTTGCAGTAAGAAAATGTACACGTGGTAAACAGAAAGCAAGCAAAAAGATTTTTCATTTAATTGCTAAGTGATGAAAGTTAGTATTTTTGTTTCATTAACCAAAAATGATTTTCTTTTACAGATATATTCCATCCAGTTTAATGTTAAACATCCAGGATATTGACAATCAAATTGGCAAATTTAGTTTTCGCACAAGAGAAAGCGTTCTTCAGGTGCCTGACTGATTTTCCCCCATTCAGCTTAAGCAGTTTAAAATCATTATATTTTAATACACACTTCACCTTGAGTTTTGTTTTTGTTGATCTAACTGTGTATGAGAACCAGCAGTATTTCAGTTTTTTGTAGAAAAACTGCAACTTGACAACTGCATGGAAGCAGTTAGATATGTTGTACACACAGTTGTTGGGAAATGCAAGCAAGGGAAGACACAGACCATGTTATGCAATGTGAATAACACTTCGGTCCTATGCTCTCTAGTGCTCAGCATGGGTTTGTTCACTTACTGATGCTGTGGCTTTGTTCTTGCCACTGACCAGTGCTGCATAGTTGTGCCAGTAAATAAGCAGAAAAAACAGAGACTACGCTCCAGGTGCTTATGGATGGTCCAAGTTTATTCTTTAAAAAGCCCAATGCATTTTGGCCTGTTTATAAATTAATTGACCTTCTTTAGGGGCTATATTAAAAACAAACATAAATATATATCAGTTTTACAATCTTATAATAAACAACAGCACACATATATAAAATATATAATATCCCCATATTCATATAATTAAATATACTATTAAAATAAAAAATCATATACATAGCATAAATCCAATCTACAACAGAAATCTCTGGAGTTGCTGCTGCACTCTCTTTATGAACTGGACTGATATGCAATAAAGAATATTTTTTATTTTAGTTATTTATTTTTGTTATTTATTCAGTTCCTCAGATAGTCAGAAGCAGGGATAGACTAGAGAAAGTGATGTGACCAGCTACAAGGACCTCTGATGTAATCTGGCTGCAAGATTGCCTATTTGTTTGTCTGTTTTCAACTGGGCATAGTAGAGTGGCTTTGTAATAATAAATAGAGGCCTAGATCCTCATTAAGACCTTCTGAAATCAAAGATTTCAGTTTCAAAATCTAGCCTCCTTCTTTTTTCATAATTTTTAGCTATTTTTTGCAGCGCCCAAATCTTATAATCTGATGCAGAATGTTGTAATGACCAGGGAAGCCCCTAATCTTTTATTCCTTAAATTATAGGGATGTTCAACTATTCTCTTTTGTAAGGGATCCCCACACATATAACACACTGGGCTTTATAAAGAATAAACTTGGACCATCCCTAAGCGTGTGGAGTCTAGTCTCATTTATTTCTGCTGATTTATTATATGTGCTTTCCACTACTTGGGCCCTTTTCACACCTTACCTGCTGCTGCTGGGTTGCTTGGGGATCGCGGGAAAAACTTTGTCCAGGAGGCACTCACATCCCCTCTGCTTCCCCTCCGCACCAGCTCCGTGCTGGCCAGAAGGAAGCGTGAGCGCTCTGCCCCTTCCTTTGGCAGCACAGCCAGGTACTTTCCCAGGCTGTGCTGGGGGAGGAAACGCGATGGCTGTGTGTCCGGAGCCTCCGCACACAAGGTAAGTGTGTGTGGGGCACGGGAGCAACACATGATCGCACATCATTTTCATCAACGAGCCGAAAATGATATAATGCACTATTACCCCCCAATGGCCTCGAGAGCGTTGCGCGATTGCAAGGACGTCATGTGGAACGGTTCTCACAATCGCGTGACACTCCCAAGGCCATTTTGCAAGAGGACTGGTGTGTGAAAAGGGCTTTAGTCCTGCTCCTGTACCAGTGAATGGACTTCCTATCCACTCACTCACTGTTCAGTAGTAATTTACTGCCTCTACATTCCATGGGCTTGTCTAGGACTATTTCCACACTAGTCTGTTATAGTACTATTATTCCACTGTTAGTGCTATTATTCCACTTAGGCCCTTCCTAAACTGCAGACCTCAGGATTCTATAGGATGTTGAAAGTGGAATAATAGCAGTATAACAGGCTAGTGCGGAAACGGCATAGGATGTACAAAGAGCTCTGTGCCTACTCTTTTCAGAAAGCTAGAACTGTAGCTCGAACCCAGGATCAACCATCGGCAGTACCAGTCTGCAAAATTAATTTCCTTGTTATATGTGGCAAAACCTTTTATTGTTTTGTATTGAACTTAATTCTCATTCTAGATTCTACATGTAACAGGATCATCTGTCTGAATTCATGTGAAAAAAGAGTCCATCCTTTGTTAAGCTTATAGATGATACATGCATGACAAGAACTGTGCAACTTCCCATTATGGTTATGTAATTTCTTATCTTTTTCTGTTTGTCCTTAAGATCTTACTGAATCCATATGGAATGGAAAATATGCAGATTGCTCTTGCCTGCCAAATCACTCATAAAAACATACTCCTTGTGGCTATTCAACAGGCTGCATTTTGCCCCATGATGCAATCTACACGAACTGTGGACAGGAAGGTTAGAATTGACTCTCCCCATCTACCCTAAGGGCAAAACAGCACAAAATATGTACTTACACTTTAAAAAAAACCCCCAACATAGTTTGCTGTCAAAAAGAGAGGGGTTGAGTATGGAGATTTGTATATAACGCTTTTCTTTTCGTTCTCAAATGCACACTCATGGTGCTTCCTCCCTACCTTTTGTGTATGTACATAAAAGGTTTACACTCTAGATATTTCTGCACTAGGCTGTTATAGCGCGATGATTCCACTTTCAACATCCTATGGAATCCTGCAGTTTGCAGTTCCGAAACTGCAAACCCCAGGATTCCATAGGATGTTGAAAGTGGAATCATCGTGCTATAACAGCCTAGTGCGAAATTACCTTTGTCTTCTCCACCAATATATCTCTGCCTCTGATTAGAGAGTCTCATGGCTGCTTGTTTCTTTTTCTTTTTTTACTTGGGGGTATAACATTTTGCAAAATGTTTTCTTCCTGAACACCAAAATACTGAGGTCTTCTTTGTACTGCACAATTGTAGCAATCAGAATCCACTTTAACTACCATGCCTGGATCTTTCAGAATCCTGAGGCTTGTAGTTTTGGACAAAAGACTTTATTTTATTGAGGAAAAAAATATTTCTGGAAAAGGTCATGGCCTGGGGGTAGGCATTGGTTCTATGGGAATTCCCCCAGCCCATGGGTCACATGATTCCCACCCTTGCTTTAAATGTAAAAACAATATAAAACAAGACACACCTCCTCACTGTTTGTACCACAACAGCTGATATTGAAGGGAATTCTCATTGGAATCTGGAGGTTTCATTTAAAAATGTAAGAAGAGCTGAGCTGAATCAGATGAAAGAATGATGAAGATGAATACTCTGTTTCTACAGTGGATTGGCAGAGGCCTATAGGATGCCCATACGCAGTACAAGAGTGCAAGAGGAACCTCCCACTGAATTCCATGGCAGCTAGTATTCAAATGCAAGTTGCCTTCAATAGTGGGGATGACATATGTACATCGTATTTTACAGTTATCAATAGTCTCTGTCCATAGAAGGCAAATTATGCTGCTATTTATTTAATTTATTGTATTTTCCTCTGTGGAGATTAGAGTAGTGTACTTAGGTGCCCCTCATTTATTGTCACAACAACAGTGTCAGCTGGGTTATGTCAAGAAAGAAGGACTGGCCCCAGGTCACCGAGTGTGCTTCATTTAAGCCAGAATTTTCCCAGTTCAAGTCTATCCACCACAGTGAAATCTTACCAGAAAACTTACTAATTGCCAGTGGTGATTTGTAGCCAACTGTTTGTCTTTACTTTTATATTCCTAAACTGTTTGTGCCAGTTCATTTATTTCAAAATGTCTACATGCAAAACACCATGCATGTTCTCAGTGTAAAAAAGAATAAAGTATAGGGAACATTAAATACACCTTGCTTATGATCCTTATATGTCTTATAACAATTTGGCTGGGGATGTTTTACTTGACTAACTATTAATTCAATTGCCTATTATGTTTTCTTCAAAGTCATTAGGAAAGAATGAGAAAATACACAGGTTTCAAAAAGTGCCATTATTTTTCTCTGGGCAAAAATGTATCCTCTGTTGAGTGTCAATCTATTCAATATTTGCATTTTCTTTATTTAGTAACAATTGGGAAATATCAGTAAAAATGGTCTTTCGACTATGTATGCTTGCTTGTTTTGATGCTGGTGTAAGTTTCCTTTCTTCCTATGAGAAAAAGCCAACAGCAAGAATAGAAAACTGCCAGGTTGTGGTGCACTTAAGGCCAGTATCAGTCTCTGGCGTTTTTGGGCACCTGCAAAGGCCCTGGCCCTCTCAGGAAAAAAAAAATCCAACCCGATGTAGCCCCAGGCAGCCTAGTCTTCCTATTATTTCAGTTTTTCAAAATGCTGTTGACATTGTTTTGCTCTGGAGTATAGCAAGAAATTAAAATGGTGGCTAGACTGCCAAAGAATACCAGGTACTGCAAGCTATATTTCAGAGATAGGAACTGGCAAGACCACCTCTGAGTATTCCTTGCCTAAGAAAATCCTATGAAATTCATGGAGTTGCCATAAGTTGACAGGTGACTTGAAGGTACATATAAACACACAGGCTTAGCAGCCTGTTCAGGTTGCCCAGATGATTTATGAGGGCTTAAGCAGATGTGAGGAAATACCTCAAAGGCACCAGATCCTCCTGTCAGACCTTGGAAGCTAAGTATGGTCAGCCCTAGTTAGTACTTGGATGGGAGACCACCAGCAACTACCAGGTGCTTTAGGCTATATTTCAGAGGCAGGAACTGGCAAAACCACCTCTAAGTATTCCTTGCTTAAGAAAACCCTGTGAAATGCATGGGGCTACTATAAGTCAACAGGTAACTTGAAGGCGCGCGCGCACACACACACACACACACACACACACACAGATGGCCTTTGCCCTTGTGGGAGTTCTGGGCAAATATACCCTAGTTGCCCCTACCTTCTAGACATTCTTAGTGCTGGTGGCTCTGCCACGTGAGCCTGCCAGTGCCCTCCAAAGTCTACTTGGCCAGAGCTCTCTTAAAACTCAAAGCTTTCCCTGGCAGATAGTGTGGGGAGATATACCTGCAATATAATACAGATCTCTCAAAATATAACAGTGAGAGATACTGGAAAATGATTTCTTTCACCTTCCTTTTGTGGCATGCCTGTGTGAATTCTCCTAGAGTCCAAATAATGGATCCAGAATTTATACTAATTAAAGTTTAAATATTACAGAGTAGTTAATTTATCACATACACAATTGACATTAAGGTGATCTTTGTGTGCTTTAAAATGTAGCATAAGCCAGGAAATTATTTTAACATGGCATGCATAATTAGATAGATATACAGTGTATCTCTGTCTGTTGCATTAACAAGTGAGTTCATTATCTGTTATAGATAATAAATCCATGTAAAAGGAAAATGTATAACTCTGTTTCAGGAAGGAGTTCTAAGTCTGAGAAGTCAGAGTAGCTCAGCAAGTGAAAGAAGTTCTACAACTGGGAATGAAAGAGAAGACCAATCACTTGCTGCTGCAACATTGAGTTCGTATTTCATTGGGCATTTTATAGCTGGTCACTGTAATTTAAAGAGGTAATTGTTAAGACTTGGTACTTGTACTACCTTGGCAGTAAATAGTAACAGCTACAGGAGCCACATTGATCCCATCGAAGCTTAGATGGCCCAAATACATATTTGATTGCCTCCGTGTCACAAACTCATAGTATCCAGTCTACTGATAATGCAACCTCCTTGTTTGGAAGTAATTTGGACCATCTGACTTATGTCCATTGGTTTCTAAGCACATCTAGTGTCTTTTAACAGATGACGAGCATATATCTTAAGAGGCTAAGACAGATTGTACAAATAAAAATTTCTCTGATAGAAATCATATGCCTTTCAAAGAAAGAAAAATTGAACTATTGGATGTTTAAGGAGGTTGTTTAGCAGCACAGTATGAATGCTGGCAAATGTGGCCCTCCAGCTATTTCTAACCAACACCTTCCATCAGTCCTTCTCAGCATAGCCAGTGCTGAGGGATTATGAGAGCTGCAGTTCAAAAACATCTGAAGAGCTGTAGTTTTAGAACTTCCTCTTTGCTCAGTCCCCAGCTATTATTGTGAGTTGCAAAGTCTTGTTTGTGTATACACAAAGCCCTTTGGTTATCAGAATAAAGCATGATTACTGGGAATTTAAAGCTATTGAAGTGGCCTTACTTTCTAAACCAGTGTTCAGCAGCATTGTGAGAGACCACACTCACACACAACCACAGCTTGTGGAAACCATGACTTTTGTACACTGAAACTCTGTAGCTATGTTTAACTGTTGTTATCTGCCTTGAATCCTTAACTGGGAAAAAGGAAGGATATAAACAAATATGTTAAAATGGTGGTGGTGGTAATGACGATGGTGCCAGTGCCCCGTGATGCATTTCCATCATGATGCTTCAGTGCGTGGATGAAGTCAGTGGGCTGAGCCAATCATGCTGAGTCATTTTTGACTTATCTTGCCTTTTTAAAGAATGGAAGATAAATGGGCTTATCTCCTTAGGCAATTATATCTGTGTCCTGCCCTTAGTTTCCTGCTGGGGGAAGGACTACATAATTGACTGTGCCCATAGTGTCACACCATCTCCACTCATACTGTAGCAATGTGGGATGTTACGATGGGAAAGTAA
The DNA here is from genome assembly GCA_948472985.1 of Iguana delicatissima. Lineage (NCBI taxonomy): Eukaryota > Metazoa > Chordata > Lepidosauria > Squamata > Iguanidae > Iguana > Iguana delicatissima. Next base: position 82,410 of record CAOKZL010003025.1, read on the forward strand.
TTTTTGTATTGTTCAGGACTTCCCCTTTGCTAAATCCCAAACTTAGCCATACACACATTTTCACTAAGCATAGGTTTTGAGAATAGAAGTCTCACAATCTCTTAGTTTTAATCATGGCAGAATTCTGTGGAATTCTGTGGAACTAAATGTTTAGAGAATACGGTTGTGGAATAAATGTTTGTTATTCAGCTGTGCAGCTTGCTTAGTAACAGAATAGTGCCAGTATTTCTGTCTCAAGGACAGTCATTCATTCTCCAGGTACCCAGGAGCTTTTATTTCCATCCAGCTGGAGAAGCAGGGTCCACGAGACATGATGCTAAACACATTCATTCAAAAGAAGCAAATCTTGGGAAGTAGGATGCAAAATACTGTAAGTCCGTCAGGACTATTTTTTTTTTAGCAATTATATTGTTGTCATTTTTAGAATGACTTCAGTGGTTTGGTTTCAGTCTTCTGAACTTTTGGGAAAAAAAAAGGCTGGGAGTTGTGTAGCCCTCTATATTCTTGGATTGCAACTGTCAGCATCCCTAGCCAGTAAAGCCAATGGTGAGGAATGCTGGGAGTAGCAGTTCAATGAGAGCAACACAAAAACTTCAGTTTTTAAAAGAATTGTACCATTTTAATTCTGTAATCAGACTTATAGAGAATAAAAATGTGTGTGTGTGTTTTAAATTAACAGCACATCAGCAATGAAGTTTATGTGTAATAGTTTCTAAAATCTTCTTATGATTTATAATTTAATTGGAAAGTAAAGTAAAATGGGTATAACTGTGGGCTCTTCCAGAATGGTTTAAAGAAGTGTGACCTATTACAATACAGTTCCTTAGGTATCGCTGGTTGATGTGGCATTAACATTCAGTCGTTCCATTCTTGGGGAAGGGGGAGCAGGAGTGTCTCTTTGTAGCAATATCTTGGACCTGTACGAGAACTCTTCCAAAGTTTTTTGGAAACCAAGGTGTAGTTTGTTTAGGTGGCCCTCTCCTTTCTGTTTTTTTAAAAAACTTTTTCTAGAGTTATAGCCTAGTGAAGAAGTCCAATTGGTGCACTATAACTCTATTTCTAAAAAGAAAGAAAGAAATAACAAAAAAAGAAAAAAACAATGAAAAATATATATATATTTTTGGTACTGATATGTCCAGGAATTACATAATAATATATCTAGGAATTAATTTGTTAACTGCTGCTAGGAAATGCTAGAAAATAGTCCAGATAACAGAAACGTCATGTAGACATTTAAATTATGAGTCGGGGGGGGGGACTACAGCAACACATTGTGCAATCTTCTGAACATTTTTTCAGTCTGAAGAGAGCTTGTGGTCAGTTATTATGGGTTCTCCATGCCCAGCATGTGAGGACTGTATTTATCTTCTGTATGCAATTCCTTCTATATAGAAGTTTGTGTTGTTGTGTGCCTCCAAGTTGTTTCTGGCTTACGATAACCCTAAGAAAAACCTATCATGGAGTTTTCTTGGCAAGACTTGTTCAGAAGGATTTGCCTTTGTCTTACTCTGAGGCTGAGAAAGTTGTGATTTGCCTAAGGTCAGCCAGTGGATTTCCATGGCTGAATGGGCATTCAAACCCTGGTTTCCAGAGTTGTAGTCCAGTGTTCAACCACTACACCACACTGGGTCTCTCTGTGTAATATTTTGGACTATATCCTGTGTTAGTCCCAACTACAGTAGTCGCATTAAAATTAACAAGATTTGTTAGCTGCAACCCCTATAAGTCCCATTGATTTGAATCTGTTCTTACTGGAACTAACCTTTGGATTTTGTTCTCTATGCCTTTGCAAAATTCCGGCCCCATCTGCTTAATTATACTTAGGCAATTTTAACCTATTTCCTGTATTCATGGTTATCTTCCTTGTATTTCTGGGATTAAATAAACCAAGCAGGAAACAACAACAAATCCAGAAACAAAACAGGTCAAATTCAGAGAAGCAGAAGTGGTATTATATCATCTCGATGGGCCTTTCTGCCTGCTGCTTCTTCCTTGCCAGTCCTTCTAGAAAAGATTTGGGGGGGGGCCTCTGGAACGGACTGCCTGAGCCAGGGAGGATTGCAGTGGGAGAGGGTAATCAACCAGAGGATGCAGCAAGGCCGCTTTGCACGATCAAACAGGGTACCCCTGAGATCTAGACTATTATTTTTCATTGTTTCATCGCACAATAGATCTCTTCAGCTTTTCAGTATAGAGTGCTGATTTTTATATTTCATTTGATTCACATTTGTCTGATTTTTATATTTCATTAGATGCACATTTATATAAAATATTTCAAGTGTTATTAAAGAACAAACAATTACATTTGTTGTAGGATGAAGCTGAAAAAGTCAAAAGAGAAGTTATTGTTGAATACTGTCATAAGTAAGTATATGAAGTATATGCATAACCGTCCCCTCAAGAGTTGTGTGTAAGAAGCCTTTTTCTCCCATCATCAGTTTAAGCCTAGGTTTACACTGATCCACTGGTGGAGACATTTATTTTAGGACTGGAGAAACATCCCTACCTCACTTGCCCAGAGAATCAGGCTTCAATACATCTAGGGCCATTTATACACTACATTGTTATAGTGCCACTTTCAACATCCTCTGGGATCCTGGGGTTTGCAGTGTAGGGAGGGGCATTTAGAATTCTCAGCCAGAGAGCTTTTTGGCCCCAGTAAACTACAAATCCCAGAATTCCACAGGATGTTGAAAGTGGAATAACAGCACTATAACAGTGTAGGGCAGAAATGACCTAGGTTATCAAGAAGTCAAAGAAAATAAACTAATAAGCTTTGAAAATCCTGCAAAAAATAACATGTTTAAACATCTAACATACTAAAATATTGTAACAGAGCAATGGTGGAGAGAGAGCAACCCCCAATATAAGCCCATATAAGATCTACTTAATTGGACCCAATACGTGGTCTGAAAACCAAAGAGTGGTATCTGCGTTAAGCTGCACATACATTAAAAAAGGTACTCAGGTAATGTTTTAGGGAATAAACTGCCACTGTTGCTGTCAGGCAAGTTCCCCTTTCTTCTGAGTTGGGTGTGTGAATGTGTGTGCGTAATATAGAGTAAGAGACTGTAGGAGCACGTTATAGGGAAAATGGAGAAAGGGAGAAGGCAACTATAAGCTTATTAGGGCAGGGAGAACAGAACGTGGGAATCCTGAATCTCCTAGATAGTGAGAATAAATTCAGGAGCGAAGGTGTTTTCACCTGGGACATTCTCTTTGGATCTGGTAATATTGCTGGCAATGATTATGTGGCAGAGCAGATATTGAAGTCATAAACTCTGTATTGGTCAAATGTTCACATCAGTTATATAGGAAGGATGAGTAATGTTTGCTCTTCTAAAGTTTTTGGACTTCATCTGCCATAATTTCTTATCATTGGCATGCTAGGTAAGACTGATGGGAACTGGCGTTCAAAATACTTGGAGAGGCAAAAGTACCCCCACCCTTGTAGTATAGTACTAGCGGTGTCATGGCCCTGGATCAGAATGTACCATTTCAGCACTGCTATGCCTCTGATGTCCAAAAGTCCAAAGAGACTTAGTCTAAGGAAGCACAGATCAAGAGGTCTGCAGCAGGACTGGCTTATGAATACAGCTCTCTGCTATAAATACAATCTTTCTCATGATCTGGATGTAGAAATCATAGAAGTTTTACATCTGTGAAACTGAACAATTAACAATGGTTAAAGGTACCTGCTTTCAAATGAGTGTGACTGTTCATCATAACTGAGGTTGAAAAGACAAAAATAATTTTAATTTGCAAAGCTTATGACAGTGGAAAATCTTGAGATGACAGTTCTGCTGATATTTAGTATATCAGACATTATCACTTTACATTTCAAAGAAAGCAATTATAAAGCAGGGAAGGCACTTCTTTTCTATGACACTAGCTGTAGAGTATTTTGTTAATATTATATTTTGGAATTATTTAGGATGAACCATCGAATATCACAGTATTCCCTTCGGGGTCAGATCATTGCATATTACAACAGCATCAGAGCCATGCTGAATGATTTTCCTACTGTGAGAGCCAAATACTTCATTATAGGGTTGCCACAAGAGAAGAAAGGAGAGAGAGAATTAAATGGAAAACTTGGAGATGATCCCAGGTTTGTAATCAGTTTAAGTTGTTTCTGATTCCAAACCCAATTGTTTTGTAAATTAGAAATAAGAGGATATGTCCTACCTGCCAACAATTGGTTTATTCTGGTATTTATAATGTTATTGCTATCAATAATGTTATAATTATATCTTTATAATTATATCTTTATAATTATAAGGTATCTTATAAGGTATAATAATAAGTTATCTTTATACCTTTTTCTCTAAAGAGCTTAAGGCATTCTGTGTGTTTCTGTCTTCCATGCTCTTCCCATTATGTCTTTGCAACAGCCCTGAGAAAGGGTGATTGGCCCATCTGGCATTGCGTCATGGCTGTATGGGGTGTGGAAATGGATTTCCCCTTTCCCATTCCAAAACTCTAACTGCTATACTTGTTTGGAGAGATCAATTGTTACATAGGAATATAGGAATTTGCTCCCCCTGCATTGTATCCTGCACTTAGGCAGAAAAAATGGAATGCACAAATATAGGATGGGGGACATGTGGCTGGATAACAGCACGTGTGAACATGAGTTAGCAGTGTGATGCAGCAGCCAAGAAAGCCAATGCGATTCTTGGTTGCATCAATAGGAGTATGCTGTCTAGATCAAGGGAGGTAATGGTACCACTCTATTCTGCTTTGGTTAGACCTCATCTGGAATACTGTGTCCAGTTCTGGGCACCTCAATTCAAGAGGGATATTGACAAGCTGGAGCGTGTCCAGAGAATGGCGACCAAAATGGTGAAGGGTCTGGAAGCCATGCCCTATGAGGAGCGGCTTAGGGAGCTGAGGATGTTCAGTTTGCAGAAGAGAAGGTTAAGAGGGGACATGATAGCCATGCTTAAATATTTGAAGGGATGTCATGTCGAGGAGGGAGCGGGCTTGTTTTCTGCTGCTCCAGAGACTAGGACAAGGAGCAATGGATTCAAGCTGCAGGAAAGGAGATTCCACCTGAACCTCAGGAAGAACTTCCTGACGGTCAGAGCCGTCCGGCAGTGGAATATGCTGCCTCAATGGAGTGTAGTGGAGTCTCCTCCTTTGGAGATTTTTAAGCAGAGGCTGGATGGCCATATGTTGGGAGTGCTTTGATGTGGGTTCCTGCATGGCAGGGGGTTGGACTGGATGGCCCCTGTGGTCTCTTCCAACTCTATGATTCTGTGATTCTGTGTGTCACTCAGCAACACAGGGAGGAAGTGCCTTTTCTGGCTTTGCAGGAGGATGAGGCCAGGAAGCCACCGCATGAGAACATGCAAGGCTACTTACAGTCGGGCTGCCCCTGCCTCTGCCTCATTCAGTCTGAGCAGCATGACCTACTGTCCAGCCTCTAACACAGTATAATCTCGTTGGTCACTTTTGGGCCGGGTAGGAATTCCCCCCCCTTCCATGGTTTTTTTTTCACCTACCCTACACAGCTACAGGGACTGGGTGATTAGCTATTAGCGCGGTGTCTTAAATAGAGCCCCAAAAGGCAAGTAATGTTGAGGGGAGAAAGTAGGGCTTTGGTGAATGCTTATGGCACCCATTTGGTGAAGGATAAGCTTCTGGAGCACTCTTTACATGTCCTGAGACACAGAGGATGGGAGGCTGCGGCAAAGGAGAATGTCCTTAAGGCTGGCCTGGGGGTTTCTCCCCTTACTTCTGGTCTTGCAACAAGGAGGGTTAGACCTTTAGGCCTGCCTTCTAAAAAACAGCTAGCTGAGTTTGCAACTCAGCTTCATTAATTTGCTTCGGGACCCTGGTGTCTTGCCCAAGGGAAGCTTGGAGAAAAGTCCTGGGGAGCCCACTTGCCTCAGCTGCTCCCGCACTAGGTGTCCCCCACTTCTTGCATTTCTAGGAAGCTAGACAATAGTTCAAATAAAATTGCCCACGTTTAACCCAAACCTTGTTGTATGGTCTCATCATTTCATGGGTTGGTCAGCAAATTGCTGCTCGTCTTTGTGGTAGAGGATCAAGCAGGGAACAACTGTATAGGTGAATAAAGCTGTATTCACAAGATGAGCTGAGCAGTTACAAGTGTTAGAAAAATTAAGCATGTCTCTAACAGAATGGTGGTAAGGGAGGCCTGTGTGTGCATGCGTGTGTGTAGAAAGAGAGAGAGGGAGGGAGAGATTTTTATCACAATGATATCCATCCTTCTGTAGAAAGCTCAGAGCAGGTTATGATGCCTTCAGTGGTCTTCCATCCAAGCAGTAATCTTGTCTATATTTCTTCAGCTTCTACTTCAGATCTGCCCTGAATGTTAGTATTGTTGTCTTTATGTTGTGGCCCAGTTTAGGCTCATCTGTGTGACAAAGTAGTATACAAATTATTGTGACAGGAATAATTGTCATAATAAGCCATCTGTATTAGATATGTGTACTGCATACAGAAAATGAGAAATAGTCATGTGAGTGTTGTGCAACAATGCCAGCCGTATGACCTTTTGGTGCCACAGAACCACATGGTGTGATTGCCCTTCTAATTCAGCTTCCTTATATGACTATTCAGATCCTTCCAGCCACGACCCCGCTGCTTGCTGTCCTCTGATGGACAATCCTTCTTGAATCTGTGGTTCATCCCTCACCCATCAGAAGTCTTATTTCTCTTCCGAATGCTACCAGAGAAGGTCAGTACTCTTAAAGCAAGGGTCAGCAAAGTTTGGTCCTCCAGATCTTGTTGGACTGGAAGAAGTCCCATCAGACCTAGTCAGCATAGTCAGTATTGAGGAATGCTGGGATTTGCTGTCCAAAAACACCTGGAGCGCTATACTTTGCCTGTTGTGATCCATAATCTTGAAGAAAGTTCTTGTTGTTCAAGGTAGATAGATTTATCTGGTAATGGTTCCTTGGAGGCACACAATGAAAATGTGCTCAGTGTTGTATGATTGAAACATTATAATTTATAAATTAGATGAAGCTTGATATAGGCTAAGACATTTTGGTATCTGTGATGGAAAATCCAAGTGATGCCTCTCATGATGCATGATAAATGTTGAAGAACGATCTTTTGCTGCCCTTTAATCTTGATGGCAGCAAACCAGACAATTTTACAGAGTCTTAGGACCAATTGATTGGTAAGTACCCTGCTTTTTGGCCAAGGCTGACTTCCAATGTGATTAATCAAGACAAAGGTACACTGGAATTGAATCTAAAAGTCACATGAGAAGGCTGCTTCCATAAGGAATATTGCCGCCTCTCCCTATGCTTCCCTAAACACTTTCTGCAGGGCTAGGGAGTCTTTGAACAGCATGGGCTACAGCATAGCAGGTTATAGTGAGAACAGAGACCTGCTACAAATCAGGATGATACACTGTGGTTTGTTCCGTTGTGAGTAGTTTCTGCTTCTCTGAAGTAGCTTCCTGTATGACTCAGTATAATTAGGGAGATGTTTGTATGTGTATTTGTTTATTTAGCATGCTGCCTTTCTCCTGGAGTGGGACCTGAGGTGAATTCCATAAGAGTCCAGAAGAATGAAATTTTAGAAACAATTAAAACACTATAAAATTGTTTTAAAACCATAGAAAAGTTGAAAAAGGACAAATAAGTAAAAACTCTAATAAAAGATTCCCTGCTTATACATTAAACCTGCTTAAACAAAAAGGTATTTGCCTGCTGGTGAAAGGAAAGCAGGCAGAAGCCAGCCTAGCCTTCTGTGGAAGAGAGTTACAGGCCATTTCCGTACTAGACTGTTATAGCGCTATCATTCCACTTTCAACATCCTGTGGAATCCTGGGGTTTGCAGTTTCGGGAGGATTCCATAGGATGTTGAAAGTGGAATCATAGTGCTATAACTGTCTAGTGCGGAAATTCTGACAGAGGGTGGGAGCAACCACTGAGAAAGCTCTCTCCCGAGTCCTCACTGAGTGAGCCTGTGATGATAGTGGGAGCACGAGAAAGCCTTCTCTCTTCAAATCTTAAGACTCTGGCAGGTTGTATGGGGAGATATGGTCCTTTAGATAGTCTCTACCTAAGCCATATAGTGCTTTATAGGTCATGACCAGCACTTTGAATCTCCCCAGAAACAAAGGTAGGGGGCAGTCTATCAAACCAGAAAACTTTTGACTCAGTAAAGTCTTGATGCTTTGTGCTTGTTTGTTTTCAAAGATTTTTGCTTATTCATTTTTTAAAAATCTCTTTTTCCATAGACCTCATATAGAGCTCTGAAGCAAACCCTTCAAATTGTGGCAGCTTTTCACGACATTATTTCCTACATTTTCAACTTTGTTCAGCTAGGAAGTCCACCAGACTGCTTTGATTATTTGTGCTCTTCTGACCATCTCAGTGCAGACTGGGGAGGAATTGAATGGATTGGTTAGTAGCAGCTTTATTGCTTTTGGAACTGGTTCTATCACCAGATTTTAGATGAACTATTGAAACCAATAATTTTAAGGAAAGGAGGAAAGAAACAAAAAAAAAAAATGTTTATGTTTTAAGTCAAGAGTTAATCAACAAATACTGTACAAATACAAGTACATCTCAACTAGATGGTTCCTAAACATTACATTCATCCCTCTACATTTGCTAGGGTTAGGGGCACAGAACCCCCGTGAATGTGGAAAAACCACAAATAACTCTAGGCCCTCCCAAACCATATTTGACACACAAAAAAGTATGATCACCATATTCAACTGACCATGGATTCCTTTGAGGTATCAGGGTTCCTTCACAAGGCAGAAGTAGGGGGCAGGTGAGGCTGCCCCACACCATTTTTAATAGGGAATTACTAGCCCCCTTCGCAGTTTCTGTCTCACGAGGCTTGCAGTCCCTATTAAAAATGGCACAAGGAAGCAGCAGAGGTGACAACAAATAATCAATAAATAATCAAATCCGCAAAAATGAAACCTGCAAATGTGGAGGGCTGACTGTACTTTGTTAACAGAAGGTTTGGTACTTAAGGCAGAAATAACATAGAAAGAACAGGAACAGGTTGCTACAGCACAAAAAAAGAAGAGCAGTTCAACATGTTTCAGCAGAGTTTTTATTCATACTTAACAATGTGAAATGAAACAACCAGTCAAGTAAACCTTGCATAAGTAAACATTTTTTAAAAAAATCTAATAGATACTCTGAAAAACTTCTTCAAAATGCATCTGGGGTTTATTTTTTTTCCCCTTCCACCAGCCTCTACTCTTCTTATAACTTCCATTTTGGCCTATAAATCTCTGATTATTTATTTCTTTAAGATGCTAGAGGAATTGGAATGGTGGGCTAATCCGCTTTCCCCTTTTCTCTCTGTTAGTGTTCACACATACTCAGTGAGAGATTCTGGAGGCAGTTGCAAACAGAAATATAGTGGGATCAGCTGGAGTAGAATCCTACTCCTTCCCAGCTGAAGCTGTATTGCATTTTTTACTTTAGTCACACTGCTGCAGCCCATCATCCAAAGTCTGTATTTCTCCAGCCTTTCTTCATCTTTTTCTCAGTGCTGATGCTGCAAAAAATCCTTCCAACTAGATAGAGGACAAGAAGGAAAAATGGATTGGGTGAGGTATAAGAGTACTTTGTAAAAAAGAAGCTTCACCCTCAGAGGCTTTGTTAACTGCAGTATGTCTGTAAATTCAAAGTGCTAATAGTTTTAGAGACATTTTCTCACTGTTTCAACTGACAATTTCTCTCTCTCTCTTCTTTCTCTCTCTGGGAGGGAGGGAGAGAGAGAGAGATTGTTTGTGATGGTCTGTTGAGATAGCAAACAAGAAAAATCCTATACATGTTTGCTCAGAAGAAAGTCCCACAATAGCAATGGATTTTAGTCTTAGGACTTCAGCCTTACAAATCTGAGGACTTTATCACACAAGGCAGGTATGTCACAGTTACAGGAAGATAATGGCATCTTTGGTAGGGACTTATCATATTACTTCATTCTTCTGTTTTCTCCCTGGGGGAAATCACTTGGAAAGCATTTCTTTAACAGAGGAGGTCATTAACAGATTAATCAGGTATGGCCATTCTGGCTAGGGGCTTTTGGGAACTCCTGAATTTTACTCTCCAGAAGCTGAAAATGGACCATGAGTGGAGCATGGTCACATCCTTGGTTGTAGTGGCACAAAAAAACTTCAGCAGTATCCCATGAAAAGTACACCATGCAGAAGTAATATTTATTACCTTCCATGGGACAGTAGGGCAGAGCCTGGGAACATTTGCCTGTCTAGGTGTTTTGGCTTACTTCTTCCATTTGTCCCACACAGCATGACCAGTGAAAAAGGACTGTGGGAAGTGTGGTCTAGAATATCTGGATGACCACCAGTTTCTTATTCTTGCTTTACAGGCTAGATTCTTAATCCCTAATAAAACAAACCAGTTCTACCCTACTTCCCTTTTGTAGGCTTTTAGACCACTTCACTGAATTGTATTGAAGAACAGGGATTGAGACAATTTAGGGCAGGGGTGGGGAATGCCAGCATATTTAATTGATTGCTCTTCTTGGGATTCTAGGAAATGAACTCCAAGAACTACAGAAGAAGATAGACTATCTCCATAATCCCACAGATCCGAAGCAAGTTGCTCAGATGCTGAGCATGCACAGGGAACTTCTGTTTCTGCAGTTTGATGCAGCTGTTAGGCATTCGATGCGGTAAGAAGTCACAGTGCCAGTAAGTCAGCTCCTCTTGCATGTCGGCTAAGGTGTAATATTGTCCAGGAATAAGGATGCTGATACAGTTTAAGAGAAATTTTTAAAAAGAACCTCACATGTGTTTTCTTTCAGGCTGAAAGGAAACAGTAATGCAGGTTTTGTTTTCCTTTCCCCTGATTTCTTTATTTTTAATCAAAAGCAGTGATGAGAACACGCAAAATCTAAATGGAGGAATGGGAGTTCTGAAGCTGCTTAACTCCTTTTCCTTGAGCATTTTTTTAAAGATCAAAAGTACTCCATATTTCCTTCCACCAACTCAGGGAAAGATTGAAAACATCATTATGGTTTCCCCTGCAGTCTGAAAAGCAGTTGCAGGGAATTTTGAGATCAACAGTAATCACAGGGAAAACAGTTAAAAAAGCCTCTTCGCTCCATTGTTCTTCTGTTTAAACTTTAAAACAATCCAGTTTTTAAAAAGAAAAAAATCTGGCAGAGGACTACTCATGATTGTGTATCTAGTGTCATCTTAAGACTTCAGAACTTAAAATAGCAGGCTATTGTATGCGATAACACATGGAGCTTTGCCTATATTGGAAACAACCTTTTTTTTAAATGGAAATTTATGACTTGTATGTTTCAGTATTTTGCACTGAAGCTACTGTGAAACTTCAAATCAGGGAAGATTTATCTGTGTTCCATAAATACATCTTAACTTTTGTTCCTTTTGAACAGCAGTCAAGCCAGAGGGGTCTTAAGGACATATTTAATAAAGATATTTAAATACATTTCATGTTCGCTTTTTAAATTTCAATGTGTTGCAAAAAGGCCATTGCCATCTTTCATGTTTGTGGGAGGGGTGGGGGAATTGGTAGTGTACTGTCCTGTAATACATAAAGGGCTTGGCAGAATGAGGCAAATGCCTCAAGTGGTAGCTCCCCAAAACGTTCATTTTTAATCTTCTGGCTGTTCCCCTTAGTTCAATGCAAGAGTTACGTTTGAGAGAAGAACAAAGAATAGTGTTAGAAGGTTTGTTAGGAGGAGTAAGAAACCATGACAAATTGGCCTTTCTCTTGCAGAAGTTGATAATACAGATAGTTACACCCTTTACTTCAGTAAGATATTTTGTGAGGTCTTTAGGATGCCTACTCTCCCCAAATGCCAGCTGAAAAAGGCAAAAATCTCAGTATGTGTTTTTTTTAATTGAGGGGCTCCCTGCTCAGAAAGAGCAAGAAACAAAAATAAGCAAACAAAAACTAACAAACAGAAACCCCAAACAGCCCAAAATAGCAGCCATGATAACACTTTGTGGCACTCTGGAGGTCCAGAGAAATTGAAAATCAGTTCTCCAGGGTCCTGAACATGCCTGCCCAAGATATGGAATAAAGTGTATTTAAATATCACAGGAGATTGTGGTTTCTAGCAAAACACTTCTACCAACAAAGAAGGTTCTCTGTCAGTCAGTCAGAGTGAGTAAAATGAATGCTCAACTCTCTTAGAAAAGTAATACTCATCAAAGCACGAATCTTGTGTTACTTGTAGGCAAAAGTTATCATAAATAAACAATTTAATGGAGCTGTCTGAAAGGCAGAGCAAATAAAATATAATTCTGTGCCTTTAAAATGTGATTATTTATTTTTCTGGCAACTCTTCAGAGCAACATTTTTATCCTCTGGGAATATTCGTGCCTATCAGAGTATTACGGACAACATTTACCATGGGTTGCCTCCTCTAAGTAACGCCATTGTTGGAAGTCTCTTTGCTTCCCAGCTCCAGCTGCCACAGCCATTAGATCCACATGGCCACAGAGTGAGTAAAATGAATTTTAAAAGAGATCTTTCTCCAATACATAGAAAATTCTTCCCATAATAGTGACCAAAACAATGCTTAATTCAGTACTTTGAGTTTTTTCAGTTCTCTTGCATCATACATTCATCAGAGGATGGGTGATGCCAAAAACAATTTGGCGGCTGGCCCCTCCCAAAACTGCAAACCCCAGAATTCCATAGGATGTTGAAAGTGGAATCATAGCGCTATAACAGGCTAGTGTGGAAATGGCCATCGTGGCAAGCAGATGCACTTACTTTTATGCTGTCAGCACAAACTCTGGTCTTGATGTCACTGCAGTCCTCTGAAGTGGCGGGAGGGGATGCAAAATTATACTTTCTGCATATAGTTGGTGATGACTCATTGCTACAAGTTGGGAGTTGCTGTGAGCCGGGGACGGTATTGACTGCTAGAAGGATTCGTGCATCTTGGTTTTTAGACAATGTGGTCTCTAAGAGGCAGGTTTACTTTTGCTGAGCAATGTCACGTCACACCATCTGTGCCATATTTATGGGTGTCTTTTCATATCATAACCTCCCTCCATATAGAAAATGGACTCTTCAGGGTGGAGAGCATTTCTAGCATGAGCTACTTAGTTTTTAAATTTTCCATATGTATAGACACTTTGTTCATGGGGAAATATGTTTATAATGCTATCTGCAATCCATTGCTGTCTGAAGTGGTCCAGTCCATGGGATTTTGCTGAATTCATACCTTGGTCTATAGCAGAGGTGGGTAAAGTGAAGCCCATGGAGCACAAGTGGTCCCTAGACTCCAATTCTGCATCCTCTGAAGTCCCCTTCCCCAATCCCAATTTTTTTAAAAAAGTGCATTTTTTTTGCATGAAAACCACAGATGTACAAAACACTCCCAGCCCCATACAGACTGCTTCCAACACCTCAAATATCTCTGTTTTTGTTTTTAAAAAAACAACGACATTCTCAAAATGGCAAGAGGAAATAACACAACATCATTTCCAGTTGACATTTGGGGGAGGAGTCTGGAAAAGGCAGAGGTATTTGGGAGTACTGTCAGGGGTCATGCCACACCAGGGGAGGAAATGGAGGGAGGAAATGGTCCCCTGACCCTCATGCAGTTGACCTCCTCTGATTTAGAGGCATAGCAACAATAAAATCAGCAGAATTAAAAGGCTGAGTACCTATTAATCTTCCAGAGCCTCTCCGCTCCTTGAAAACCAATCCTCCTGGCCATTTTTTACCTATGTAGAGCCAGCATGGTGTAGTGATATGAGCACTGGACTTTGACCCTGGAGACTGTGGATTGATTCCCTGTTCGACCATGGATACCTACTGGGTGACCTTCGGTGTGTCACACACTTGCAGTCCCAGTAAACCCTGTGACAGATTCACCTTAAGGTTGCCATACATTGGAAATGACTTGAAGGCACACAACAACCACAGAGCCAATTTGGTGCCTTAAGGCAAAACAACACATTGCCCTTTTTATTCACCCAATACAAGATGTATAATCTCCAAAGCCAACCAAGTTACTTTGGTCCATGACAGAGGCCATTTCCGCACTAGACTTTTATAGCACTATGATTCCACTTGAAACATCCTATGGAAGCCTGGGGTTAGCAGTTTTGGGAAGGACCGGCTGGCCCCTCCCGAAACTGCAAACCGCAGGATTCCATAGGATGTTTCAAGTGGAATCATAGCGCTATAAAAGTCTAGTGTGGAAATGGCTAGAGAAAAACTGACGATATCTGTTCCCATTGCTGCCAATCAAATGATAATAATGCCGATGAAACAACTGACAATTTGCTTGCCCTTATTCATGACAATGGTGAGGTGGCTGTTTCACTCTGCCTAAAGGTTGGGCCAGCCCTGCAGCTGAGCATACTTTCTGGTTAGTGACACTTCCTTTACAGATATTAATATGTACATATATGTTCTTGGAGAAATCAATTTATTTCTGACATTGCAATTCTTTATTTTAGGCACAGATGTTGTTTCCCTGGAGAACTTTCCTAGCAAACAGTGGCCCATTTCCTATCACTACTGACAATCTAAATCCCATAAATTACAGCATGCAGGTATGGTGCTTTCACTTCCAGTGTTTATTTTTACAGATCTTGGGTACAGACTGACATTATTTAGGTTGTCCTTATGCTTCCTGAAACATGCTTGTCACTATAGAAATCAAAGAACTTTACACTGTTTGTTAAACCAGTCTGTTATATTGTCATTTGGAACAAAGCAAATATTTAACAATATCAACTCAAATCCTCTTTCCTGTGTTAGAATCATCCTCTTAAATAAATATCGTACTGGTTTCATTATTTTCAGTCAGAACTTGGAAAAAATTAGATACAGGTAATATAACTAGCACAAACCTTTGAAGGAGGAGTAAAGATATTTAAGAAGTAATATGATAAACAGATTAAAGATTACTGGTGAAGAGAGTAGGAAAATCTATCTGTTTTTAAATGACTTTTAAATACATGTTTAGATGATGAATTTTAACATGAATTTTTCATTGTTATGCCATTCTCTTTCTCTTTTTTAAGAAGCAGTTTGATGAACAATACCAGGTACTTGTTAAGCACCATAGCACATAAGAAAAATCAATTCTTTTCTAAGCACTAGAACATATCAGGGGGCTTTTGAAAGCCACTTGAGCTCTGCTTTCTGTGAACATACCAAGCAGTTATCAAAGTTTTCTGTTTTTTCTAGTTATGTCTGTGTGGACTGAATTATGAGACCGAAAAACTGCTCATGGAGAGCTGGTTGGGATGCAATTCATAATGGAAGATGTACTCTGGAGTAATTATGAAAGTTTGAGTGATCTGAGAAGCCAGCAAACATCTTCTGAAAAGGTAAAATTGATGATACAGTTGAGCACATTTTTTTGTTTAATATACTAGTGTCTAGCACCATAGTCATATAAAGAGTTCCATTTAAATGATGTGTTGAACTTCCTTAATTCTTTTTCAAAAAATTCCTATCCTGTTAACCGAAGAAAGTCAAACCACAGATTCAACAAAATCACTTGTTGTCTCTCCTGGTGGAATGTACCATATTGGAAGACAGTGAGTAGATCACATAGTTCAGCAGTGGGCAACTATGGAGGAAGTGGGGCTGGCTTTTTTGGGCTTGCACCACCCAAAGTCTGTACCAGCATGCCCAGTGTAACTAGAAGTGTCATCACATCACTCCTGGTTTCTTTTTGGGGTGGTATTTGGCCATTTTGGTGATATTTTGGGTCGAGGCATGTGGGAGCTTGGAGAGTTTGGAGGAAAATGCTATATTTTGAAGTGAGTTTGACCCACGGGGGGCTGAGGTAAAAATGACTCCCCGTTTTTTTAAAGTGGGGGCAGATGAGAGCTTTGGAGGGCATCAGAGGCCACATTTGGTGGCACCAGAGGTCACATGTGGCTCACCCATAATTTCACTCTATACAAGCCAAGTTTTAAGATGTGCAAGGGAGGGCTTTCTCTCAATCCCACCACGTTCCCAGGCACATTTGGTGAGGTCATAGGACAGAGCCTTCTTTTGCGGCTGCTCTCAAGCCATGGAATTTCTTTCCATGGGGGATTTGACTGGCCCCTTCTCTGTTCTCTTTTTGCTGGCAGGCAAAGACCTTTGTATTCAGGCAGGCCTTTGATATTTAAATTGTGTACCAGTAGAGTGTACAAAGTTAACAAGTTCTGGCTTTAACACTGTTTCCAAAAAATCCCTGTGATTTTGCATTTTGCAATAACACTTTCAGCCAGATTCAGCAAGAATAGCTGAAGCAAGCGAAAAGACCTCAGAAACACTACTGCAGCTTCCTGATTCAGCAACCTCATATGTCCCCCAGAAATCTTACCTGATCCTATGGAAGCAGCTGGAAACGTTGAAGGAAGAATGGGGAAGGCTTAAGTTGAAAGTCGAAGATATTAATACAGTTGCTCTATATAAACAGTTTTCTGAACTATATGGGTAAGTTACATTCTGGTATGAAAACAATATAGATCTGGAGTTGCAGTAAATGTGAAACCATCAAAAGTGCAGATCATGATAAATAGAACATTCCTCAGTGCTTTTTAGTTTTCAAGATCACTCTCAGTGGAGGGAAGGAAGGTGAAAAGGCTTTCCTTTTCTTACTCAGGGTTACAACATAAAAAGCAGAAGCCACCCACAGAATCGTGAACTGATAAAACAGGAAACTGTGAAGCCACATCCCCACGTGCTGACTAAATAGTTATATACTGTGGTGCATTGTTTTTGTTGTTGTCTACCTTCAAGTCATTTCTGACTTATGGCGATTCTAAGGTCGTGGGATTTTCTTGGCAGAATTTTTTCAAAGGGGGTTTGCCCTTGCCTTCCTCTGAGGCTGAGAGAATGTGACTTGCCCCAGGGCACCCAATGGGATTCCATGCCCAAGAGTGGATTTGAACTCTGGTCTCTCAGTATCTTAGTCCAACGCGTAAACCACTATATCACATTGGTCACAATGCTGTGATGCATACAGGAGGCATTAACACAAGAGTGACCTGCCTGAGATCACTCAATCAATCTACAGACCCTCAGAGATTTGACCCCAGGCCTCTCTGGCATAAATGGAGTGGAGTATACTAGCCAGCTGATTCACAGAAGATTCACCTTTCCATCTTATGACACATACCTGCCTTTGATCAGCCACAACTTCTTTTTTTAAATATTTCATAACTCACTTAAAAATATCCAAAAGAAGATACTGGTGTATGGTTGGACAATGGTTCGGACAGTGGGGAGGCAATGGCAGAATGAGGAAGTGCTTTCCCCCAGTGCTGGATGTGTGTGTGTGTGTGCGTGTGCCTTGAAGTCACTTGTCAACTTATATTGAACCCATTAATTTCATAGGGTTTTCTTAGGCAAGGATTACTCAGAGACGGTTTGGCTAGTTCCCTCCTCTGAAATATAGCCCACAGCACCTCGTATTCATTGGCAGTCTCCGATCCAAGTAGTAATGAGAGCTGATGTTGCTTAGTTTCCAAGATCAGATGGGATCTGCTTCCTTTAGGGTGGCCTCCTTAATATGCACATTGAGAGCTATCATGGTGTAGTGCTTTGGATGTTGGACTAGGACTCTGGAGACCAGTGTTCAAATCCCCCCTTGGCTATGGAAACCTACTGGGTGACTTTGGGCAGGTCACACTCTCTTAGACTCAGAGGAAGGCAATGGCAAGGCCCCTCTGAACAAATCTTGCCAAGAAAACGTCATAATAAGTTCATCTTAGGGTTGTCATAACTCAGAAATGGCTTGGAGGCACACCACCACCACAGCATACACGTTCCTGGGTGCATCTTTTGAACTTCAAACAGATAGCAGAATTAAAAGAAAAAGTTTCCAGTGGGCAGGTGCGTTCTGGTTTGAAATGCTGAATATGATAAATTCATACTAGAACTGGAGCTGGACTAAATCATCCCACATCCCTGTTTTGACATGGTAGTTTCCTATATGTGAAAGGATATTTTCATATGGAGTATGAAGCCTCTTGCAAGCCAAAGCTCCTTCTCTGCTGTGTGTGAGAAGTTAGTCTGGGGTACACATTGGCATATATGCAGGTTAAGGCTGACAGAGTGAAAATCTACACTAATACAACTGCATTGGATTACACTTTTGTGCAAGTGGTTGTGTCAAACTAGGCTGGAGTACACTTTGGTATATATCCAGTCTAACACTGGCAGAGTGAAATCCACACTAGTGCAACTAGATGACTGCTTTGCACAAGGGATTGCGCCAAGCAGTTGTGCAACTGATTGTGGAAGAATATGAATGACTGGTTGCACGTCCTCTTGCACAATTGGATGCACAACACTTTGCACAGCGAGAACTGCATTGGATATGGAGACAGGCCCCTCCTTCTCTCAGACTGGTGTGGCAGATCCCAATCTGATAAAGCGCCCTGTCTTTACCGCACAGCTCTGCACATTAAGAGCACAGATACCATCCTGGCACTATCTCTGAAAATGCAAAGTCACTACCCTGTGCCAAAAGAGCTTTGTTTGGCTTAAAAAAACTCTGCTGTTTTTATTCACTGGATTTTGACTGTTTTCTAACCAGTGAAATAGGTCTCAACGTGAACAAAACCCTTATATTCAATCACACTCTTTTCAAAAGCATAACAATATTTAATGGAAATGTATACTATTGGGGGTCTGGAAGAAGTCAGTGCAGCAGAAATGGAAAAGGCCTAACAAGAGAAATTCTGTGTGAATGTGAGCAATGCCTGTACCTCTTCATCTTTCTAGTGCTGAAGTTTTGTACCCAGCTATGAGATCCCTAGCTAGACACAGAGGCATAGAAGATGAATTTGAAGGATTTGGAGCTACATCTCAGTCTATACTCCCCCCTAAAGAAGCCTCAGAAGTTGAGATAAAAACATACCAGGTAAAGTGGGCCGTAAAAAGCAGAACAGAAAACAATAAACTACTATCTTGGTTTGTTACAACATTTAAAATATGGTATCTTACAGGAGAAGAAACCAATCTCTTGTATGATTTACTCTGTTTGAATTTGGCATATAGAATTCTAAAATGATAATAACAATGTCCTTTCTATTATTTCAAAATTTTATCCTGCCTTTCCTCCTCGGAGCTCAAGATTGTGTATATAGTTCTCTTTTTCTCCCTCTTTATCTTAACCACAACAGCACAAGGTCAATAAAAATTAAGACTGTGAAAGGAGCAAGATCACTGAATAAGCTTCATAGCTGAGCAGAGGTTTGAACCTTAGTTTGTTCCACTCTTGTCAGACACTGCAACCACTACACATTAATAAGTCAGTTGATAATTAAAGTGCAGTATACGCTCAGGATACATCCAAAATCCTGGGTAATAATGAAATAGTTGTGTGCATGTGCTCCTTCAATTTGCTTGTCAACTTATGGTGACTCCATGAATTCTATAGGGTTTTTTAAAGCAAGGGATATTCGGAGGTGGTTATACCAGTTGCTTCATCTGAAATACAGCCTACAGTACCTGCTATTCCTCAGCAATCTCCCATCCGAGGACTAACCTGCTTAGCTTCAAGATCAGACAGGATCTGGTGTCTTTAGAATACAAATTTAGTATATGTAATAGGGTACATGAAAAAAAAATCCCTTAAAACTTAACATGCACTAAATATTGATTGTCAGGTGACCAGTTATGAGTGTACGGATTGTTAGGTCTTTATGTAGAAATTAAAATCAAATGATTCTTACAAGGAATTAACCTTGTATTCTTGGACTAGATGGTTCTTAGGATATTTTCCAACTCTAAGGCCATTCCCACGCTACACTGTTATAGTGCTGTGATTCCACTTCCAACATCCTATAGAATCCTGGGGTTTGCAGTTTAGGGAGGGGCATTTAGAATTCTCAGCCAGAGAGCTCTTTGGCCTCAGTAAACTACAAACCCCAGAATTCCACAGGATGTTGAAAGTGGAATATAGCACTATAACAGTATAGGGCAGAAATGGCCTAATAATCTACCATTATAATCTGCCATCACAGGTGTCTTGTATTAGTTACTGAGTTAGTTACTGAGTTTGTTTGCCTGTTCCCTCTTGCCTTTCTCATTGCTGCTATTGTACAACCTAAGTTCTTTAAATATGTTAAGAAATTTGGGAGATTTAATTTCTTCCTCCTTTTAAATCACTCTCTACATGTACTTAGGTCTTAAAAGCTATTTTATACAATTTTCTCCCTCTGCACAACTGATCTTTTAAAACAACAAATACAGAAAAGAGAGGGTGGTACTTGTGAAGGTGGCAAATGTGTAAAATTCTTGTGTCAGTGAGATAGTTGGTGAACACAGCTACACTGACATATCAGCTGGAGCTCTTAGTGGGTACAGGATTGACTACTGTTGTATACAGAGCATATTTTCTTTTAATTTGCCAGGAGCTCATGCTAGAACATGTTCAGTGAGCTGACAGTTCAAGTCTGACTTTTTGCAAACTAGCCCTTAAAGTAGGGGTTAGCAAATAGCCAGGATGTCCAGGCTCCTCCAACTCCCCTTTTTTGGCTTCAAAATATTTCTAAGTGGCCTCCAGGGCAGAGCTTTCCAAACTTTTCGTGTTGATGACACACTTTTTAGCAATGCATTATTTCGTGACACAGTAATTTAGATTTACTAGCAAACGGGACATTAAACTAACCTCGTGTAAGAGATATGGACATATATATAAATTGTAATAATGAAATGTATGGAGACACAACGTATTTCATGAAAACCCTTCATATATTTTTAAAAATACATGATTTATAAATAATAACATGTATTTGCAAGATTGTAGGCAACACACTTACACACTTCACGCAACACACTAACATGTCATGGCACACCATTTGGAAAGCCCTGTTCTAGGGAGTGTGATGGGAATTTTTACCATATTTGTAGACCTCCTGCCCCCCCCGGGATAAAAAAGGTGATTTTTCTTTTTAAAAAAATGTTTTTGCCTCCAAATGCCCTCTGGGTGTATGGGATGGGCTTCCACTTGGATCCCTCCCCCAATGTAAACCCAGGAGAGGCCTTTTTTGAAATAGGAAATGAACAGGAAGTAACTTCAGCTCACTTCTTGCTGTTAAAAAGGCTTCTTTGGGGCCTAAAATGGCCCCCAAACATGGTAAAAATGGCCCCATGTCCCTTTGAGGTGTTTGGGGCACTAAGAGACAAAAATTGTGAGGTAAGGTTGGAGGAGCTCCAACCCTCCAAGGCAACCTCCTTAAAGTAAGCGGTTTAGAGATGGCCAGTGACCAAGCTAATCTGGAGATTCTGAGTGCAGTAGTCCAAAAATGTAACTTTTCCAAGATCTGTTTTCTACTATGGAAGAATAAATTGGAAATGCCTGTTCTTAAGAAGAGGCCTGCTCTCTTGCAGTTTTTATATAAAAATAAAAAATTAAAGTAACATTTCATAAAGTGTTGCTTGGTGATTTTGTTGTTGTTGTTGTTGTTGTTGCAAGATTTTAATCAATTAGATTAGAGTGGAGCTTTCCAAATGGTGTGTCACGACACGTTAGTGTGTTGCCTGTAATGTGTTGGTGTGTCGCCTCCCTGGCCAAGAAAGACTGACTCCCTGAGCCTGGCCTGCTGCCATCGCTCTCACTGGGGCCTTTCCCCAGCAAGAGCGACGGCAGTGGGCAAGGACTGGCTGGGAGGGGGCTGCCTTTTCCCCTGCCGTCGCTCTCGCTGGGGTCTTTCCTGGTGAGAGTGACGGCAGCAGGCCAGGATCAGAGGGCAGCCTTTCCCCACCCTAGATACACCTCTAGGTACCTCTGGTTTGCTAGTAAAGCTGAATTACTGTGGTGCGAAATGATGCATGTTGAAAATAGTGTGTCACCAACATGAAAAGTTTGGAAAGCTCTGGATTAGAGGTTGCAGAAATAAACTGCATTTTTTTTTCAGTTTTGACTCATAGTTGGAATTTTTGTTACAACTAAAAATTTCAATTTCTACAGTCATTTGGCTGCTATATGGGAAGATAGAAGTACAGTTAAAATAAATATTTTTTTGCTTTTGGATCCTAGGTGCAAAAACTCCTGGAAAGTCTAGAAATACATATGATTCATGATGTACAAAAGAAAGTTAACAAAGAGATAACACTGGTTATATCTGAAAAAGCAAGAGAAGAGAGAAACCTCCCTACTGGTAATAACTTGAATGCATTTAATGTGAAGG
Source organism: Iguana delicatissima (assembly GCA_948472985.1). Taxonomy (NCBI): domain Eukaryota; kingdom Metazoa; phylum Chordata; class Lepidosauria; order Squamata; family Iguanidae; genus Iguana; species Iguana delicatissima. Next base: position 104,539 of record CAOKZL010003025.1, read on the forward strand.
TTGTCGTACCTCTAGCTCTGAGGTTTGTTTAGAAGAGAAGGAATGAGGGCTTGAATAACAGCAGCAACACATCTTTGGTATCTGAAGTCTTTTTTACACTACATAATTATAGCACCATGATTCCACTTTAATTGCCATGGCTGCTTCTTATGGACTCCTGGGTGGTGCAGTTGAGGGAGGCTGAACTGCTCTAGGGCTTCATCAAGCTACAAACTCCAGGATGCTGTAGGGTTTTGCCGTGATAGTTAAAATAGAATTACAAGTGCTATAATTGTGTAATATAAAATAAGTGAGAATGCATATATCACTGTTGACATATTGAGATGCACATATCTCCAGTTGGACAGGGAGCTATTCACAGCTGTTTAGAGGCTACTGCCTCTAAACCACATACCATGGTGAGAATTCTCTCTCTTCTTTGTCAGCTAGAGCAAATGTACATGAGACATTTTGCCCTTCAGCTCCCAAAATCCCAAACTTTGGCCATGCTGGCTGAGGCTTCTGGAAGTGAAAGTCCAAAACAGTTGGAGGACCAAATCTTGGAAATCACTGAGCTAGAGCACCTATAAGCTTGTTCCTGGGAGACACACAGAACTATTTTAAAAGAGCCTCTGCATATGTTCAGTGGCCCTGTCCCACCTCTTATATATAACATTTTCTTGGCTTAAATAGCGATGTTGTTTGATACACCTGATGGATGTTAAAAAGGCACGTTTGTACTGTGTTATGCAAAAAGGGCATACCTGTGAAGCAAGAGAATAGAGGACAATACCATATAGAGCAGAAGTTAAAAGCCAAATAGGCATTGCTGAACAAACATTTCATAAGGAGAAATGCCTCTAAGAAGAAATGCTAATTGAAAGAATGAATAATTTTACCTCTGAGGAAAAATGCACATGAAGCCACACCCTCTATGGCTTTGAAACATGGACAAGAGGTAAAATAGACAAAAGGAAACCAGACAAAAGGAAATCAGACTGTTAGGAAATACAGGGCAAGAGAGGAAAGTGTGATCATGGTTGTAAAGGAAACAAAAATTGAAACACAAAGTGCGTGAAGAGGACTGAATGCTGGTGTGAAGCATGAAAAAGAAGTGATCAGCTATGACAGAGTGCATGCATTATGAGAAATCTGTGTGAAGGAGGAAGAATCCAAGGTAACTGGAAGGAAACTGGAAGAAGGAAGAGCAAGAGAAGGCAGATACAACCACGCCGAATCACTAAGGTTTTTTTTAAAAGGCTTGCCAAAAAAACAAAAAAGAAAGAAAGAAAAGAAAAGTAGAGAATGATCAAAGTCCAATCTATAGAGTAAACACAATAATATGGGACAAAAACAACTGAAGCAGGATAGTGTGTTCTCAGACAATAGCTTGGATTCTAAGATAATATAATGTAAAGAAGTCCATGGAAGGAAAATGTCCTGTCAACTTCTTCAGCAAACCGCTCACACTTCTTGAAAAGCCTTATTGAATGTATCAGCACAACACAGACTTTCATAGCATGTGTGTGCGCGGATTGAACTCTTTTGTAAATCTCAGTCCTAAATCCTGTTATTAGCCAACTAGAGTAGACCCACTGAATCAGTGGGATTCACTTATCTGTTGATTCTCTGTTCAATTAATTGGTTCAATGAGTTACTGTAGCTGGTACTGACTGATCAGATTCCTGTGTCAGTCAGGTTAATGACCTTGATTTTCCCCTGAAATATAATCACACCCAGTCTGCTTTCTTATTTGAGTAATGAGGCTAATTTAAAGCTTTATTGAGTTAAGAAAGCTATGTTCTTAAAAAAAAATAAATTGAGACTGAAAGGTAAGATAGATCTAGTCCTAACTAACTGGCTAGGCCTTGAGAACAAGGAACCATGCCTGCACTTTGCTCTTGGAACATAGCCAACATGTCTACTCCTCCTTGAAGGCTCAAGAAAAACTTGAGAAAAGGTGGGAAATGTGATGCCAGCAATCATAAAATCATAGAATCATAGAAATGTAGAATTGGAAGAAACCACTGCCATACAGGAACACCCTCAAAGCACTCCCGACAGATAGCCATCCAGCCTCTGCTTAAAAACCTCCAAAGGAGGAGACTCCACCACACTCTGAGGCAGCATATTCCACTGCTGGACAGCCCTGACTGCCAGGAAGCTCTTCCTGAGGTTCAGGTGGAATCTCCTTTCCTGCAGCTTGAATCCATTGCTCCTTGTCGTGGTCTCTGGAGCAGCAGAAAACAAGCCCTCTCCCTCCTCTACATGGCATCCCTTCAAATATTTAAACATGGCTATCACGTCCTCTCTTAACCTTCTCTTCTGCAGACTAAACATACCCAGCTCTCTAAGTCTGTCCTCATAGGGCATGGCTTCCAGGCCCCTCACCATTCTGGTCACCCTCCTCTGGACTTGCTCCAGCTTGACCATGTCCTTCTTGAATTGGGGTGCCCAGAACTGGATACAGTATTCAAGATGAGATCTAACCAAAGCAGAGTAGAGTGGTACCAGTACCTCCCTCAATCTAGACACCATACTCCTATTGATGCAACTGAGAATTGCATTGGCTTTCTTGGCTGCTGCATCACACTGCTGACTCATGTTCAGCTTGTGATCTATTAAGACTCCTAGATCCCTTTCACAAGTGCTGCTATCCAGCCACGTGTCCCCCATCCTATATTTCTGTATTCCATTTTTTCTACCTAAGTGTACATTTCTCTCTGTTGAATTTCATTTTGTTAGCCGTGGCCCAGCTCTCCAATCTGTCCAGGTCATTTTGAATTTTGATCCTGTCCTCTGGCATATTAGCAACTCCTCCCAATTTGGTGTCATCTGCAAATTTGATGAGCATGCCCTCTATTCCTTCATTCAAGTCGTTGATAAAGATATTGAACAGCACTGGGCCCAGGACAGAACCCTGTGGCACCCCGTTAGTCACTTCTCTCCAGGATGAAAAGCAGCCCTTCATGATCACCCTTTGGGTTCAGTCGGTCAACCAATTACAAATCCAACTAACAGTAGCCCTGTCCAGCCCGCATTTTACTAGCTTCTTTGCAAGGATGTCATGGGGAACTTTGTCAAAGGCCTTACTGAAATCAAGATGTGCTACATCCACAGCATTCCCTTCATCACAGTATCACTCTAGGTCGGAAAGAAGCTCAGCATTAATTGAGCAGACAGAGAATAGTCTAGCAACTAGAGGAAGTCTAACTCCATGCAAACACATGAATCTTGAAAGCAAGCTAAGTTGCATTTCTGTTACTTTGAACATTAGGGTGCTCCTGGACAGGATGGAATGGCAGGGAATGTGAATAGGGGCAGGGGATTTGCTCCAAGGTGATTGCCCAATCTGGAACAATTCTGTCTTCGGCTAGGAACTCACTGCTTTCATATTGTTCAGAATGTAGGGTTGCCAAATCTCATTTTTCATGTTCATCAAGTCGCAACGTGGTATCTGTGGTTTCAGATGCAGAAAAGAGATGTGAGTAGCCTTGCTTCTGGCAGGAAGATTTACAGTGGAGAATCTCCCCCTGCCTCTGTGGAGCTTATAAACACTTAGGCCATTTCCGCACTAGCCTGTTATAGCACGATGATTCCACTTTCAACATCCTCTGGAATCCTGGGGTTTGCAGTTTCGGGAGGGGCTGGCTGGCCCCTCCCGAAACTGCAAACCCTAGGATTCCAGAGGATGTTGAAAGTGGAATCATCGCACTATAACAGGCTAGTGCGGAAATGGCCTTAGAGAGGGAATGGGCAACCTCCAAATTTAAAAAAGTGGAGGAAAGAGCAAAATTCATAAGAATGGTAGCGTCATGTAGTGGCAGGCAGTTTTGATATCAATATGATGTCAAATCCATAAAACCATAGGGTTTTGTGACATCAGTGCACCCACCATCCCCACAGCCAACTATATTGGAATAGTGATGATGGCTGAAGTAAAAATTAATTTTTCAGCAATTGTACTTAGGTACTGTAACTCCTTTCATTTTTGGTTTTGTAGTCATGTGAAGAATCTGTTCTGAGTGTTGCTACACATTATCATCTTCCTTGTGTGGATCAAAGGAAGCAATCTTGTGCCACATACATGCTGATCAGAATATTTGTCTTCAAATACAGGGACATTACTTTCATTGTCTGGCATCCTGTTCGTGACATATGCAAATGTACACCTGCACATGTTCTTTTGCGGGGGATGTTGCAGAGGTTGGTATTCTCTTCCACAATGACCTCCTTCCCTTCACCGTTTAGCCACTGCACACCCTGTCCCCACAGTCGGGGGGGGGTTTGGAGAAGTGTCTGACCGTATACAGAATGATTACATCATCTGCTGAGCTCTCAGTGGATCATGTCACTGATCTGCAGTATAGGATCTTGGCCATTCTGTGGCAACCAGTCCCAGGTGGTTTTTTTTTTTTAAAATTTAATACTTGGTGCATGAAGCATGGGGGGAAATAATTGGGATCGCAGTGTATGGGAAATGGAGATTTCACTCGTTTTTCCCCACTCACAATCCTCATGAAGATTCTCACAATCCAGTTATTACTACTGGAAGCTTCTTCCCTGACCACGCCTAGTCTCTGCAAGGAGAGGGTGTGGATTTTTCTTGGGATCATTACTGCAAAGGATTAAACTTCATGTCCACATGTTTCTAGTCCCAAGGAAAATTACACACAACCAGTTTACAAACACAAGGATGGTACGGTTGTCAGCTATGAAATAAAGGTAACATATGGTTTGGCTTTAAAATTGTAGTCCACATTATTCTAAATTTTACTGATGAAGGTGCTTTTCCCTGTCTTTTTTAGAACTCTGGAAGCATCATAGCATGCAGGAAGTCTTCTCTGTCACAAGGCCAGAAATAGTTGAGTCATTTTTACAAAGATTAATGGAAAATCACCAAGAAGGAGAAGCAGAGGTACAAACAATGGCAATTTTGATGAGTGGGAAGCCTCCAGGATTTGGGGAAATAAGACCTGGGAGCTGAAAAATACTCAAAGTATATAAAGCCAGGGTCATTGAACTATGGAGGAAGCACAAGAAGCAATCAGATTTTCCTATGTGGGTGCTTATAAAGTGGGCATTTTAATTTTCTGGGTCACCTTCATTTTTCTCCACAGTTTACCTTTCAGAAAGACCACTTACAAAAGTGCCTCACTGCTCTAGGATGTGATATCATGGCCAGAGAACGCAGCAACTTTGAAACCTACTCCATGTTTTATGAAAATATACTCCATAGACAACTTCAGCTCCTCTATCAAAAAGAACAGGTATTGCTCATGCTATTGATTTTTGTGGGGGAAAGGGGAAGTGTGTTGCATTTATTTTCTTTGTACTGGAAGCTCTTCACCTGTTCTTGCTATATCGAGTGAATCAAGTGATATCTGGTAGTGATTTTTAAGGGTGACCCTAGTTGAAAGACACTGATTCTATTTCAGGAACTGGATGCAATAAAAGACAAGGAGGGAAATGCTGATCTGGATCTCAGTCAGGTGAGTGGGAGCAGTAATTTTATTACTTTTATTCAGTTAGCCCCAGATAAAGAGAGACAGTATGTCTTAATGGCTTGACCACTGGACCATGACTGTGGAGACCAGGGGTAGAATCCCCACACAGCCATGGAAACCTACTGAATGATCATGGGCAAGTCACATTCTCTCAGCCTCAGAGAAAGGCAAAGACAAACCCCCTCTGAACAGATCTTGCCAAGAAAACGTCCTGATAGGTTTATCTTTTGGTTGCTCTAAGTTGGAAATGACTAGAAGGGACATCATAGCTTCAGCTCCAGATTTGTCTCGTAGAAATTGGCATCTTAATCTGTCAGTTACTACTTTCTGAGAAACTGAATTACAAACAGATTTATTAATAGACTTGTTTGCATGTTCTCTCCTTCTAACAGGTAGCAGAAATGAATCATGAGATGCTTATGGAGATAACGGCCCTGAGAGCCAAAACTGCTGATCTACAAGAAGAAGGTGACAACCTCAGACAGCAGATAAGGAAAGAAGTACAGGAGGATTCTGAAGCATTAGTGCAAAACATTTTTATGACATGTGTGCAGCTGAAAGTAGGTATAGAAGATACATCTACATGCAAAATATGGGGAATGCTGCTATACTTCATGAATGGATCGAGTTCATCCCTGGAGCTGACGTGGACCCCAAATCCAGCGGTCTAGAGCCACTGACTCCTCCAAAATGCCCTTCCTCTGACACAAAATTGTAAAGTGCTTCTCTTAGAAGCCTCTAGGAGTGATAATTCATCTCTAACTAAGGCCTTTTCCTCAGGATGACATTCCTGCGTGTTGTCCTGCTGCAACCCCAGCAAAGCCTCTGCTGGGATGGGAGTGTGTCCCCGGCGCTCATATCCACTGTCAACTGGCTGCCTTCAGAAGGGGGCATGAGGGACACTCCTCTTCCTTCTGCACTGCAGCCAGCCTTCTTCCCATGCTGCAGTGGGAAAGGAAGCGCACGGTTGCACTTCCGGCCCTTCTGCATAGCTGGCTGCGATTGAAGGCTCACACGATTAGGAGTCATTGACGGAGTTTTTCCACCAATGACATACCCTGCAATTGTGCTGGCTGGTGACACGAGAAGGGTGGGATCACAATGACACCATGCCGGGAGGACACTGTCCTGCAGAAAGGGCCTACATTATAGCTTCCTGGTGGACAGTTTAATATTTTTGAAACAATTGTTTAAAAACATGGCCCTGTCACCTAATTAGCTGGGTTGTACTTGCAATAGGTTTTCATGCAATAGGTTAGAATTCAGAAAACTGTAGCCTAGCTCACCATTATGTGCAATTCCCATGTCTTCTGGGTTTCCTCATGTTTTATATAGACTTTGATATCTTTATATAATGTTTCTATGTCTTTCATTTAATTGCTGAATGAAACTGACACTCCACCACAGCAAGGAATTCCTCTGAGAGATCTATGTAAATTTCAGTGTTTCATTTAGACCTGAATGTTTAGAGAAAGAGGATAGGAACATATCTATATAAATTATAGCTATATAGTAATTTATCATTTCAGTAGTTAGATGTTATTTTGGTTATTAAATCTAGAAAATCTTATAGAATTACATGCCTTTTAAACATTCATGTTACTTGAAACAAAGCCCTATGTATTTTGGCTCTTGGTTTTGGCTTCAGGGGAAGGTGGATGAATATTGCTTAAGTCTGAGCCAACGCATGTTTGAAATCATCAGTGAGGTGAGAAGAGAAGGAGTGGACAAGATGATTGCCTTGAAGAAAAAGTTTGGCTCTACTAAAGATAACAATGCACTCAAAGAACATTTGACTCAGGTAAACTGGTGTGTCAAAGAAGTTGGTGTTTTTTTTTAAGTTTATAGACTAATTTAAAGCTCCACTGCTGAAAGAACTTGAAACTGGACAGAGCCAACCACTACCATCTTGCTGATTTTAGGAACTTTATTAGGAAATGACTTGGATTCTCAGAACAACTAATGCAAGGAAGTTCCCTGAAACAAAATTTTACAGATCCACCTGAAGTCCCCTTAAAGTCTTGAGAATCTTTGGACTTTTGGGGGTCCCTCCATTTTGGGGAACCCAACATGGATTGCTTAAAATTAGCCTTACTCTTAGTTAACTAGATATCTCTTCTCCAGAATTATATAGCCCTCTTGATGTTGTTGAACTGCAGCTCCTAGCATTCCTCACCATTGGCTGTTCTGGTCAAGCCTGCTGGGGCTTGCAGTTCAATGAAACCTAGAGTGCTTTATTCATTTCTACCCTGCACTTTCAGACTACCACTCTCTGGAAAGCAGGTGGGCCCTTTTGTTTCTCCAGGTCTTTGAAAGTAACACTTGCAGTGTTCTAATGTTTGATATGCATTGTAAGTGCTGGCCTTTAAGTGATTATATGTCTTGCAGTATTAGCTGGTGTAAAGCAATGGCTAAGAGGCCTTTTCATACTGCACAACAATTGCACTATGGTTCCACTTTAACTGCCATGGCTGCATCCCGTGGGATCCCGAGTCTTGTTTTGGGAAGGCATTAGAGATCTCCAGCAGAGAATTCTAAATGCCTCTGTCTAAGTTGCATATCCCAGGATTCCAAAGGATGGAACCATGACAGTTAAAGTGGAATCATAGTGCTTTAACTATCTAGTGTGAAAGGGCCCAAAGAAAGTGAGCTACAAATCAGGAAGTTTCTGGTTCAGCTTTTGCCGCTGCAATTAACTCACTAGGTGGTCTCTAGGCATGCCTTAATCTCTTAGCCACAGTCCTCTAATATCCCATATAGGAGATAAGAGTAGATTTATCTTGCAGTAGTGTAAGGATTATGGCTGGGTAATGCATGCGAAACCCCCTTTGAGCACTTGAAAATACGTGATAAATGTAAAGTATCTTTATTAGCTGCCAGTGGGCCCAAAGCTGAATGGGGAAAAAAATGAGGAAGTGAGAGAGACAGGGAGAGAAAGAGTGAACAAAGGTAAATAAACAGGGGTACTGTAGTGGACGTGCAGTTTCGGGTCAGCCCAGATGACCTCTGGGTGTGAGGGAAAAGCAGTTGAGAAAAGCAGTTAATTTTCCCTGCAATTAAAGTGACTCTGTGTTTGAAAGAAGAACAATAGGACACCGTGAAATAGAATGTTGGGGAGGATGAAATATGCTTCCTTTACTTTGCAACATTAGTAAGATTACGCAGGAAGATGGTGGGAACTATTGTTTGTGTCAATTTCCTTGCTTGGACATGTGATGCATTTACACTGGAGATGTATAAATTGCTTTGAATGTAAAGAGGTGTAAAGAGGCTCAGACTTTTGAAAATTATCTCACTGAGACATTGTGCACAATAAATCTTTCTTTTTCTATACCGTGGGTCTCTGTCTCAGTTCCACTACAGTATGACTTAGCTCAACCTGCCTCTCCCTCTTAAAAAAATGTTTAAATGTAGTTGCTTCTGTGGTTGCTGTTTTACAATTGAAGATTTAAATAAAGTTGTCTTTTGTGGTGTTTAAAATTGTAACCCAATCCCATTATAGTATGTATCCAATGAAAGAATGGGATGGTGGTCCTTGCTCATTAGAAAATTTGTATTCATTCTTATAGTGCAATCCTTTGACACTCTGCTCAGTGGTAAGTCCTGTTGAGCTTAGTGGTGCTTATTCACAGTCTCCTCTGAGCATAGACAGGAGTGCAGCCTGAAGTGCTTTGCTTACATGGATTGCCTTGCCCCTGAGAGAGGTGTAAATAATGCCTCAGACTGTTGACTTTATATTTGATTATTTATTTTATTTATTCTATTTGCATGCTGTCTTTTCTCCCAGAATGAGACCCAAGGCAGCTTCCAAAAATAAGTTAAAAACATTGAAAACACTTCAAACAATTAAAGACATTAAAAACATAAAATTATAAAAATCTGTAGCAACGTACAGGCAATTAAAACAGGCAAATAAATAAATAAATAAACAACTCCCCAGCTTACATTAAACTAAGCCTGCTTATCAAAAAGCAGATGTTCTAAAAGATAAACTATAGCACAGATGGAGGAAAACTAGCCCAGAACTGAAGAAACAGAACCTGACTGTGCGTGCTGTGTCATTATCATCACAGTTGTGATAGCATTTTCAAAGCCATTCTCCAACAAATTATAAACCAAAGGCTATTTCTTCTGGATAACTTTGAGCGACCACAGAGAGAATATGTTAACACAGCTACTAAAGAGGGTGCAGTGTAGTTGATGTGCATTTAACATTGTCTTGAATTTCTGATAAGTGTTCACATCTCTTTCCTCAAAAATACAGAAGCTGGTGCCAATTTGTAAAACTGCACAGCCCAGAAAAAAATTGAGTGTGTCAGAATTTCTTTTTCTTTAACAGAAATGATGTGCTCTCATTAGCAGGAGCAGTTACAGGAGTTGCGGGATGAAAATGTCCAGTTGCAACAGCTGGTATTCAAACTGAAGACCATGAATTACTGGAAACAAACAGTGCAAGAAGCACACCTGTCAGCCAGAGCAAGAGAAGTAGAGAAGGTGAGATCTGCTGCACGCCTCCTGTCAGGAGTTTGGAACAAAGGGCCCTTTCACGCTGCACAATTATAGCACTATGGCCTTATGTTATTTACCATGGCAATGTTCTGTGGAATCACGGGATTTACAGTTTTTGTTTTGTTCTTGTTGTCATATGCTTTCAGGTCATTTCCAGATTAGGTTATTATTTTAATCCAGAATGAAATTGAGGGAGCAGGAACAAAATCTGGGATTTTTCTATCAAGCTGAATGTTCCCTGAGTTACACTTATAATGTAAAATAAACACTTGTAGTATCTTTATTAGTGGAGAAAATAATTGCTAGGCATGTGTTATTTGTAACCAGTTACTTAACAAACATGTGCTTGCATTGCAGACTCTTAACAAACAACCAGCCAGGATTGCATGGAACACACAAGTCACACCTCCTGTGACTCAGATCATTTCCGCACTAGACTGTTATAGTGCTATTATTCCACTTGCAACATCCTATGGAATCCTGGGGTTTGCAGTTTTGGGAGGGGCCAGGCGGACTATTTATTTACAGGACACTTCTGACAACTTGCTTCCCTTGACTAAATATGAACAATTGCACAAATAGCTGGGGCCAGACAATGATTTTGAGCTTACAATGGGCTACACATGTAGCTGCCAAGTATATAAGAGGGGTAGCATCTTGGCACTCTGTGTGCATGTGAGCCTGTGTGTGTGTATGAAAGAGAGAAAAGAGAGAGAAGACAAGTGAACAAATGAGAACTCAAGGCATCTCTTTCTGTCTGCAATTTTAAATTCATATGGTACTTTATGAAATAAGTAGATCTGGCTTTTAAAAAACTTTCTTCTTTGATGGGTGAAGTGGTGATACAAACCCTTGACAACACAGATATCAACTGATTATATCACATTGGCATTTCCAAAAATAATCTGAGCGGCATGGCTAACAGTAGCCATATGGAGCAAAAACCAGGAGCCTAACTGTTGTAGTTGGTAGGTGATCAGTTCACTGTCTGTACCATAAAGACATATTGTATTGTACTAATAAGCCCTAAACCCAATAAACAGGCAAAAATATGGCTTAATTCAATATCTTACAATTTCCATAATTTTTTTTCCCAGTTTTTAAACATTATGGAAATAGCATTGTAACATGGAAACAGCAAGGCCTACATCTAATTGTTAACTCCAAATAGCAGATGAATGTGGATTTGGAAAGTAGGTATAGAAGTTAACACTTATGGAAGTTTCACTAATTTAGTGGCTCTATTCTAGCTGCAACTAATATTGGATTTAGGCCCAAGAAAGTGTGTGTGTGTGTGTGTGTGTGTGTGTGTGTGTGTGTGTATTTAAAAAGGTGGGTTCCTGTTTATCTCAACAGAAACCTCATTTGTTCATAAGTAACTCAGGGCAATTTTTGGAATTGGCTTTAATTCTCTATTCCACAGTTTACAAAATCCTTTGCATTCGCAGGAGGCCATTAAAAATAAAAAAGAGTACTTGAAATTGAAGATGATGGCAGAAAAAGAGGCAAGTTTATTTCACCAGCAGCTGCAGGCTGCAAGAAAAGCCTTGGCACAGTCTCAGACAGAGAACAAAAAGCTGAAACAACAGCTAGACAAACAGGTATAGATCTCCTGGCATAGCTGCCCCAGCATTTATATAGCAAATGAAATCATTTTCTTCCCTTTTTCTGTTGGATTCAGCACAGTTTTCTCAACATTTAAAAACTATTTTGTTGTATGTTAGAGGCCCCAATCCTGCATGGCTCAGCATAGCATAGTAGTAATATAGTGGACGTGCAGTTTCGGGTCAGCCCAGATGACCTCTGTGTGTTAGGGAAAAGCAATTGAGAAAAGCAGTTAATTTTCCCTGCAGTTGAAGTGACTCTGTGTTTGAAAGAAGAACAACAGGACGCTGTGAAATAGAATGTTAGGGAGGATGAAATGTGCTTCGCTATGCTTTGCAACATTAGTAAGATTACGCTGGAGAATGGTGGGAACTATTGTATGTGTCAGTTTCCTTTCTTGGACACGTGATGTCTTGTACTATAAATTTCTGCGAATGTAAAGGGGCGGGGCTCAGACTTTTGAGAATTATCTCACTGAGACATTGTGCACAATAAATCTTTTTTTCTAAACCGTGGGTCTCTATCTCAATTCCACTACATATTTTGGGGGCTCTGGTCTGGGATAGATGGGCTTTTTGCCCTCTTGAAGTGGCAGCTGTTTCCTCTGGCATTTGTGCACCATTGACAAGGACCTTAGGTACCCCCGATTCTTTTATCAGACGGTCCTCCTTGTGGGGTTGTGAAGGCTGGCGGAGCAGATGCCAGCTAAAGAACCCAGGAACGGTTTGGGAAATTGACAGAACACAGCCACTGAATAGAGCCATAGTAAGTGTGTCAAGGGCCTTCCCCTAAAGCAGTGGTTCTCAACCTGTGGGTCCCCAGATGTTTGTGGACTTCAGCTCCCAGAAGCCCTGAGCATTGACCATAGTGGCTGGGGCTTCTGGGAGCTGAAGTCCACAAATATCTGGGGACCCACAGGTTGAGAACCACTGCCCTAAAGTGTGGAACACTGGGAAGAAGAGGGGCTTGATCACCCCCTATAATGGGTCTGCCCTAATAGATGGCTCCAACCAGGAGGGGCCATTGAAGCCGTAGATTCCTTAGACACACACGTGGGACAGGTGGGAGGCTGTGTTCGCTGAGTGAACAGTGCGTGCGTGTAACAAAATGAATGTAACTACTGCAGTTCTCATTTGCAGACCGTAGGAACGTCCGGCTGCATGAGTCAGCATGTGTGAAAGTTGTCTACCTCATTGTTTCAAGCTGTTGGGGACCCAGCTCACCCCCGTCCCCTACTGTGTGTTGTCATTTTGGGAGGAATTTGGGTGGAGGGAGGCAGTTGACAGACTCTGCTTCAAAGTATGTTGAGGGGAAAAAAAACTCCAAGAAAGCTTTTTTTTCTTTTCCTGTGCCTTTATGTATGGTTTGAGGTCAGATAATGTTTTAATGTGTGTAAGGAAAATTCCAGGGAAAAAATGTCCCTTCTCCTTTCTGTTTGCAATTGTTTTTTGGTGCTTGAAGCCATTTCCCCACGGCCCCTCCTCCTCAGGCTCTCAGATTTAACCCTATAGTTGCTGTTTTTGGGCTAGAAGTTCATTTAGCCAAGAGGCTAGCAGAAATTAAGTTAGTAAGTTACTGAGAAAACAAACCTTTAGGTGTTTGATAGGAAATAGTGAAAAGGAATAGAATTTAAATTGACCTCAAGCTTTTAAAAAAATTGCACCTAAAGCACAAGCAGTATCCCTTTTCTGTGATAAGGCAACAGCGTAAAATGTGTTTGTATAAAAATGGAACCTCTTTTAACCTGTCTTTTTAGTATTAATAATTTCAAACAGAGTGAGGATTTTGCTTGATGCTTGTGGTTGTCAGTTTTAGTTTCTGTTTTCTGTGTTCCAATTGCATATGTTACACATTTTAGAATGTTCTAAGGTATTCTAAAATTATGACTTGACTTAATGTTTGGAGGATTTTCAATGTTTGGCTTTGTGAATTTCCTTGGTCTCTAATGTTCAACAATATTCAGTCTAGAATATGCATTCTAATAAAAATGATAATGTCAGAAAATAGATACTCTGTCCAAAATTGCAACATGATCTGTGCAATTTCATGTTCAGGGACACTTGCTAGAGGAGGCAGAACATAAGCTGAATCAAGAAGTCTCCAGACAGCAGCAGCTAGATCTGATTAAGACAGAAAACTTGGAGAAGATGCTGGAAAACCTTGGAGAGAGAGAACTGAGACTGCAGTGCTTGACAGAAGAAGTGGAGAAATCCGCTAAGATACGACAGCTTGAGGAAAGAAAAGTTAAGAAAGAAATCCAGCAAGTAAGCTTAGAAATGCATCTTTTAAGTACCTTGTGCCAATGAAGGCATACACCTCAGTGTATCATGATTTTATATGCTGATACCAAGTGCCACCCACTGGGTGACCTTGGGCGCATCACATACTCTCAGCCCCAGAAAACCCCATGGTAGGTTTACCTTAGGGTCGCAATGACTTGAAGGCAGAGAACAACTTTTTCCTAAGAAGGGATTCAAGGCAACATTTACAGCAGCACTGACAACAGATTTATGGTGCTTACACATAAATAAATCCGATTTAGGATTCTGGTAATTAATTCACAGGTAATAAGGCTTTAAATTATGTTGTTCATTAATAAATTAGTATCTTTTTAGATAAGAAGTCAGCTGACACAGGAACGCAATTTAAAACTGAATGCTTTCCAACGGGTAGATGAGTTGCAGTCTCAGCTTTATGACTTGGAAGCTACGACATCCCAGAGAAATTCACCTGCAGGTATGATTGTAATTTGAATTCTCACTGGCTGAAACTCTGTGTGTGATATGTTGTTGCATGGATGTTTGACATGGGAAGGAAATGTCAAAAGCAGCCCCAGTCTAGGGGCAGGATGGATTGATGATCAGGCATACAATTACAATACAATACAATTACAATACCTATTATAGCTCAAGCTATAGAGTGTTAAGAGTCTTAGAATTTGGAAGACCCTGACCTCGTGGTTATCCTCAGTTTTGCTAATGATAAAACCTTTCCTTTCTCTGTTTAGATGTGCCCAGTTTAGGAACAGTTTAGATACACACAGGAAACAGCTATTTAATTGCTTTCTACTGGAGCGATGTTGTAAAGAACTTGGGAGAAGATACCGGACCTTCTTAATTCCACCCTTAAAGGGAGGGAGATAGAGGAACAAATTACTTCTTTTTTGAAAACCCCAGTCCAGAGAGTCCAATTCTAAGGGACAATTTTAATAGCAGTTGTTCAAGCAAAACATGTCTTGCAAATGGGAGAGCTGCACGTAGCCTGTGAAAGTGTCACAACTGCTGTTGAACAGATTCATGTTTTAGCTGTGCGCATATCTATTGCAGCAGGTTTTGACCCATACTGCTGGGAGCTTCCTTTGAGCTTTCCCCAGCTATTGCTTGAAGCATAGTAGAGCTGAATATGCCTTGTAAACTGCTAATTATGAGCTATACAGTTCTAGTCTAGGTTCTCTGAAGAATTTTATTGTCCCACATGAACCTGCCCAGGCTTTGAGATCTTGAAATGAGTCATTTCTCTGTGTGCCACCATCCTGGAAAGAGTGTTTGGTATTAATGCAAAACAGAGCTTTCTTGGTGACAGCTTGCAGGCTTTGAAACACCCTTACTGGGGAGGTTAGATTACTTCCCTCTTTCTTGTATTTCTATCAGAAGGTAAATTTATTTATTTATATATTTAGCATCCCATCTTCTCCTTGGCCAGTGTATGGCCAAGGTGGCTCGCAACGTAATTTTTTTTTTATTCTGGAAGGCTTTGGGAAACTACCTGTTTATGAGGCAGGGGCTTTTAATAGTGAACTGTTCCATTAGAGTTTTTTAATGGCTATATTTAAATTGTTCTTAATTCTATAAGCGAGGGGCGTGTGTGTTTATAAAGTGATTTCAGACTGTAAAATACAAGTCTATCAGAACTCCAGTGAGTTTACAGTGTGCATGTGAACTGAAGCAAGCAGGGGCATTGATCTAATAAAGAAATCAGTATTTTCTTATGCTTTGTGGAGTGAAATAACAGTAGGATATTCAAGGCAACAGAGGATGGATTTAAGTTCCCACTTTTAAAGCAAATATATGATTCTGCAAGGCATTACATATACAAAAAAACTGTTTTACAGAAGGAAAATGGTTGGTGCCTACAGAAACATACAGGGTAACATTGCAGTGGGATTCCCTCCTTCTTCCCCTGTCCCATCTCCAGAATTTCCTGGTGGAGAGGCCCTGTTTTAGGCTGGGATAACAGCAGCCTGCCATTATCCTAAACAACAATCTTAGAAGTGGGTGTGCATTATAGCTGGCTCAGTGCCATGCCAACAAAGCTAGTCAGTAGTGGCCTGTTAAGAATTTTTTAAAACTAGTTGCCCCCCAGAAAAAAAAAAACATATAGTCTTATGTCTTTCTTTGCTCACTGGAGAAAAGGGGACTGGAAGGCAGCTGTGTCCCCGCTTCAATCTCATGGTGACTGTAAGGTAACAGGAGACCACTTACATGTTTATGAGTAGACCAGGACCAGTGCAATTACCATATTAAGGTTTTCCCTTTGCTTTTTTTGGCTTGGCCAGCGGTACTCAAGAGGTTTGCACATGATAGCAGGGAAAAACAAAGGCCAAAATCATATGCCCTGGTGGCACAGTGGTTAAATGCTGGTACTGCAGCCACAATGTTGTGAGTTCAATCCTGCAGGGCTCCAGGTTGACTGATTTTCCCTTTCCCTTTCCCTTTCCCTTTCCCTTTCCCTTTCCCTTTCCCTTTCCCTTTCCCTTTCCCTTTCCCTTTCCCTTTCCCTTTCCCTTTCCCTTTCCCTTTCCCTAAATTGGTAAAATGAGTACCCAGCTTGTTGGGGGCAATTAGCTAAATACATGTAAACTGCTTAGGGAGTGCTTCGCACTATAAGTGGTATAGTAATGTAACTGCTACTGCTTATGTCACAGTTACAAATGTATAATTTGGACTTACTCACTCCTGACTGTTACATAATCATAGTCCCTACACAGCTCCTAGTTTGGGGGCTATGTAGGGACTCTTCCCCTGTCACTCAGCAAGCAATCTCTGCACAAGGGGAATTGTGATTCTGCTTGTCATGCTGATCATCCTGGGATGGGATGGAAGTGGCAGCCAGCTGCCTCCTGAGGAACAGCCCATCAGCTGCAGTGGCTGCTGCCTGATCAGTGGGGATTGGACAAGTCACACTGGAACCTAGTGTATAGTACCGTAACTATGTAACTTATGTATACATAAAGGCTATACAGGATTCCGACCAACAACTTGTGGCCTATGGCTAGAGAAAAAGCTCTGTTTTTCCTCAGCATGTGTGATGTAACCTTTTCTTATAGAGAATAAATTTGAACTCTCTCTTAGCTCTTTTATCCAAACAGTTGCTCAACCACACTGCATACACTTTGACCTCCTGGCTGGAAATGGGAGGGTAATCACAAAGGCTTGGTTGTTTATTCTGTCAAGACACCAAGGAGAAAGAAGAACAGATGCCCCATGATAGACTCTTCCTGGTCTGCCATGGAAGAAGGGGGCCTTGGGGGAAGTGGTGGCAGCTGGTTGTTGTGTGCCTTCAAGACTTTCTGGCTTAAGGTGACCCTATCAAGCGATTTTCTTGTCAAGATTTGTTCAGAGGGATGAAAGTAATTTTGAGGTTCCTTTGCTCCCACTCAATGTTGAAGACATGGGGGAGCTACAGAAAAGATGTCGTTGGATTTCCCCTCCTCTAAGGCAACACATTCACACACAGGTAAAATGCCCATTACCCACATACCCAAAACCACCCTGTAGGTAACATATTTCCCCCCCAGCTCCCATCCTGTACCCTTCCCAATCCCCCAGTTAACAGTAGGTTCCTTTTCCTTTTTTTTTTTTTTTTTTGCTTTACTATATTGGAATCAAGGCACAGGCCTCCAGCCTTATTTCCAAAGAATGTAGCTAATCCCATGTAACTATATGTGTTTATATCTATGAACCAGAGGGAGCAATCATTCTCAGGTAGGTCAAGTCTCAGCAGGTACCAAAGAAGGTGTCTGTTGGCACTATTAGGCCTCTGCCTGCCACACTGCAGTCCCCGCTACAAGGGACTAAGCTCAGCATGGATAGCACTGAAACAGGTCTTATAATAAAAACCTCCAGTACTAGGAAACATGGCTTTCACTTGTGCAAATTTCAGTATAAGCCAGTGAAGGCAAAGGTCTTGATTCTCCCATTTCAACAAACAATTGAATAGATCTTGATACTAATCATGACCTTAATGAGCTTAGCGGTAGTACCAAATCTGTACACCCACAGATAGCAGTGCTGAGCATTTCAGATCATTTGCACCAATCAAGCATTGGCTTGTGGTCTGCTGCTACAGCATAGCTCCATGTTGACATTTGTGCTCATCAATTTATTGCTTCGGGTTGGTAACAAATGTATTTAGTACAGTGGTGTGAAAAACTGAGAATAATGTGAGAAATTAATTTCACAGCTTCTTAAATCATCTCATGAGTCATATTATAGTGTTTTACAGTTGAGCCAGAGTTTCAAGTGGATCCAATTTGTTAAATTAATCTGGATTTACACAGATCCAATTTGTTAAATCAACAGGATCCAATTTGCTGAATTAACCTGATCAGATTAACCCCCCCACACCTCATTAAAAAAGCCATAAAGCATGAGCAATCATGTTACAAGAACACTTTTTAAACTACCAAGGAACTGATTAAGTCATACCAAGCTGCTAAATTGATATGACTATCCTGTAATTTTTTTTACATCCAATGAAAAAATGACCAAGTTACCTAAATCAATCCAGAAAGAAAAATGTAACCATGAGCATATGTGTATATGCCTTCAAATCACCTGACAACTTGTGGAGGCCCCATTAATTTATCAGGGTCTTCTTAAGCTAGGAATACTCAGGGATGTTTTATATATCACAGCATTTATTTCTTGAATAAAGATATGCCCACAGAGCATCATTTTCACTGTACATTAGGGATATTTTAGGTTTTGTTTTGTTTTTTTTGGTGAGTGATCCCTTTGTTGTTTAATATAAGCAGTGTGAATTAAACATGTTCTAACCAAAATGTGTCAGAAATATGTCATGCAGTTCAATACACAGATTTTTAGAATAGGAGAAAACACCTGATATATTTACAAAAGTGTGCATTTAGTTTTGCTTATGCAAAATTTTGTTAAGCAAAATGGAAAGAAAAGTAACACAAGCCTTGATGATATACAGAATGAGGTTCACTTGTTTAAGCCAGTGGAATAATCAGAAATGTTGGTGTTACCTATATACAATCCACTACACTCATCAGATCAGAGGCTAGTCTTTTATTATAATTCGTCCAGCCAAAACTTCCGTGCATGACCTCAGTTTTGACTAAGATTAAAATCTCCTATTTCTAAACATTTTTTAAGCCTGTATATATTTCTTTTTGGAAAAAAGGTAAATAACATACCTACAAAAATATTCTGCCAAAATGTTGTTGACTCTTAATATATTTTTTGTGATTTCTATGGATTTTTTTCTTATAGATTATCAAATGTATGTTCTTGTTTTCACAGCAAGGCAAAGAAAGTCTGCTAATTTTTCACACAGTGCCAGGAGCACATGTCACACTTTTTCAGGTAACAAAGAATTATGCTATCAGTATCAGCTCTTATTATTTATTATCATCATGGGCAGGAATCCTGTTGGGGAGTTACAAATGTGTAAGAACTATAGTTAGTGGCTAAGTGGTGAATTCTGTCCCTATCCCCTATCCCCACTTACCAGGAGGCAGCTGCTGTGAGCAGCAGGGGTCTTTTCCCCTTTTGATCAGGAAGGAGCTAACCAGGAGCTACACCCTCCTGCGAGCAGTCTCTAGTGCAATGGTTCTCAACCTGTGGGTCCCCAGATGTTTGTAGACTTCAGCTCCCAGAAGCCCTAGCCACTATGGTCAATGCTCAGGGCTTCTGGGAGCTGAAGTCTAAAAACATCTGGGGACCCACAGGTTGAGAACCACTGCTCTAGTGCAACAGACAGAAGCAGGACCCCTGTTGCAATTTCCTCTCGTGAGATCACTCTGCAAGGAGGTGCCAGCCAACTGCTTCGTGAATGACAGGATAGAACCATTGATCGCAGCAGCTGTTTCCTGATAAGTGGGGATTGGGAGACTTTCATGTCCCTATGTTCTCCCAAAGTAGGGACTTATGTAGGGATTGTGAATACAAAATTGTCGCTAATGGGTAACTGCCCAATAAGGATTCCAGCCATGCTCTCTTAGCAGGTTCAAACTCAATTCATACAATTTTACATTTTTCTTTGGGGGGCCAAATTAGACAAACACATTGATTCAGTAAACACAATTAATGGCATGGCTTTCCTTGAGAAATTGGCTATTTCACTTCTGGCCTAAATCATGAGGTTTCTGGATTAACTCTTTGAGTTAATCTCTAGTGTTTTAGCAATATTTAGATTTTTTTTAAAAAAAGATGTGTTAAAATAGGTAGCTCTTCCTCTGCCAGACTGAGTCAAACAGGAAGGCCTGAGGAGGAGGACTCCAGGCAATGTATCATGCGGCTTTGTTGTTAGGCAGCAAAACCCAGCAGAAAAATATCTGGGAAGTGGTTGAAGAGCTGCAACTGGAGAGCAACTGGGTTTTTCTTTCCTCACCTTTTTTGGCCTCAATTCCCCTCCCATTTTACTTTCCACTTACCTCTTTCTTTAGTGGGACACATACTTTGAGAAGTGTGGTAGGGTTGAGCCAAAACAATACAGATAACTAAATTCCAATTTAGATAATTATATTCCAATTTCTTCCTGATTTTCCCAATGTCCTCTTTTCAGAAAATCGACAGAAATAAGCTCCATTGAGTTAAATGAGCAAAATGTGTACTCCCTTGATCTCTGCAGGTAGCTTTTCTTGATAGGGTACAGGAACATAAGACAGCTTTGAAGTGATTCAGTTGTGCAGAAGAATGTCTGCATGTTTTGAGGCATTCACACATTACTAACATCATACCTTATTAACCTTTCATAAATAAGATGTTCAAAAGGCAAGCAGACATTATACATGTTCAAGGCTGGGTGTTGAAAAAAAGAGATAAAAATCAAGGGCAAAACTGAACTGAGGTACTATTGTTTAAGGCCACCTTTCCAAACCAACGAGTTTACCAGTATGTTTGACTCTCATCTTACCTAGACAACAACTGTATCATGGGCTTTATAGACCATCTGGGGAAAAATTCCAAACTGGAAGACAAAAAGAGCACTTTTGAAGGTGCCAAATGTAAAGGTGACAACCTCCTTGCTCTTCTCTGTAAACTGTGTGGTCTCCATCAAATGTTCTCACGAACAAATGGATTAACGACTGCTCAACTAAAAACTATTCAGTTATTAGGGTTGGTGGCAATGAATTAATTTCTAATGATCAAGCCTCATGGTCAAAGTTTTGTTTATGTTGTACAAATAGCTACAAGGAAGACCCTTGGGGGATAGGATGGAGAAGTTTTACTCCCCTCTTCTCCTCTTCTCTGCCATTACCCTGAGAAAATTCAGTTCTTCAAGGCTGCTGTGCCTTTTAAAGGCAGCTTCGTTTGTTGCCTTTGAATGTTTTCCCAGAAAATGCAAATAGCAGCTTCAGAGAGGTAATTATTCTTAGGGCCACTGGAGACGGAGAAGACACCAAAGAAATGTGCACACTAACTGCATTCCCATGGTTAGCAGCACATTTAATTCAGCTCACAAAATTTTATATTCACGGAATAAAGAAACTGCTGATTCTGCTGACAGCAAACAATCTTTACAGGGGAGTGATAAAAGGCACATTCAGGTGTAATGTTGATCAGACTTCCTGGTTTAGTCCTCTGTCCCATGCA
Organism: Iguana delicatissima; assembly: GCA_948472985.1. Taxonomy (NCBI): domain Eukaryota; kingdom Metazoa; phylum Chordata; class Lepidosauria; order Squamata; family Iguanidae; genus Iguana; species Iguana delicatissima. Next base: position 125,981 of record CAOKZL010003025.1, read on the forward strand.
ATTATCCATTGTAGGGAAGAAATGTGACCTCTTTTTCAAATAAGCCAATCTTCTAATTAAGAAACCCATCTCTGATACCACTGTCCTAAAGCAATCCAAATCACTAAGTGATATGCAGATATTATTTCTTTAAAGATCGATACTCCCAAGCTGATCTTGATGCACAACCCATGCTTCTGTTAGATAAACTCTGATTTTTGTAACCAGATCATCTGTTCCAACTGCATCAAGGTTCATTTACAATTCAACTGTCAGACACATTTGTTGTTAAGAATATTCTAGGGAAAAAGTATCCTCCAAACAAAGCAGTGGGATCAAAAGCATGTATTAACAAAGAAAACAATAGCAGTGGTATGTATGCCCTAGCATGTTCCAGAAGCTATTTCTGTATGCATCGCACTTGATAGTTGTGGAAAATGATCTGCGCGTTGTTCCAAGTCTGGTCTTGAAGTTTTATTGCAAATGAAACACCAGTGAAACTTCATTGAGAAGCTTATGTTTCCAGCTATTTACAACAGCCACCTTGGGATTTGTCGGAAGAGAAATAATTATTGGATAAATCTGTGAACAATATGGGCAGCGGTTGTTCTCTGAACTCTTTCTTCAAGTTTCTTGCGGGGTAGAAGTCACTGGAACCATACCTAATATATCCAGCAATTACAAATGTTTCTGTCCAATGTAGTTCATGTTGTCTATTTACTTTATGGAAAACTCACAAAAAATCACACTGAAGTCTATATAAGTGCTGAATTATTCCTTCCAAGAATTACTTTTTTTACACATCCAGATTAGAATAGATCAGTACCCCATTTGTAGAACAAGAGGCTCACAGCTCTGAATTAAATCAGATCATAAATATTTCAGAGAAGGAAGACCAGCTTATTCCTTAAGACACCAGTAACATGTGTCAGTGCAAAATATACTCCAACTTTTGATGAGCATTGGCTTTATTGCCTTTTGTTTTCATCCTGCACTTTTGAGCATAGCCACAAATTGTGGGGTGCAATTCTACTCAATGCTAATGATCCCACTGTGTAGTTGCATGGGATCAGGTGAAGAGCTGGGGAGGCAGGCAGCACTGGCATCCAGTGGTGGTTTGTGGAAGGGGCACGCTGGAACTGTGCTCAGGTGCCTGACTGGCTCTACAGTACTGTTCAGTCATTTCCTGACGGCCAAAATCCAATAGTACCCTGATGGAGCATAAAACTCTGCCAGCAACTTGCACTGGGCTTCTGCTGCCAGTACAATGAAGTCTGAAAGCACCAGGGTGCACATCCATGGCCATTTAATGGCAGGGGGAGGGTGGAAGATAGTCACCAAGGTAGTGTTTGTCTCCAGTTATACAGTTAGGAGAATGGAATAGCCATAGTTTTCCTGGATTTCTGGTGAATTAGTCAGACATACTATATACAGAGATTAGCTCTTCCTTTCCTCTTGCTGCTTTACTGCTAAATGCTGCTTGGGCACTCCTCATGCAACCTCTTCCTAGCAACTTACGGGTTATGGGAATGTGGTCTTGTGGAGGGAGCATTGCATAAGGAGGTAGTGGATATCTCAAGAATTACCGTGAGTTCCACCAGTGTATCTCACCTACAGCATTCTCGCTGGTGTCTGGAAAACCCTTCCATAAAGTGGTCTGGGTTGCCTTCTTGAATGAGAATGAAGTATTGACCATACAATTAGGAGCTGCATGGGCACAGTCACAGTGGAATATTAAGCACGTTATCTCTTGGAAGGAAAAGCCAGGCCTGATTTACACCAGCCGTATAAATAAACACCCCTTCCTTAGGCTCTAGCCTGTGGCCACGGAAGAGCAAAACCCCCTCCTTGGTAGCTAGTACAAAATCCAGGTTATTGGACTCTTTCTGGGCTACAAATATAAAGCTATACCAGATGGATGGGCTGAGGATGGCTAAAGAGTTCAGCCTTGCCTGCTAGCTGTTGAAATACTTGTGAAGATTTCTTTGTAGATTTTAATAACTGAGTTGCTAAATGGAAGGCCAGTTTAAACGAGTAATAGGTGGTCAGAGTGTTCCTACACTGTACTACTTCAAACTGCTGGTAGAGGTTGCACAATTGTTTAAATTTGGCAGAACTAGAAAACTAGCATGTCAAGAAGTTCTAATCAAAGATACTGTATATGTTTTATGTTCCAGGCACAGCTTTGTGGGGCCAGAACACGAGACCCTCGGCATTCATATTAACCGGGGACACCAGGCAAAATCTTCTGACTGCTGACTTTATAGACAGGAGCAAGTCAGAGATTTCAAGACCCAAAACAGTAAGTAGCAAAGGATTCAGAAAACAACAACAAAATGTCAACATGACCTTCCAAAGCAAGAAGTGACTTATGCTGCATGCATTGCTAACTAATCTTTTTTGGACATGTATTTTAAAGTAATAATGATTTATGAATCATTCTGTAAGTTAGGCCACTGTTGGATGGGCTCTGCTATTGTCCTTTGGCACAATAATTTCATGAAAGAACAAATTTTTTTGGCTCACAGAATCCGCCACATCTGGCTGCTCCAAAGAACAGTGAAATTTTGGGGTGAGAATTATTAATAATTTTATTTCTATTTCCAGGTACCTTCTGGAGGGAGGAATAGTGTCATAGATGCTTTCTTACCCAACCTAAGAGAAAGTTCTACCATACTCTATGGAGAGAAGACTTCTGAAAAATGAAATACAGTTGCTTGCAAAAGTAGCCTGGACATTTGGTTTGACAGCACGATTAAATAATGAGTGAACTATCTAACTGCTAATTCCTTTTTATTTCAACACGCCTTTGTCTTTTAAGTTACTGTGGCAGAAGGATCTTTTTAATGGGGTATATTTTTAGCTTTGTACTATTTTAATGTTTTTAAAGTTGTAATTTAGTGTTTTTAATAGTGCTGTTTAATTTTTTAAAAGACATTTGTATCAAATAAGTTTTTAGTGTATGCTGTTCTTAACTTGATGGGAACAACTTGAGTGCTGGGAGAAAAATGGGATATAAATAATTTTTTTAAAAAAAATCTTACGCCTGTTTACCTAGGAGTAAGCCCACTGAAATTAAATGGGTCTCATTTCTGAGTAGACTCATTGGATTGCCCTGTAAAAATATTATTTGAATGTGTTCGTGATTTATAACTGCTAATAAATCACTACCTTTTTCTTGTTTTTTTTTAATACAGAGTTGGAAGAGACCACAATGCCTCTTGAGTCCAACCCCTTGCCATGCAGGAACATACACTCAAAAGCACCTGCAGCAAATGGCCATCCAGCCTCTGTTTAAAAACTTCCAAAGAAGATACTCCACCACACTCCAAGGCAGTATATTCCATTGATGAATGGCTCTTATCCTCAGGAAGTTCTTCCTGATGTTTAGATGAAATCTCTTTTTTTGTACTTTGAATCTATTGCTCCATGTCCTAGTCTGTGTAGCAGCAGAAAACAGGCTGTTCCATCTTCAACATGACATCCATTCAAATATTTAAACATTACTATCATGTTACCTCTTATTTCCTCAGGCTAAACATACCTAGCTCCCTAAGCCATGCCTCATAGGGCATAGTTTCCTCAGAATACGTCCCAGCTTGTTAAGATCCTTCTTGAATTGTGGTGTCCAGAGCTGGGCACAGTATTCCATGTGAGGTCTAACCAAAGCAGAATAGAGTAATATTAGTACTTCCCTTGATCTCAACGCTATATTCCTATTGATGCAACCTAGAATTGCATTGGCTTTTTTTAGCTGCCGCATCACACTGTTGACTCATGTTCAGTTTGTGGTCCATTAAGACATCATGGTTCCCTTTCATATGTACTGTTTTCAAGCCAGGTGTCATCTATCCTGTATCTGTGCACTTCATTCTTTCTTCCTAAGTGTAGTACCCTACATTTATCTGTTAAAATTCATTTTGTTAGCTGTTAGTTTTGGCCCAGCTCTCTAATCTGTCAGGGTCATTTTGAATTCTGATCCTGTCCTCTGGGGTATTAGCTATCCCTCCCAATTTGGTGTTATCTGCAGATTTGATGAGCATGCCCTCTAGTCCCTCATCCAAGTCATTGATAAAGATGTTGAATAGCACTGGGCCAAGGACAGAATGCTGTGGCACACCACGAGCCACTTCTCTCCAGGATAAAGAGGAGGCACTGATGTGCACCGTTTGTGTTTGGCCAGTCAGCCAATTACAAATCCACGCAACAGTAGCATTGTCTAACCCACATTTTACTATCTTGTTTGCAAGAATATCATGAGGGACCTTGTCAAAGGCCTTACTGAAATCAAGATACACTACATCTACAGCATTCCCTTCATCCACCAAGCTTGTAACTCTATCGAGAGAGAGATCACATTAGTCTGCCATGACTTGTTTTTGAAAAACCCATGTTGACATTTAGTGATCACGACACTCCTTTCTAAGTGGTTCCAGACTGTTTAATGATCTGCTTTATGACCTTTCCTGGTCTTGAGGTCAGGCTAACTGGGCAGTAATTGTTTGGGTCCTCTTTTTTCCCCTTTTTGAAGATGGAGTCATCACTTGCTCTCCTCCAGTCTGCTGGGGCTTCCCCTGTTCTCCAGGAACTCTCCAGGATTATTTCCAGTGATTCTGAATTATATCTGCCAGTTCTTTTAATACCCCTGGATGTAGTTCATCTGGCCCTGGTGAATTCATTTAGAGTAGCCAGGTATTCTTGTATTACCTGTTTACCTATTCTGTGCTGGATTCCCCCATTACTTCATCTGTTCCATTTTCTCAAGGTTGAGCCCTGAGTCTTTTTGGGAGAAGACTGAGGCAAAGAAGGCATTGAGTACTTCTCCCTTTTCTCCGCCTCCTGTTAGTACTCCGTTTTCACCTCACAATGACCCTACCATCTCGTTTTTCCTTTTGCTACATAAGCCAAAAAGTGATTTTTATTGTATTTAATCTCTCTAGCAAGCCCAAGTTTGTTCTTGTGCTTCAGCTTTTCTGACATTTTTCCTACATGTGCTGGCTTTGTCTGAATTCCTCTTTAGTGATTTCCCTCTTTTAAATCTTAGTTCAGTTCAGAGTTCTCTGGACATCCATCCTGGCTTCTTTAGACACCTCCCATTTTTAACTCTTCAATGGAATTGTTTGAAACTCTGCCTTCAATATCTCGTTTGTAAGAAACTCCCATCCATCATAAACTCCTTTCTCTTTTAGTATGTCTGACCATGGGATGATACCTAGTGCTTCCCTAAGTTTACTGAAATCAGTTTTCTAAAACTCTAGAATGCGAATCTAACTATGCTTGGCTTCCCCTTTCCACTGTATAACAAACTCCAGGAGAACATGGTCACTCCCACCAAAGGATCCTGCCACTTCCACCCCATTAACCAAGTCTTCCATCCCATTTAGTAGCCAAATGATAGAGAAAAAAGAATTCTGCAAGATATACAAGTTTGGGTGTGCATTTTGGAACACCTCATTCTGCAAGAAGATATCTTTGCTCTGCAATAATACACCATCAGATTATGGTAGAGTCTGACACTACTATGCACTCCTCACCTGGGACTTCTAATAGTACAAGCTACCACAAGCATACTTACTGTGCCTGTCAGGATCAGGAGGAAGTACCATACAAAATGGCATTTTGAGAAAAGGCTGGCTTGAGAAAAGGCAAAAAATGGAAAATTATTTTTGACTGGCAATTTGCTCAAGCTGTAGAGCAGGGTCATATAACTTTAACTCATATACAGACAAAATGGGCTGCCTAACAAGTGAGTTTTTTTTAATATTAAATAATGCAAGGGGCCCTTTGAACTATTTAAAAGAGGAATTTCTACTCCAGGAGGCTTTCAAGAAAGGAAGCTCCCTCTCACCAAAAGAGAGGCAGAGGCCATTAAAAAAAAGCCTTGTGGACTGTATTTTTCACACTGCAATTTGTATCATAAATCTAAACGTGTTAGGTCTTAAGGTGACCTGGTGGTTCTCATAAAAAACTAGTAGTAAATTCATGTTAAGCCTTCCTTAACTGATATTGAAATTAACAAGATTCAGGACTGAGAAGAAACTTAACCATCCAGAGAACTTAAAAGCTTCTAAAATTAAGAATATGGGGCAATGGCTACTACCTTATTTATACCTATCTAGTCAGTCACTATGAAGCGGAGATGAAGATTCTAGAGTGAATTGCAAGGCAATGTAACTCACATTAGAGATACAGCTGGTTGGCATATCATGGCAGAAATCGGGGGGTATGGAGAATGGCTGAAGCCAAATGTTTCACACTTGCATTTAAGTGAAAACCCTGCTGGACCTTCTGAAGAGCCACCAAACAAGATATATTTGTTGTTGTTGTTGTGGTGTGCCTTCAAGTCATTTTCTGACTTATGGTGAAGCTATTATACGGTTTTATGGGGCTTAAATTGTGTGACATACCCAAGTTCATTCAGTGGATTTCAAGACAAGGAATCAAACCCTTGTCTCCAGGGTCATAGTCCAAAGCTAAAACCACTGTATACCACCTTGATATGTTCTCAAAATTTTCAAAGTGTTCTATGAGGTGAACCAAATCAACAGATGTGAAGAATCAGGAACATATTCATAAGTGATTTATTAATTTTGGTTTTGTGATTAACAATTTGTATTTCTTCCAATGAAGAAAACACATATGCAACACAGTAATCTCTATAATATTCCATTCCAAATGCAACACACTTGCACATGGGAATTTTAGGGACAATTCTGATAAAGAGAAAAATTACAATTTACTTACTGCCTTAAAAATTAGAAGTCACATAATCAGCTATTCCACACAGGCACATTTTTAAAAGCCTTATTCTCAACTTCAAACAGCAGAAAGTAGTGAAGAAAATCTTTTATTGTAGCTAATACCAGCCCAATGGTACTATCAAACTGAACAAAATAGCTTTCACCTCTCTATTTATAGAAGATAAGGAAAAACAAGTATATAAGAGGAAATCCCCTCACAGTCTTAAGCCAGAGTTTGGTACAGAGTTGATATAGCTTGGCCTAAAAATCCAAAACTTTATGCCAATACATGGAAACTTAAGTGTCCTAAACATATAGGTGTGTGTTAACAAAGTAGAAAATGCAGACTTCCTGAAGAGTAGTAGTGACACCTGAATTTCCTAAATTCCTTGGAAAATAGCAGTTGCTGGCACTGAAGGACAAGCTGAGTGACTACTTTCTCCTCCCTACATTTCTTTGACAGGAATGAAGCCAACACCAAGAAAATTTAAGGCACTTGAAAGTGGATTCATAATGCTTAGCACAGAATACATAACTGTTTAGTGGCGTTTTGAACAGCTGTTCTTGGCTCAGTAACAAAATTGTCTCTAATTTCCATTTTTGAATTTGTGTAGCCCTGTTACATTTTGGAAAATTCTGCTACAATTTTACAAGACAAAATATTATCAGCCATTCCAGAACCAATAAGAAAGGAAAACTAAATAGCTTTTAAGTCTCACTAAGCATAAGTTTATCAAGGGCTGAATAAGGAGTGCAGATTTTAAACTATCATACTTCTGAACTATACTACTTTAGTTCTTAGAATATATTCTAATACTTATCTTCAATTTATGAAACTACAACAGATGGGGAAATGACTGTTTTAAGGCTATTATGTCACCCACTTCAGCCATGCTGCTTGCTGAAAATTGGGTGGTCAATTTACTGTTTCATACACCTGAGCATATTGTCTTTTTTAAGGAGTGAAATTGCCTGAAAGTTCTTTCAAGTTACAGTACTATCTGCTAAATACTACAAACAAACTTCCTATACAACATTATTGAAGTGAATACTATTCAAGTTAGAAGGGCTAGAGAAATTGAAATATTAAAATGCACTTAAAAGTTTAACAATAAGCCATAAATCAGTATCAGCTTAATATCAAGTACTGCATTTCCTCCATGAATTTCACTGGAGGTCAACCAGGAATAAAACTTAAACCTATTAAGTTCCAAAATAAACACCAGCAATCCTATGGACAGGTAAACATTAAATTAGCCCCAAGTACACAGTTGGCTCAGCTTTATAATGATTACAATTAATGCTTTATGAAACTGATGAAGAGAAACTAGGTTGCTAGATGGGGACAGAATATCATTCACAAAACCATGCACAATTACTGTGGCTCTGAAATATCCATAAATGACAAACTAGTGCTCTGAAATATAAAGCCTGTTGCTGTACTGTCAAAGGCAAATAACCCGAAGACTGGAGACACATGATTTTAGACACACTATATGAAGACTAGCTACACTGTTCTCTACTTCTATTTCACTAAAATTAGTTAAAGATGACATATGAATTATGCTTATTCATGTGTCTACCAAAGGTAATTTAGCTGCAAATGGAATGACATTCACTATACCTCAAACAAATAAGATGGCACAAACACTGCAATTTGCAGCCTACTCATTAAGGCACTGGTCTTTCTTCTTCATGCACCAAAGAACTTGTATTTGCTGATCATCATTCTTCCTATGGCTGCTTATACTTGAATTAGAAAACAATTACCCTTCTGATATCTAGTATAGAAAAATATGGGCTTCCATAATTCCCAAGAAAAGAGATAGTATTCTACAAATCTGTCCCAGTCTTCTAGCAGAACATGATAAAAAGCCATAATTTTCACACAAATAGTCACTGGCAATTCACATTTTAATAGCTATATGGGGGGCACTGCATATAAGACTAACTACCTTCAACATTGCAATCATAAGATTACCTACTAAGTACACTGCTGCCACTGAACACAGAATTAAAGTCTACATTTGGCATGTCAGGTAAAGGAAAGGTCCCACAGTAGCAGCTGCTAAAGAAATTAAAGACAGCCAATAAGGATTCATGCAAAATATTGCAAGTAATCTTGCAGAGCAAGACATGATTCACACAACCTCCTTCCAAGCATGTTGCAGATATATATTCTTATTTAAAAAAAAAACTTTTGAAAAAATATTATTTTGAATTACTGTCTTCTATAAGGAATAAAGATCTTTTGGTGCTGCTAATCACAAATATTCAGCTATCAGAAGTCCATTAAAAGCGACATATCCTAGAGAGTATGATAGTTTTGATCTTTTGACTTGCAAAATTTGTACAGAAAGAAGATTACTGCTTGCAGACCCAGCACAAGGACAATGCCACCAATGAAACTGGCAGCATCAAAGGTGGATGTGTGAGAAGACGGTTTTGAAGTTGGCTTGGGAGATGCTGAACCTGTGAAATAATAAGATTAGTTATTAGTGATGGGTTGTTAAACTGTACAGTGGCTTTTCTATATTGTTCTGATTTTTTCTTTAAAAAGCATCCCGAATTATTCTCCATGTTGCAAAATATGCAACAACTCCATTAGCCAAGGAAAACTGAGAGCTAGTCCTTTGCCAGGGTGAGGCTAAGGAAGCAGATGTTACTCAGATTTCTTCAAGCTGCTATTTCTAACTCAAACTAGAATAAAACCCACTTGCTCAACTCTTCCCTTTGTTTTGAAACCAGACATATAAAATTCACAGTTTATGAATCATTTCATATATTATACAATAAATTTCTGTTTTTCTTTACTACTATTCATGTAACAAGAAAAATATGTGGATAATCTGCCTCAATGAGGAGAGAGTAAATTTAATCTTGATGTAAATCAAAGATTACCTGGTGTAGGTTGAATAGTTGTAGCAGGAGCTGTAGCTGATGTGGTATTAGATGCGGGGCTTACTGGATGACTTGTTGTGTTACCTATTTCAGAGAAAATGCAATCAAATTTACCACTGTTCGCTTAACAAGAAACATATCTGGATAATCTGCCTCAGCGAAGTGAAGAGTGAATTCAATCTTGGCACAAATCAAAAGTTACCTGGTGTAGGTGAAATAGTTGTAGCAGAGGCTGTAGTTACTGTAGCATTAGATGTGGGGCTTACTGGATGTCCTGTTGTGTTACCTGTTTCAGAGAAAATGCCACCAAATTTATTCATCCTGGAACTTGACTATTTAGTTAAAGAGTTAATATAGTTACACTTCATAGTAAACATATTAAGGGAAAGATTTTATCCAGGAAATAGGGCAACCACTCAAATGTCAAGCTGGCAGTCTTCTACATCTGGATGCCCAAGGCAATTAAAATATCTAAAATATGATATAAACACGTAATATAGGAATAAAAACTTATTAGAACACACTATCATTAGGCTTATGTAAGATGACCCAAACAAAGTGTGAGTTTATCCTTCATCAGAACATTCCTGTTTGTGGCCACTATGGCGCAAGAGCCTTTTTGGTGAGACTAGTGGTCAGGACAGGAAATGGAAAACCCAAGCGTTTATTGTGTTATGTTCAGAGGAAGGATTTTGGAACGCAGAAAATGTCTTTTTCCTTTCCTACTTTCTCAAGTTTCACCACAGGAAAAGAAGTTTAACCTTATCCTCCAATCCTCATTTCCACCATTAGAATATTGTACATATATACAGTGTGGTACATACACTTAACACTACATGGCTACTGGAAACAAGATTCTTTGAACACTTTGTTTACATTTTTTTCTTAGATATGGCCAGTTAATATATTTCTGAAGACACTGTGCATCCAGAATATTCTATTCCCCCTGGATTTCCCTACATTCCCCTCACTCCAAATAGCTTACCAGCTGCCATTTTTGTTTTTTGTTGCTAATATAGATTTAAGGAACTATACCTAGGGCTATCCAAGCAGAGGTCCTGTATGTGCAGAAGGGTACAGAATCACTCATATATACAACCATACCTGGTCCTGATACTAGGGAACCATGGAAATGCCTGATTTATGCTGTAACAGGCCACTGTATATACAGGGTTTTTCCCCCCAGTTAATTCTGTTATTTGCCCTCCACTACTATGAACTCTTAATGAATGTTGTTCTTCATTTACAAATTTTCTCATCCAATTTACTGAAAAGGCAAGCAATAATACTGAGCTGGAGGCAAGAACCAATGACCAAGTTTTCACAAAGACCTCCTGAAAATCTTCTATGGATAAAACTCATATATTCCATTAAACCATTATGACCTGGAAGCAAATAAACTTGTTACCTGTGTGAGGTGTGCTGGTTGTGGTTGGTGGACTGACTGTGGTACCATTGGTATAGACATCTAAAAATAAAGAAGGAAATAAATCAGAAAGCACTTCCACGCAGGCACTAATGTATTATTTGTTATATTTATATCTGCCTCTCCTTCAGTGAAGTCAAAGCAACACAAATGGCTCTCACAACCTCCCTTGTAAGCTGGTCAAGCTGAGAGAAAGTGACTGTTCCAAAGTCACATAGTGAGTTTCACACTCAGTGGACTCACACCGCCAGTCCAGCACTGTAACCACACCCAAATGGCTTTCAGCAGCTTATTATCCTGAAGCTGTGATGTAAAAGAAATCTCATGTAGGTCATAACAATGAAAACTAAATCCTGAAGGCCCAATCCAGAAGACAGCCAGGTCTAGATATCATTCAGAGTCCACTGTTCTGAACAGTCTATCCTTAATCAGACATCTTTTGATTCCCCATCTGTTCAGGGAAAGGTTGTTGGTCAATACCTTTAACTGTAATGATATTCCAGCACTTCAAAAACAGTTTTGTTAAGCCCAATAAAGTCTACATGCAGTAGGGAGCTGTCTAGTAGAAATTATCCTTGCAGAGTGTATGAAAGACTTGCTTCATCTGTTTGTCAGGTTAAAATCCACTTTATCAGATCCTTGTACCTGTACCCAGCATGACTGGAAAAAGCATGCAGTCCATTGTACTTTCTTTTAATAGTTTTGACTCAGCATTCTGAGAAGAAATGCTGTGTGTAGTAGTAATAGCAGCTGCCACCATATGCATTACACACAAATGCTTTTGGGCCCTAACACAGGGCACTACAGCCTAAGGAAATAAAGATGGTGATGGGGTTTGCAGCCACTGCATTTGGCATTTCTTGAAGCACTGCTGTTATGTCCCTACTAGGGAAATGTATAAGGATTCACAGCACACAGTAGCAGACAGTTCAAAAGTGCTCAACACAGATGTTCTGGTTTGAGTAGCTGCAGCAGATGCTATCTTCATATCAGGAAGGGCTGAGCCTATGGCCCCCTAAAATTTGGTGCTTGTCCTGGTGGCACTCTTGGCTTCCCATGTAAAAAAAAAAGATAAGCAGGTTCACTAGCTAGGTAAAACCAAAGTAAGCCAAGAAGAAGGTTTGCATGCACCAAGTGTAAGAGATACACCAACAATGAGCATAAGCCCATAAAAATGACTAGCTTGAAACTCTTCATGAACAAGCACAAAGCTACTCGTTCACACATAGCATAGAAATTTAGGCTACTATCCTCTCAGCAGGCTAGAAAGAAAGCAGAAGTGATTCTCAGGTTGCAAGTAAGAGCTCTGCTTTGAACCCTTTGCTTACCATCTTGCTCCTTCACTGAGTCTTTTGCCTTCTATGATAACATCTCCATTTGCCACAGCTGATGAGGGAGCAGGAGTAGAATGGAGATCTATGGAACTAGAAGGTTTGACAACTGAGATCTTCCTGTTGTCTTGTGAGTGTTTAGAGACAGGGAGGATTTCCAGTTTGAGTCTGGCAATTCTGAGATGCATGTAGACCAAGTACAATTTGCTTCACCTTTTTCTTATTGTATAATGTAAAGATCTCCTGGGCACATGACATGGGAGCTTCTCAGTTGTTGGATTCTAAAATAAATGAATTTATTTCCTAGTCACCCACTATAAGAGGCAAAGCAAACACTCACCTGTACACATTCCTTTTCCAGAAATAACAACAGTACACTGATCAATATCTTTTGTTGAATTTCTGCAGAAGGATAAAGTTTCTTCTGGAAAAGTAAGAAATTTTAAGTTTAGTTCTCCAGGAGTAAAAATTTAAAGCATACAGATTTGGCTGCAAGTTCCATTAGAAACCTATCTATATTGTCCAAGGAGACTTAAACAGCTGTTACCCAGCTTATAAAGCTATCTTGCTCAATGTTGGTAATATGTATCAATTCCTTGATCTACCAAGGTTTTACACAGAAATTGAGGGTTCTTGTTTACTAACCAGTAAACTAGCAAATTAAAGAACAAATCTGAAATGATCTTTACACTATCACTGAAAGTCTGAAAATCCAAAAAGAGAGAGACCAAATCTGGTCAGTAATTCTATGTGTAACTATATTGGTTTCTTCTTGCTTTCCTAAACTATGACACAAAGAAAGAACCTCTGGAAAACTCAGAAGAGAACCCTATTGCATTTCCACAACCTTATGGCCTACTATAAGCAAATATCTTAAATTACTTTTATTACACTTTTCAAGGATGCCCGAAAGCTTAATTCTGTTCAAACAGCCAAGTTCATATTTGACTCATTCCAAAGAAGAACTGCTGAGAAGGAAGTGGCTGGTTAATACACAAAATTAATCTCCCACATTTTCCTCCTCCTTGGCCCTCATTACCTCCTCGGGGTTATCAAACAGCAACAACAGAAATCACATAACCTTAAAAGAGCAAGGTACTCTTGCCCACCAGGTATAGCCTCTTCCATACAAACACCTGACATAAGGTTTTGTCCAAGTTCTGTTTTCTCCTTCCCTGCTTTCTTCAACAGTGTCCCATCCTCATACTTGTTTTTCTCAGGTTTGGGTTTTCAGCTCACTTTGTCACACCTCCTTTAGTGAACCTGTCTCTTGCTCATCAGACTATCTAGAATCCACAAATCACATTTGCTCCCCAACCACTAACGAAACAGTCTGAATCCCAACACATATCTCAGAGAAAAAACACAAATTACACATAGATCTATGAATCTTTTCACAAGACACATCTGCAGCAACTAGTGTCAAAAGAGTGAGAGGCCACTTCACACATATTTGGACCCTGAAAGTGTACAGTCCAAATTTATCACAACTAATACCAACCACTACTAATTTAGACCAATTATTTTCAAACTATTTTTAATGTATGTTTTTATATTTTTTATTGTACATCCTCTGGGAACCCAATGTGACAAAGACATGATTAATAAATACTTTTATTGAATAAGTAAGTCCATTACCATTACACTGATGCCATGAACATGAATCACTACTGTTAATGCAGGAACTGCAGTTGGTATGTTTTTTACAGAGATCTAAAAAGGAAAAAAGAACGGGTTGAGAAAAAGAACCATCACACAATTAACAGAGTATAGCTTCAAAAAACAGTATCACAATTTACAAACAACAGATTATGGCATCACTGTGATCTAGAGGTGTTGTACATATAAACCAATGCTCAGAAGCTCTCAGAAACAAATAGTTTTTATTAACATCTACATCCAAAAAAAATCAGATGTGGAAGTTACCTACACATATTTAGAATTCCTCCTTTAGCCACTTTACCTGTGAATCTCTGGATCAAGAGATCCATCTGCACCTTCTTAGAATGTCAAGTCTTAATATGATCAAATAGCTATATTTGTTTTGATGTCTTCCCAGCTCATTCATGAAGAACATATCCAAGGATCTTACTCTAACTTAAGCAGCATATAGGAGGAGGAAGATATCATACTCTCCAGCATATCTCTTTCATGAGCCATCACCCAAGGTAGTTTTATTACCAGCCCTGCTCACTTCTAATAACTGAATGGGAAAGAAAGGACTGCCTCAAGAGACAGCATGCAAGACTACAAGAAACAAAGGCAGAAAGGTTTACTAAAATAACTATCCCAGCCTATGATTTACAAGCAAATGGGACACATATATGGCTAAAATGTAGCTATTGTCATCATATCCAGCACAGCAATAAAAAAAGAGGACTAATTCAATATAATACTATTGTAATTCCTATAATATAGTCGAATTGGGCCAAACACTCCCCACACCACATATTGGTAGGCTACACTTCCCCCCAATTTCTCCTTTGCTTAAAATAGCTTAGGTATATATATCAACCTGGAAAAAAAAACTGGAGCAGAAATTTTAGTTATTTTACTGAAATATTTATATCCCTCTATATTCAAATATCTCAGGGAGATTTACAACAAAATCAGTTTCAGAAAGTAACACAGTATTAAAACAGTAAAAGACAATTTTAAACAGAAAAACATATTCAACTATGTAATAATTTAAGATATGTCAACTGCTAATGCATGTACAAATTGGATAAAGCCATTAGACCCCTGAAAGCTTGATAAAAAAGCTACATTTTTACGTGGCACCAAAATGAAACTAAGGTTGCTGCCAACTGGGCTTCTAAGGGGAGTGTGTGCCACAAACAGGGTATCACAAGAGAGACATCTCTTTCCCGTGTCCTCATATAATGATGGGACACAGAGGAGGGCTCCTCCCGTGGACTTCAGTCCTCATGCAGGCGTAGATAGGGAGCAGTGCTACTTCGGATATAGAGGTCCCAAGTTTTTCAGGGCTTTAAATGCTATCACAGGCACCTTGAGTTTGAACAGGAAGTGTTATTGAAAACCAGAGCAATTCCTTTCAGACCACTGTTATATGACGTTCTGGTCACCAGCCTAGCAACAGTATTTAACATTAGCAATGAATTCTGAGTTATCTTCCAGGACAGCCCCATGTGGAACACACTGCTGTAATTTAACAGGTATATTACTGATACATAAACTACCGTGATTAAATTGTCTCTGTCCAGAAAAGGCCAAAGATGCCCTTGGGTACTCTGATTCACTTAGTTCATCTGCAACTCTTGTGATATGGGGGGGGGGGTCTAGGAGTACTCCCAAGCTATACACCTACTCCCTCAGAGAGGGCACAGATCCATCCACAACGAGTTGCTTACTCAGTTTCTGGACCTGAAAATCACCAATCCAGACAGCTGCTATTTTATTGGGATTCAGTTTCACTTAACTGATCCTCATTCAGCCCATTACAGCATCCAGGCATTTGTCAAGCACCTGCATGGTCCCAGTTCACCCCAACAACATGGAGAAATACAGCTGAGTACCAATAGCATATGAATGGCAGCCCATACCAAAACTCACAATGATCTCAATATAAATACTGAACAACACAGGAAACAAGATGGAACCCTGGGGCACCACACAGCTTAGTGACCAGGAAGCTGACTAGGAGTTCACATCCCTTGCCACTCTCCCAAACCTGTGAACAACTGCCTCCTACTGCCATCCAACAGAGCTAATCTACTAAGATACTGTGATCAATGGCATAGAAAAGTGTCAAGAGATCTAGGAAGACCAACAGGGTAGCACTCCCCTGTCTTCCACCTGGTATAAAATGACAAGGTTACTAAGTCAGTTCAGGTTCTGTTGTTGTTGTTGTTGTTGTTGTGTGCCTTCAAGTAATTTCCCACTTATGCTGATCCTAAGGCAAACCTATCACCAGATTTTCTGGGGCTGAATGGCTGAGCAGGGACTCAAACACTGGTCATCAGGGTCATAACCCAGTGTTCAAACCACCACAACATGCTGGCTCCCTCAGCTACTGTACCCTGACCTAAAACCAGAATGAAATCTACCCAAAAGGTCTAGGGTTATTAAAATCCCATTTTTGACAGACTGTTTAAGAGAGTCTTGCATTTTGTGATTATAGTCAAAACACAACTATAACTCATACCCACTCAAATAAATAACAGATCCCAGATTTCAAGTAAACTATGGATTACTAAACAGATTTGAACAGGATAATGCAAAGACTGGTTACACTATAAGAAAATCTCTTCTGCTGCAATGAGAGAACTATGTTTGGAAAGAAGTACTTTTTCTTTTTCTTTTATTTCATTACTTTTTGTGTTTTATGGTAACTTAGAATAGGGGACAACAACTGATGGCTCTTCAAATGTTGTAGAATCACAGCTACCATCAGTTGTATCTAGAGGGTCACATACTGACCACTCTGACTGCACAGCTGCAGTGTATGCATATATATTAATTGTAGATCTCCTTCTACATATTAAGAAAACTTACAAAGTTGAATATTAAACCAGGGGTTAAGATACAACCTATATAAGAATTGTCAGAAAACTCAAATATGAAACTCTTGATCCTTTAATGAAAAATATAACTTGTTCCTTAAAATAAAAAATGGCCTCTATGTCAGAAAAAGCCAGTGAACATAATCAAGAGATCAAAGGATCTTCCTTCCAAGGGAAGGTTAACATTTTTTTTAGTTTGAGGAAGAGAAAAGGAATAGTTTAGCTAGTTAGTTACAATAGTTACTTCATGTTGCATAGCTGCATATGGTCTGGTGATGACCACTTACTTAAAAATCTTAATAACAAGAATTATCCGAATTCACTGTTGATAGGTCTGCAATGAAAAATCCAAAATATAATATTGCAACAATGGATTTATAATTAATTTAATGTGCCTTGTAACGGTTGACTGTAGCTATTAACTGGAGAAGTAGTAGTTGTCAAAGCTTCACAACTATTTGAAATATGGAAGACAAGCTGAGAAAATAACAAAGATTAATTGTAGTTAAAATAATCTAGAAGACAAGTTCTTATAAGTGGACTTTTTAAACTGGTTATTAAATTTAATTTACATGTAAATGGAAAATCAGTGAGGAAGCCCAACACAGTCAGAGTGAACTTCCAAAGAAACATTTTTGCTGCTTTGCAAAAATGGATGGAAAACTCTATTAAAGTTCAAATTATCAAGCTTTAAAGGTGACAGATCCCACTGAGAAAGAAGGACATGTCTCGCCATATATACACACGTGTAAGTTCACGTGTAAGTTTAGGGCAGGTTTTGGGGCTAAAATTATGGATTCTGCTATGACCCATGGATAAGTCAAGGGTAAAAATTAAAGGCATGTAACAATCAGTCCTTTTCTTCTCCTTTTAAAAATGCATAGAGGGACATACTTACGTAGAGTTAAAGAAGAGAGAATCTGTTTATTTGCGGAATTACAATGGGGAGTGTAAGCTTCACTGCTGATCTTACAATGCCTATGCCTATATATATATATATATATGTGTGTGTGTGTGTGTGTGGGGAGAAAAAGAGCAAAGAAACCAACCTGCCACTATTAGGGATCCACATAAAGGCAGGGACCCAGTGCGAGAAGCCACTCTTGGCATGACAGGATATGGAAGCAGTGCTCCCTGCCAATTACCATTCCTTGCCCAAATCGGACAAAGAAAGCCTTCCCTCCTTTCTCATCTTCTTTTTCGACTGAGTAGTGTTCAGCAACAATGTAAGGAAGCCTGAAGAATGTGGAGCACCTGCCATTTTGAGCACTTGAGGTAGAGCAGCAGCAGCCATTTTTAGTAAGAGCTTACTGTATAAATCATCACCTTGCATCCACAGTGGCCACTTTTTAATAAGAGCTTACTGTATAGGCCTCCCCTTGCAAATCTTGCAGATAAACTACAAAGCCCTGTGAGACTTTACAGTATGCCCCTATAAAAAATGGCTACCACTGCTCTGTTTCACCTTAAGCACCCAAAATGGTGGGGAGCCCAGAGCTCATCCAGCTGGTGTTATCTTCATCTATTTCCAGTACCGACTCATGGATAAGTCAACCTAGGTGACCTAGCAGTTACCAAGAAAAATGTTAGGTCAATGATGACCTGATACGTGTGACTACAGGGGGAGGAAAAAAGGGAAATTCCATGTTGTACATAACTAGAAAAGGAATAAAAAACTGACAATATCATAATGTCCTTGCACAAATGCAGGCTACATTTGGAATATCTCCAAGTTTAATAGGCATTTGTGAATCGCATATGCAGTTTCCCACAGTATCATACAACTATGTCCAACTACATGTATAAAAAGATTATGTCTTGATGCTGACATCGCTACAGTACACACTCAAAATAAAGTTCTAAATTTATGATAGTTAAAACAGTAAGATTCTTTAACGCCCATTTTGCATCTTCATTACTTATATAGTCACACAGTTATCACAACAAAGAATTCTGACAAACTTCTCACCTGTGTTACCTCACTGTGAAAGTTTAATCTCCGTGTTTTATTTACAAACCTTCCACTCTGCCTTACCAAAACCTCTGATATAGTTCACCTTGTTTTTTCCAGCTCTCTTACTCAAAAACATGAGCTTACCCGTTACAAGTATTACGCATTCATATTTGTACAGCAAACTCAGCTCAATAACTTTCAGGTTAATTCAAATTGCTTCAAATTATAATACTTCACATTACAATACTTCTCAACATATATTTTTGAAGGTTATTTTCTGTGTGAGCAAGTAGAAGATAAACATCAGAATTTTAGGAGATTCCAAGGAGGTTACCTATTTCTACCTGACTAGTGGTTCTCAACCTTTGGTCCTCCAGACTTTGGACTGCAGCTTCAAAAGCATCAGTTTGCACCACCTATATTATGTGATTCTGGAATTCCAAAACATCTGGAAGATCACATGTTGAGAACCACTCCTCTTGAGTATTCCTTATCACAGCTTCTGCAATAACACAAGATAAGCCAACCCACGGGAGGGGAGGGCTTGAGAAATCAGCTCCATCATCTTCACTGGCCTCCATCAGCTGCCCCACTGTGAGAAGAAAAAAACCCCCTAAGGCATATGAATTGGAAAACTCCATCTCAAACAAAGCCTGAATTAAGAGAAGCATAATACTGTGGCGGGGGGGGGGGAGAGTATGTTTGCCTACACTAACTCCATTACTGGGCAAACACTCTCAAAATTCTCTTACAATTTCATGTTCATTGAGGTTTCCATTATGCAATTTTAACAATGATGAGGGAAGTGGAGGGGGAAAAAAACAAAATATCTGTATATCCTCCACAATTAGCCAACCAATTAAGCAGTTACAACTTTTTATTTCTCTCAAAACAGCTCGCCTCTGGAAAGAGTCTGGCCTGGAGAACTGATCCTAGCTCTTTATTGCTTGGATTAATTCACCTCTGGTAAAGGGATCTTGCGTCACTATCGCATCAGAAGAAAATGAAGCAGCTAATGCTACAGAAGGGCAGGGGGAGCCTTCTCCAAACGCTTCCGCATCTCTAACAGAAGGGCAACGAAGGAGACTCTCTCTTCCCAAAAGCAAGGTGCCCTGGGGTCACCAATCCTGCCTTTCTCTCTGTTCGCGGCTTTCACTTCCGCCTGCGAATTCCTTCGCCAGTCTGCTCAGAGAAAGTGTTAAAGGCAGAAAAACTCTCCACTTCCCGGGCCAAATACACCTGGTCCGAGCTATACCAGTGCTAATCCAAGCGTTGGCCCGCGGACCGGTCCCTGGCAAGTTTCCAGAGCACGAACTTGGCGCCTGCCCCTCACTGTCGTTCCCCGCACCGGGCCAGGCAGTACATTTCATACAGAAGACAAAAACAACAAAAAAGGGGGGGCAACTGCGGGGCTTTTGGTTCGGTTGGAGCGGCTGTCCCTCAGCCCGCGAGGCTCGCCTGCTTCTCTGCCCCACAACTCAGGACGGCGGGGAGAGCGGCTGTGCAGCAGGAGGCCCACAGTCTCCGCTGCGGTGCGAGTGGCGTCGTGCCGGGCCCGCTCCGAGGCCATTTCCGCACTGAACTGTTAGAGCGCTATTGTTCCACTTTCAGCATCCCATGGAATCCTGGGGCTTGCAGTTTGCAAAGGCCCCCTCTCTGAACCGCAAACCTCAGGACTCCATAAGATGTTGAAAGTGGGATGATAGCGCTGTAACAGTCCAGTGCGGAAACGGCCCCACTTTCCGCGCTCCAGAAGCTGCTCCGCCCAAACCTGGCTGCCACAGGCCGCCCTCGTTCCGAGCAGGGCGCGGCACTCGTCCTCCCCATACACACCTGGCCCCCTCCATGAAGCAACGAGGGAAAGAAGTCCGTCCCCGGGCCCTTCCCGCCCGTCGGGCTGGGGCTACCAGTTTGATCCCCAACGCTCGCACCGCAGCACCTTCCCTCCCCCTGCCTCTCCACCCGTGTACGCCGCGAACCACCGGATCACCAGCCTGCCGCCGCCGTTCCCTTCTCCTTACCGTCCGCGGCCAAGGACGAGCTGAGGCAAGAGGCGAGGACCACCAGGAGCAGCGCCCAGCCCAGCGGCGCCCAGCGGCGCCAGCTCCGGCAGCTCATGACGGCGAAGGGACCAGGGCTGCTCCGCCTCACGAGGAAAAGCAACGACACCCGAGCGCGCCAACCGCTCCGCTCCGCTCCGCTCCGCTCCGCCGCCGTCCCTCGGTCTGGCGTCACGTGACCGCGACCCTCGGGCCGCTCGCGCGAGCAAAGTGACGCGCGGACGGAGGAAGGCGCCGGGTTTCTCTTCCCCACTCGCCCCCTCCCCCTTCACACTTAAAGAAGAGATGGTTCCGCCCACAGCGCAGACCCTTCGAACTCCCCTTCCTTGTCTGCTGCGATGGAAGAGTCCTCTGAAGGGGGAAAAAAAGTTTCCGTGTCACGTGCCCGAAATCTCGCCCGAGCTGGAAGGATCTCGGCGCTGCGAGAAAGGGGGCGTGGCGCTTCTACGTCCGCTCGCTTGCGGCTCGAAGGATCAATCAGTGCAGATCGTCATAGGTGACGTAAGAGGCAGGGTATGCTGGTGTTAATGTTGATCGTCAAGGCTGGGCTCGCGCAACGACTTTTGGAAATACTTATTTAAAAGTAAGTCTCATCGTGAGATCATTAAGTGGTTGCCCTGGGTTTTAGGCGCAAGCTGCAAAATTTGATTAGAAAGCATAAAGCAAGTCCACAAAACGCCATTCACTTTCAAAAGAGCGCCAGCAACCCTCACTACTGCTATTTTTCATTGGCACCTCAGTTTATTTTAAAATTACTCCATTTGAAAACTAGTCTATGTAGTGTACATGTAATAAACACAGAGAGACAAAATGAATATGATGTATACAGTGGCAGAAATCAGTATATATAATCGTTCTCATATATATAATTGTAAACAGAATATATGTGATTAAATAAATAATTTTCCATAATGACCTTGTAAGGTAGATGTTAGAACTTGAACTCAGCTCCAAAAAGTAACACGTGCAAATTTTTGATAATACACTAATTTTAGCAAGGCTGAGGGATACTCTCTTGCTGAGTTATTCACAATGAGTTTGCAGCAGTATTATAGTATCTGTATCCTGTTTTTTCCCCCAAATTGGGACTCAAAAACAGCTTACAATTTAAAAGAACAATACAAATTAAAAACAAACAAGAAGTGAACATTAACATAAAATAATTCACAGAATTAAAGGAAGTCAAACTTCAGGTTAAAAGCAAAAAATCAATTTAAAAGGATAAAAAGCTATTAAAAAGAGCGTGGTTAAAACACCCCTTAGCCTGCTGATGGAAGGACTACAAGGAGGGGGCCATTCTAGCCTCCCTGGGAAGGGAGTTCCAGAGTCTAGGGGCAGCCACCAAGAAGGCCCTCTCTCACCTCCCCACCAACTATGATTGTGAAGGTGATGGGACTGAGAGAGAGCCTTCACCTGATGATCCAGGAAGCGCCTGGACCTGAGCCATAAAGGGTTCTGTTACCCTGAGAACGGGGGGTCCCGTGAGGGACACCCAAATAACCAAAACCTAACACAAACAAGATGGGGAAATTAGCAGGAGCACTCTCTTGGCTAAAGAGAGGCAGGGTAACTTAGTGGGAATCTTTTACCCTATGTATACAGGTTCAGGTCAGTGAGAAGGCAAACAGTTCAAAATAGCAATGATATTTATTAAACAATTATTAAGAAAAACACAAACACACTTGCTAACCAGAAATAGGAAATAGAGCTTTGGGGGAATGGGTGATACGTCACGAGTCTCGCAGTCCTGAAGGATCCGGTGGAGGGCAGGAGGGCTCGGCGCGGCAGCCGAGGGGAGCTCGCAGAATGAAGAGGCAGCAAGGCAGGAGAGCAGTTCGAACGCAAGTCTGAAGAGCTCTCGGAACCGGGGATTTTTATAGGGGAAGGAATGACCGTGGGCTAATCTGGTCCTGGGCGAAAACAATAAGTTTTGGGCTGGAGACAATGTCTCCGAAAGGTCAGAATTTACATGGTTGAGTTAAGGACCGAATTGACAATAGTATGGCCAGTATGTAGATGTGGCTAGCTTGGCAGTTAAGCACTTAGCTCGCCAGGATGCCCTCTCGGGGCAGAGGTCTCTTTGTTTTCTGTAATGAAGGTGTTTGTTTCGGGAGGTCCCCTAAAGCAGATCTGGCAGTATCTGGCTTGCCTTGGTGTAACAAATATAGCCATGCCTAGCTTCACGCTTGTTCGGTGGCCTCACAAACACTTGGCTGGTGGCAGAGCAGGGCCAAATTATGATATCAAAATGATATCTAAAGGTTACCGAAGGCCAGGCCAGTTCACGGTGATAACAGTTCCATAGGGTATAACCAGCACTTTGAATTGTGACCTGAAGCAAACTGGGAGCAAGTTGAGCTGTTTTAACAGGGGTATAGTATGTTCTCTGTAACCTGCCGCAGTTAACAGTCTGGCTATAGCTCTTTGAACCAGCTGAAATTTCCACTCTTCAAAGGCGGTCCCGTATAGAGCACATTACAGTAGTCCAAACCAGATGTAACTAAGGCATGTATCACCATGGCCAGAACCAACATCTCGAGGAACAGTCTCAGTAGATTTGGCTAGACAGATTAAGACTCTCAGCAGCTGGAGTTCTCATATTTACACTGTTGTAATACTTTGTGCAAGCTATCACGGTGCAAGTTCTGATACACAGGAGCCTGTGCATCATCCAAGATTGATCATTAGAGTAATCCTAGGATCCAAAGGCCAGGGTCTATGTCTAGGAGGTAATTTCTTTCTGATCATTGGTTCTACATCTCAGACCCATGAAAATGAAAATTTCTAACCCCAGTTTGGATATCAGAGTAGCTGCCTCCTGCCACACACACCTACAACCAAGCAACAGTATTTCTTCAAATGAACAAATAATAGCAACAGAGAAAACTACAATGATGTTACCAAGTTGAACAACACCCTACTTTCAAGGTAGATGTGTCACTGAGAATATCTGAGCTTGGCTTTATTGATGGTTAATCCAAACATGCAAGCATTCATCCAATGACCCTTCCTTGCTCTGTCAATATATTAAAAAATAAGGGCTTCAATAGACCGGTCCGGTAAATAACTCGGTAATTTATGGCAGCATAGTGTATTGAAGCTTCTGTTTCTAATTTTTCTATATGCACTTCTGTAAACCTGCAGGTTGAGTGAAATTGAATATTTTGTGGGTTGGGGGCTGGCCTGAATGATAGGAATTCCACACCCTGAAAAAAAAACCCTTGTGATTCTGCCAGTGTAGTACAGAAAAGTGCTGAAAGGGATCAGAGTGATTTGGACAGATTTAGTTTGGCCAATTCTCCTTTGGGAGACTGTCCCATAACTAAAGAGAACAGCTCTGAAAGCAGCCATCTCTTTCTTCTCCTCACCCCTATGAGGATTGCATTCACCTGTGTTTGACTGGCATCCTGTTCAGTGGTTATGACATCATAAGGTGGACTTAAGATCTCATGGGTGCTAGGGATTTGCATTTATGATTGTTAATGACCAGACATGATCCCAAAGACTTATTTTTTCAGCCTGATGGCAGCCCAATAATATGATTTCTAAAGAACTTCAGATTAGGGCACCATGAAATCATGGCCATTTCCACACTAGACTGTTATAGTGCTATTATTCCACTTTCAACATTGTTCCACTTTCAAACTGCAGGATTCCATAAGATGTTGAAAATGGAATAATAACACTAGCCTAGTGTGGAAATGGCTCATGCCTGCTGTGCTATCCTGGTCATGAGATGCCTTGAAACAAGCAGTCGCAGCAGGATGCCCGGGGAGTCTCACCAGCTGCCTGTTCTTAATGCACTTCACAATCAGGAGGGTGCTGCAGATATCATTTGTCAATGCCCTGCTCTTCAGCACCTCTGAAACCCTTCAGCTGGGGCGCTGGCAGCCTGAAAATATATATTTGGCGGGGGGCAGGAGGGACATTTAGAATTCTTAGCGAGAGAGTTCTAATGCCTCACCTATCTGCAAACTGCAGTGCTCCATACAATGTTACCATGGAAATTAAAGTGCAACATAGTGCTATAATTATCTAGTGTGAAGGATCTCTCAGTAAAAGGCAGTTTTCACGTGTGTATCAACTCATAATGTATTAGTCATTTTTTGATATAATCACCATCATTTATAATCATGTAAAAGAGGTGTCAGAAAGATAAAAGATAAAGAAATTATTTTGTACTCTGAGCAGAGGTCCATCCGCTGTATCACATTGGTTCCAACCTTCAGAAGTCAGGTATATCTTGACTCTAATGGAGTCCTAACATGAATGAGGACACGTCCACACAGATCGAAAAGTCCCAGATTTTGTTCCTATTCTGATTTCATACTGGGTTAAAATAAACCAACCTGGGGAGCTGTTATAAAAATCTGTGATCATACCAGGAGCTTATAGAAAATATTCTGGGATAAACAAAACACGTGGATCTTCAAAATGAAATTGCCAAGAGGAGGAACAAAAAAATATCCAGGGTGTTCTGGTCTTTTTAATCAGTCTGGTCTGGATATGCTCTGAGTTGTCTGTTTGTTGGGGTCCTAATTTCCGTTCATTAAAATAAGTTAGATGAATGTTTTCATTTACTGGATCACTGCCCTTTCTTGAGACTAAACAGATGAGCGACTTTTTGCTTGAAGTTGTGATAGTTGCACCTTTAGTTCTAGACATGTTGTTTTCTTAAAACAGTCAAAACAACTTTTCTATCCTAGGCGATTTGCAGGAAACCCCCATCAACAGCTGCAACTTTTTATTGCCACTCTCTTTTTTTGTTTAATTCTGAGATAGATTTTTAAAAAGTTGCGTACACATGAGAGCATCCCTTGGGAGTGAATTTTGGACTCCAACCACAATAAAGTATTATTTACTCTTAGGTTTAAGATTAAACTTCCCAAAATATTGATTTCCAAAATATTGATTCCTTTTAATTTTGTCACTTTTCTCTGTGGAACTGCAGAGCTGTAATAACTCGTCATTTTCTGCCTGTTTCCTAGACGCTAAGCCTCCTCAAATTTCTTCTGTTCAAGGAGTGCTGAGTCATATGTAAAAGTTGTTCATCTCCCATTTCATTTCAAAATATTTCTCATAAGCTAGGCAACCAGAATCCCAGAGGGATGATGGCAAAATAAACATTTCCCTCCTCCTGCCGCTAGGGCCTGTTTAACTGTCAGACAACATTACTTGGCCGCTGATGCTGCCAGGTAACAGTTAGAGGAGGGAGGGGCCTGGTAATGGTAGCGTCTCAGCAGCACTGTGGGTGGCCCTCCTTCCTGTCACTAACGAACTGCACGAACATGCCAAGCCACACCGGAGGTATAGCAGCATGCAGCTTTGATCTTGCATTTTTTTAAAAATGAAAGTCAGCCGACTTGGGTGCACCAACAAGTTGACAGGAGGCATGTACTCTTTTAGAAAGAACCGGTGCGGTATGGTGGTTTGAGAACTGGACAGGGACTCTAAGAAGCCAGGATTCAAATCTCTGGTTAGCCTTGTAAACCTACCAGGTGACCTTGGGCAAGTCATAGTCTCTTAGCCTCAGACAAAGGCAATGGCAGATCTGTTCTGAATAAATCTTGCTTTTCAGCTCTGGACAAATCTTGTAGAAAAAACACTGATAGGTTTGCCTTGGGATCGTCATAAGTTGGAAATGACTTGAAGGCACACAACAACAACAAAAACAACAACATGTTACCCTTTTTCCTTGAGCTATTTTTCTACTTAGAATCTTTCTTCCCCTTGTGGTGGGGGGACAATCAGGGAAAAGGCAAGTTCAGAGGATATCGAGAAGATATTTTGGAAAAGGAAAAAGGATTATAGTTCAATGGCATAGCACATATTTTGGATGCAAATGGTTGCATGTTCAGTCCTTGTCATACCCATTTAATGCATTATAGTAAAAGGGAATGAGAAATCTCTGCCTAAGACCTTGTAGAGTTCCTGCCAGTCAAAGTAGTACTGGGCATGGTTTCATCCAGTTTAAGATAGTTTTGGGATGCCCTGAATGACAGACGTCTTAGAGTTGACTATGCAATACATTAGTTACCAGATGCCTGCCTGCAATGAAAGTAGGCAGCACAATCCATTTTTCATCTGGTTAAAATACACTTAGGTCTTCTGACACAAAAAGAAATACAGATAGTTCTCTGTAGCCATCTTACACTGTGGAAACTGTTACTTTCACAGTCTTAAAACATTCTTTCATTATTCTGTACCCACTTCTGTTTTTCAGCTGTCCTGTTTTCGGACTTTAAATAGTGTGTCTTTAGTTCAAAATGGTCAAAGTGCTTTGCCACAGAATCCCCTTAATCTTCAGTACATATCACTGAAAACAGAATCTGTTATCCAGTTAAGGAAAAATACTAGACAGTTTAGCCCCCTTGAAGCCAATGTGACTAAAGCATAAACCCAGAGCTTCATTTTAACAAGACTATCAATCAATGCCTTTAGCAATTACCTGATAGTCTGTTTCTTTTTCAAATGCAACAAAGCTCAAGGCTGATCATTGTATTCCAAAGCCTTCATTTTAGATCCTTTCTTAATTCTCCCTTCACCTTATCCATAGTACCTACATCTACAAGGATATGTTTTCTATTCAGCCTTGGCAACAGTACATTCTTTTGGGTGTGTTAATCTGGTTTATGCAGTGCAGTAGACTTGATAATCCTGTCACAACAGTTCCCAAGTTATATGACCTATATAAAGAACACATGAAAAGCTGGTAATGGGAGAAAAAAAAATTAACTGTTTTTCTCATCGTCAGCCAGAAAGGCTGTCAACCACAATATTTTCCTATCCCAACTGAGCAAAAGACCAGCATACTTTAAGGTCAGCAGCAGCAATAGTTGGGAGGGGGAAAAAAACTGTACAAAGAAAGCCTCAAAATAGAAAAAGTTATTAAAAATATAATAAAAATAGGTTATTAAAAATAAAAATTATCATGATTCTCCTCTCAAAAAGGAGAAAACTTTTGATTTTTTTGTTCTCACTTGTGAGAAAAAAAAAAGTCGATCTAGCATGCTGTTCCTGCTGCAGAAAAAAAAATAGGGTCTGAGTCATCTCTGCTGTATCTGTTACCATGTATTCTGCCAAAGCAGTGTTTTATGAAAAAAAAACACAGTTCCCTTTGGCAACCAACTCCAGTCAGGCACACCCATTCCACACCCTCCAGTTGTTCTGTTTTAGCAAGGACAATCACAGTTAATCCTTTGCCTTACCTCTTTTTTTCCCATCACTTTTAAAATGTCTCCGTTTCTCCCTCCCAGTTTCCTCCTTTGCCCTTCGCTTAGTAAGTTCCAAGTGCAAAAGTAGTTTGCACTCAATATACTCAGCAGCCGGAGAGGAGGGGGTGGAATCTTGCCCTTCCCAGTAGGATTTAGGCAATGTAAACTGCTGCAGCCTTTCCTGGCTTGTGTGTTCTCCTTTATTAGCAATTTTGCCATCAGGAGCACACCCTTATTTTGTTTGGCTTCACATGTCTCAATTTTCATCTGTGAAATGCTGGAGGGTGTGCTAGTCTGTGAAATTTACTAGGCTATGAATAACTTATTTTCTAAAAAATACAGAGCAGCACCAAAACAAAATGACACACACTTTGTGTGTTACTATACTATTCTAGGGTTCAAATTTTCAACTTTTTATTACAGCAATTGTATGAGAGATAGGCACTTAAAATGACTAAAATGGGGGTAAAAACCCTGTGATAGTGAATAAGGTGAATGAAACTGTAAAACTAGTAAGAATCTAAATAGTTCTCACTCTGTGTAGGTATGGGAGAGACAGAATTAGACCTACACAAATGTTCTAGAGTCACATAGTTACAAGTATTACAGATACAGTCAGGCCTCCACATTCGCTAGAGTTAGGGGTACGGAACTCTTGCAAAAGCGGGAAATTTGCAAGTATCAAAATGTGTGTGTGTCAATGGGAAGAGGACTGAGGCATGGTAGGGAGAGAGGGTACCCAGGATCTAAACCAGGTCAGGGAAAGGATAGGGAAAGGAGATCAGTCAGCATGATGGCCCTATACTTTTTCTCTCTTGCTCATCTCCTTCCTTGGCTATGGCCATTTCTGCACAAGCCTGTTCTAGCGCTATGGAATCATAGCGCTATGGAATAATAGCGCTAGAACAGGCTCATGCGGAAATGTCCTAAGTGGGGAGCGTGGGAGAGGGTTTGTTGTATGGAAAAACCATCCTTAGCTGGCTAGGCAGCCGCTGGTGGAGGAGGAAGAGGACCAGAGGTGGGTTTCTAAAGGGCTGCATGGCATGATCGGAGCTGCTGAGAGGGGAGGTCTCTCAGAAAAGAAGTGCCTGAGGTGTGGTGGCAGGGCTTGGAGAAACTCACAAATAATCAAATCCATGAAAGTCAAACCTGCAAATGTGGAGGGCCAACTGTAGAACAAAGTGCTTTGACAGTAGCAGATAACAGTTTACCATGGGAAGATTGATTTTTATTGCAGCTGGCTCTTTTGCACTTATATTCTAATTGCAGTCATACCTAAGCACCATTTCTAGAAATGGGAACTTACTTTTATTTGCAAAATTTTAATTTTCAGTGTCTCAGAGAAAATGGTAGTATAACCAATGAAAATATGAATTAGCGCCAGCACTTAATTTCATGTAGATATTAAAGAAGACCCATTCTACACTTCCTCTACTCCCTTCCTTTACCACTGTTTGACCTTATATCCAAACTTTAAATATGGTTTACATAAGGATGCTTAAGTAACGCAAATACTCATGTTTCCCACTGTGGACATGAGTCTTCCTTTGGCAAAAGCTATTACTCCAGTTTTTCTTTAGCTGGATCAAATTTTCTTTGCATCAGGCAAAATGGGAGGCAACTGCTAGGCAAGCTAGTGAGAGGGAAAATCAGAAACTGAGTATGTATCAGAAGACATACCAAACAAGAGATCAACCCTGCCATAGAGGGAAAACTTAACACAAAAACAGCAGAGCTGCAATGAGTGATTAGGGGTGAAATCCAATGTTGCATAAGCAGATTTTTGGTCACACAAGGAGCTTTTCTCTTATTTTCCTCTTCATTGCTGTCCCCTATGCCGTCATGAAATCTGCTCCAAAGAATCTCCTCAAATCTCCAGAGTTAGATTTTGAGGGCATATGTGGGGGACTCCATGGGGAGTGGGAGTCATCCTGTTTCCATTCTGCTAATGCAATGAATCCATCAGTAGCATTAGTTTACTCATTCCACTCCAAGTGTCTAAAGCATTTTGAGATTAATTTCTTTCTTTCTGTTTAGGTGAGCTAGAAGTTTTCTCAAACGGACTTTTAAAGAAGGATTGAAAGTAGAAAATACTGAGTGTCATCATAAAAAAGAGAATTCCAAATCTAAATTAACATTCCCTTAAGGCTATCACATAATTTTCATAAATTATGTTTACATGTGAATTAATACATATAAAAGTTCAAGTTTTTATATATATTTTTCATATAGTTTAGTAATTTGGGCAACTGTCTTTCAAAAGCATGGGATTTTGCAAATTAGTATTTCTAAGGGGAATAATTTTGTATCTTTTATGGATTTTCTAATAAGGAAATGAAATAATGAATGCACTGAGAAGGGGGTCATTTGTTCACATGTCTTTTTTAGTATAGTGTGTGAAGTATTATTTTTGACATGTAGCTGCTGTATACAAGTTGTCCCCTGTATACTTGTGCTCAGAAATTTTATTTTTGAAATTGCACATGCATCTACACATCAAAGTGGAAAATGGTATGGAATGTGGGGTACAATCAGCAATGCTGGGAACGTGTATGTACCTATATCTATAAATATGCATGTCCTAAGCTGCCAATATGTCCACAAGAGTTTGCTCAGGTGACTTTATTTAGAAGTAGGGCAGAAACAAAAGCCATGGAAAACTCCCAGGTGCACATCTGAGTCAGTCTGCAAACTTTCCACAGATATCTAAGAGCACAAGGAAGCAGTGTAGTAAATTCTGAGGAAATGACAAGTTAGGTTTTACATAAGCGTATTTAATACAAATGGTTACTCCATAGTTAGTTTTTTGAATCCAAGACAGATCTGAGTCTCACTGGCCCTCACTGTCATAAAATGAACACACAGAAAACAAAGACAAGGACTGTTGTTTGCTAAAAATACGAAATGTAATCCAACTTCTGGTTAATTTTTCACATACCATCCATTTCAGTAGAAGAGTAAAGTAGGCATCTTCTTTCTCAATGAAACAATAAATGGCTGGATCACACAAGTAATATCTCGCTGTTTTTCAAAAGTGGAATGAATATGGAGTCCAGTTTCCAAAAGGTACTGTTTGTCTGTCTATCTACTATTATCAAAAGGCAAAATGAAATAAGTAAAAGGTCAATGGTAAAAGTGCTATGATTCCACTTGAACTTCCGTCCTGTGGAATCCTGGGGTTTGTAGTTTGGTGAGGCATGAATGCTCTCTGGCTGAGAATTCTGAGTACCCCTCTCTAAACTGCAAATCCCAAGATTCCATAGGAGAGCACTGTGGCATTTAATGTTTGAAAGGTATGCCATCCAACGTTTCACAGATGGTAACTGAGAGACAAGTGGCGAAGCAACATCAGAGTATCATCAAGAAGGCAAAGGTCACTAATGAGGAAGAGCGTACAAGGTAGCTTGGGATGGAACAGTCTACTTTTGCCTGAGCCTACTGGAAAGGGCAAGATTTCACTCCTTCTTGTTCTCTTATGCTGATTGAGTGCAAACAACTTTTGTACTTTGAATTTGTGTTGCAGTAACTAAAGTCATTAGTAGACAAAGGCTGAAAATGGGAGGAGGAGAGAGAAATTGGGACACTTTAAAAGCATGTGAAAATGTGGAATTATGAAGGATTAATGGAGATTGTCATTATCAAATTGGGGCAGTTGGAATGTATGGAAAAAGCCCATATTTCCACCTGTTTAAATATCTAATTAGCTTACATCTTTTTTTTTCTTTTTGGAATGTCTGTCAATATGGGCTTTTCCACACTTTGTGGGGGAAATGGGGCAGTCCATTACTCACCGGACTGGCACGCTCCCCCCGACGATCCACGATGCTCTGGAGCAGCGCACGCCCGCGCTACACACTTTCCGGAGACGAAAATGGAGGCTTCTGGTTGGCAGAGGCTCTCCACCAACTGGAGAAACTCGCCAGCCGGAAGCCCGCCCCCGGAAGATCTGTAGCCTCGCGCTGGCATGAGCCTGCAGATTTACACTTAGGGCAGCGACGGACTGGGGTGCGCCCGGCTATTGAAAGTCCTCTTTTAATCGGACTTTCAATAGCACGGAGAACCACCAGTTCTGGGCGTTCTGGAGTGGGCTGAAGTCTGGACAAACATTAAGTAGTCCGGACCCAGTTCACCCCCAAGTGTAAACGTCCTCGCCAGAGGGCGCTCTGGCCTGTCACTAATACAAAGTGTGGAAAAGGCCTATGATTAATATCAGATGATGGATTTACTGTCAGAGACATAAATTGCTCACTCAAGGAGATAAACAATATAAGATGGGCATGTTTTGAAGAGTCTAAGTGCCAATTTTCTTCTTTCATAGCAAGCTGCATTGTACTGCTTTGGCCTGAAAGTCAATTTCCTGATTTTGCTGGGAATTTTGTTGGGAAGTTTTGCTTGCCAGGTATTGTTTGGCTGAGGTCTTGGGAGCTCAGAGCTGGAATGGGTGTTTAGAGATGATCTGTTACACTTAAAGGCTTCCAGAAGCAGTGATTTTGTGCTGAAGAACACCTAATTTTTCTTAACATGTGAAGATTCAGGGGTTTGGGGTGCTGGACAAAGACTGAAGACCAAAACAAAACAAAATCCGGGGACCTCATGCAGCGCACAGGCCATTCCATTGGCCCTGAACTTTATCTTGCCAGACATGAAATTGCAAGCATTGGGTTGCCCTTGATGTCTGTGGTGCTATCTGAAACTCTTTTGTCTGTTTCTGCCTGACGTGGATGTCTTCCAAGGCTTCTTTTCAAATCCATAGCCTGTAAAGGTTTCACAGTATTGATATTTTCTGACCCTCAGTTCTGGCTGGGTTGAAAGAAGCAAATTCTGCACCTGCTCTGGTGATTCAGTGAGAAGAATAAGAGCCTATCTTCACTTCCTCAAAACTGTTGTCAGTCAAACGGTTACTATCTTGGCTGCAGTAAGGCGCAAAGTTTATATTATGCGCCAGCTCTGCAACTGGCAGCTGAATCTTTTTGTCCTTCAGCCAGCAGGGTGATTTTGCTGCAGCTGAGCAAAGTTCCTGACTTCCTCCATGCTGCTGCTGTACTATTTACAGTACTTCCGATGTCTGCATCTCTCTGATGTTAATGTTCACCTGAGACATATGAACATGCACATTACATTTTACACTCTAAACAAGACAAGGAGTTTTGCCAGTGTGTAAGATGAAAGGGATAAAAGGGATTCTTCTGGCACTGGACTCAGAAAAAAAATATCCCCAAATGTTACAGGAGCTTGGCTCTTCTCCTCTATGTGAGAAAACATTTTGGACTCATGAGTATGTTTTAGGAAACAGACTTTTTTTTTTTAAAGGTACAGTGTGGATCAAACGCTACTGCACTGAAACTGGATGCCGCATGGATGCTTTTTCTACGTTGTAACTTGGAAGTGAGGTCTAATTCAGTGGTGGCCAGTCTGTTTTTCCAAGCACACTATGGTCACATCATGACCACAGTGTGAAATAATATCGCTGCAATACTTTTGGCAAGCCTTATTATGATTTTGTTTCTGGTTTACTAAACTGAAGAACAGAGAGTAGTGTCATGCAACACACATACGGGAGTGCAAGCCACAGACAGAATTTTATTGTTCATGTGATTAGGCAATACTTCCCTACAAATAAAAGCAAAAACTGAAGTTATCTTTTGAACTCACATCTTGTTTTTAAAACAGAAAATATCCTCAGTTTGTAATCTTTTTAAAAAATTACCCTGCCAAATATGGTTGCCAAGTTTTCAAAACAGCAATAAGGGACAGTCAAAATTTATGCTGCACAGGTTTGACAGTCAAGAAGTAGCTATTACCTAAATACCAAATAAAAGCATTTATTTCAGTTAATTTAGCCATGCATTTCTTGATGAAATTAGCATATTGCCCACATTCTCCATGCTTAAGTTACTTTATGATGACTCTTATTAAAATCCTCCTTTTTTGGCATGCATCAGTGATCCATTTTAATCATATAAAAATGCTTAATAGATGTGATTAAAATTCAAAGTAATCTGAATCTCAAATTTGATAAGATTTATTGAACATCTGCTCCTTTTAACACTCCTACACCCCCAAATATGGATTTTTTTTGCATCTTGTTCAGTCTATGTATGGAACAAGCTTTCCAGACCTCAAATATGGGATGCTTCTTATAATATGGCTGACTTGGGTCCCATGTGGGAGAAATACAGAATTTATATTCAATTAATAAATGTAAGTAATTATGGGACACCTGGCAATGCTGCTACCAAAGTTTATTATCATTATAACCATAATACAGCAAGTGGCACTGTGGCTCAGAGCGTGAGGTATGCAAATTCTGTTAGTGTATGGACAACACATGTGCACCGATAGAATTTGCATATCCCATGCTCTCAGTCACAGTACCACCTGTTGAATTAGGATTATAATAATGATAAACTTTAGCAGTGGGGTTGCCTGATATGTGTTTTGGTGGCCTAAATACCCTGAAAGAATCAGATCCTGTCTGATCTTGGAAGCTAAGTAGGGTCAGCTCTGGGTAGTACTTGGATGGGAGACTGCCAACACATACCAGGTGCTGTTGGCTATATTTCAGAGGAAAGAACTGGCAAAACTAACTCCTGATTATTCTTTACCTAAGAATTTATTTCTTTATTGTATTTATACACCACCTTTTCTCTCAAGAAAACTCTATGAAACTCATGGAGTCACCATAATTTGACAGGTGATTTGAAGATACCTACACACAGACATGTGTGTTGTACAGAAATGCAGGATAGGCCATGATTTTGATTACAGTAGTAGTGCAATTTATTATGGGCTACATGAGATTTTAATATTCTATAGAAATGGAGTCCCAGGTGTGGCATTCTTCTCTCAGCATAAACCTTGGTGCTCAGAATTTTCTCAGATATTTTAGTTATAAAGAGCCCTGTTTGTGAAGGTGCCTTAATTGCTTGTGTTGTTTTTCCTAGGGCTGGATGGGCAAACTGAGCAGTCCAGTGCCTTGCCCCTGACAATGTCTGGGAGCCATTACAATGGTAAAGGAAGCCTGGAAAGAATCTAGAAATCAGGGTGGTGGACTGCTAAAACAGAAGACTACTTTGAAATGGGAAGAGCTATTTTTGATGAGTGATGAATTCATTTCTGAATGCTAATAATTTCTGTTTTATATCCACTTCATATTATGATTTGCCTGTTGTCTGATACAGCCTTCTGAATGTCTAAACTGTAGGAATAATTCAAAGACCTGTAAATTAACTGAACATATATAGCAAAACATTATTTCTTTACTTTTCTAGCATTATTGTGTTGTCATCATCAAACCATCCTCCTCTGCAGCTGTTTATAAAATGCCCACCATTTTCTAGATTGGTACACAAAAATCCCTAAAATACTTACTTTATAAGTTTAGAATTTAATAACAACTAATTTTTGAGATTCAGGAGAGTTTCACAAGTAATGAAAACTGGGAGACTGATGTTGAAACGAAAAAAGGGAAATGAATCTTGCTAAAGATGTACAGTTTCTTGAAAATACCTAGTTGATCTTTCTTGATAAAGATCTCCTTGAACCAAACAACATCCTAGGTTAAACACAGCGTGCAAGAAAGGTTTGTTTTGTTCCTTGCTTCCACGTAATGTGGACTGGAAATATGAGACAGGGTTTAAAACTTTCCCCTGGCAGTTTCTTATTGTAAATCTGCCACTCTGGGGAGCCAAGGGAATCCCCCCTCTTTTTAGCCCCTGCATAGGGGAGAAGAATACAGGGGGAAAAAACAGCTGGAAGGAAGGAAGCCCTGTTGCCTGTGTATGATGGCCCTGGTCTGGATTGGCCCCTGTCTGCTTACCCAGAAGTAAGAAAGAATAGGAAGCTCCTTTAGCCAGTATGTAAGGGATGATGGGTAGCTTTCACTAGTCCAGGGCCAAATTTTCATGGCCAGGACCAACTGAGGGCCACACCAAGCCCAGAGATGTGTGGGAAGAAATGGAAATGACCAGAGGAATACCTTTGGCTGCAGTGACGGGGGGGACACTATGCCCTGCTTTAGGTCAACCATACCACTGGTAGTGGAGGGCAAAGTTAATTTTTCATGGGGAAAAGATTTGTGGGAAGGCCTTCAGGTGCAAAAACAGCTAGGAGTTGCAGTTCATCCACTCCACGCTACCTATTCAACACCTCATATTCTCAAGATGGCTTTTCCTTGGAAAAAGGAAAAGAATGCAATCATTTAAAATGTTATTTTCTAAAAATGGAAATTATCCTTTTTATTAGCCATTAGCCATTTATTAGCCATTATTTTATTATTTCAACAACCACAAAACCAATGATCAGAAAACAATATACAGTATAGTGTCACACTCAATAAACTAACATCCAGAGTCATGGCTGGAAAACCCCACAGTTAATAATTTTACATTCTACAACTGGCCGCTCGTTGAATGTTTCTGTTGCTTCCAGTTCCCGGAGAACATCTGAGCCCTCTAGCAGCTGTCTAAAGTAGGGAGGGAAAAACAGAAGTTACACCATTGTGTTTATCTTTTTTTTAATATATAGATTTTGGTCACTGCTATAGTACGGTCTAAGCCGGGGACATGATTGCTGAGGCAGGCTGTTTGTTGCATCTAAGCAGGTCCCCTCTCTGGAGGGAGATCACTTTGGAACCCACTGAATATTGCTTTAAGTTTAATGCTGGAAGGAAGGTCAGATAATGCTGTACTCTTTATCCATTATAATACTGTACAAACATAAACATTTCATTTTGCAATTAAGGCAATGTTGCCCCCTTCCCCTAACCTCTCAGTTACAGCATCTGTACATGTGATCTGCTGTAGAACTCTTAGACTTACCCAAAAGCGACATATTTTTCATTCAAATAAGGTGCTGCCTGTAGTGTGATGTAGAACTGTGACCCATTGCTGTGACGTCCTTTGTTGGCCATTCCCAAAACACCTCTCCTGTCATGGGGAACTGCAAAGTTTTCATCTAAAAAACCCAAAATGCACAGTTCATAAAGATGTGTACAAGAATGATGTTGATTTTCTTCTTTCCAATACTTTAGATTTTCTATGATTGGAAACCAGGGATTGAATCCCTGCTTGGCCATGGAAACCCACTGGGTAACCTTAGGCAAGTCACACTCTCTCAGTCTCAGAGGAAGGCCAAGGCAACCTACTCTGAACAAATCGTGCCAAGAAAACCCTGTGATGGGTTTGCCTTTTAGTAGCTGTATGTTGGAAATGACTTGAAAGCCCACAATAACAGGGCTACTGTCAGGTGGATTTGTAACTGGTTGACTGACCGTACCCAAAGGGTGGTCACCAATGGCAGATTCTCATCCTGGAGAGAAGTGACTAGCGGGGTGCCACAGGGTTCTGTCCTGGGCCCGGTGCTGTTCAATATCTTCATTAATGACTTGGATGAAGGAATAGAGGGAACGCTGATCAAATTTGCAGATGACACCAAATTGGGAGGGGTTGCTAATACGCCTGATGACAGGATCAAAATTCAAAAGGACCTGGACAGATTGGAGAGCTGGGCCAAGGCTAACAAAATGAATTTCAACAGAGAGAAATGTAAGATCCTACACTTGGGCAGAAAAAATGGTATGCAGAAATATAGGATGGGGGACACGTGGCTGGCTAACAGTACGTGTGAAAGGAATCTAGGAGTCTTAATAGATTACAAGCTGAACATGAGTCAGCAGTGTGATGCGGCAGCCAAGAAAGCCAACGCAATTCTTGGTTGCATCAATAGGAGTATGGTGTCTAGATCGAGGGAGGTATTGGTACCACTTTATTCTGCATTGGTTAGACCTCATCTTGAATACTGTGTCCAGTTCTGGGCACCCCAATTCAAGAAGGATATGGATAAGCTGGAGCAGGTCCAGAGGAGGGCAACCAAAATGGTGAGGGGCCTGGAAGCCATGCCCTATGAGGACAGACTTAGAGAGCTGGGTATGTTTAGTCTGCAGAAGAGAAGGTTGAGAGGGGACATGATAGCCATGTTTAAATATTTGAAGGGGTGTCATGTCGAGGAGGGAGTGGGCTTGTTTTCTCCTGCTCTTGAGACCAGGACAAGGAGCAATGGATACAAGCTGCAGGAGGGGAGATTCCACCTGAACCTCAGGAAGAATTTCCTGATGGTCAGGGCTGTCCGGCAGTGGAATGTGCTGCCACGGAGTGTGGTGGAGTCTCCTTCGTTGGAGGTTTTTAAGCGGAGGCTGGATGGCCACTTGTCGGGAGTGCTTTGAGGTTCCTGCATGGCAGGGGGTTGGACTGGATGGCCCTTGTGGTCTCTTCCAACTCTACATTACTATGATTCTATGATTCTAATAACAGATTTTACATCTCTTTCTTACTCATGGCCTGGTATCATTAGTACAATGAGAAATAGTACTGATAGAAATAGTTCAGATAGAAAAGTGAGAAGTACATGTTAGGGATGACCCA
The DNA here is from genome assembly GCA_948472985.1 of Iguana delicatissima. Lineage (NCBI taxonomy): Eukaryota > Metazoa > Chordata > Lepidosauria > Squamata > Iguanidae > Iguana > Iguana delicatissima. The sequence goes on from CAOKZL010003025.1 coordinate 164,530, forward strand.
GGGATTCTGCCCCAAATGAAATCCCTTTGTCTGATGCCCCTTAATGTCTAACAAATTTTACTTCATGATGCTGAGTTTTTCTACACCCAATGGAGGTAGACAGTAGCAAGACAAGGGAAACCACAACAGTATGAGCCTAAATACCTTAAAGGCATCATATCGCATGTGATCTTGGAAGCTAAGCAGGGTCAATCCTGGTTAGTGCTTGGATGGGCGACCACCAATGAATACCAGTTGCTGTAGGCTATATTTCAGAGGAGGGAACTAGCCAAACCACCTCTGACTGCTCCTTGCCTAAGAAAACCCTATGAAATTCATGGGGTCACCATAAGTTGACAGGCAGCATGAAAGCACATGTGCAGTGCACACACACACACACACACACAGATTTGTCCAGAAGGCAAATATTGCTACGGTTGCCATTTTTGTTCTAGGATTTTGTGAAGGATGTAGCTGGGAAAGCCAAGTTGGTGCCAACCAATCACACAGAAAGAGGATACAAAACTGATGCTTTTCTCTGACAGAAGGCAGATAGAGAAAGATGGCCTAGAGCTGTAATAGAGGCCATTCCTGCACTAGACTGTTAATAACGCTATGATTCCACTTTCAACACCCTATGGAATCCTGGGGTTTGCAGTTCAAACCCCAGGATTCTATAGGGTGTTGAAAGTGGAATCATAGCGTTATTAACAGTCTAGTGCGGGAATGGCCAGAGATAGGCCAATCAGCTGAGGGAAGATCTGAACAGGATTTTGGGAGCTGTGAATGGATAAATAATTCAGGGGTCAATGTTTGATCTAACTGCGTATTAATAAACGTCTACAGTACTTGTTTATTCTTCTTTTACAACTGCGTCTGGCTGTTCCTGTTAAGTTTTGATACAAAGACTGTTCACGCTTCCCACAGGGAACCAATTGAATGACATATCACTGCTCCACATAGGGATTACGTTGAGACCAAAGTACCTGATCCAGGGAGGAATCTTGAGAGAAAAAGGGGCAGGGTGAGTGACAGAAGCCCAAGAATTTGGATCAGCCTGTGGAGGTGGTCCATCACAGGTTTAATTTCCCTGTGTTGAACAGGATTCTTACTAGCAAGTTTACTTAGAACTGCAACCTAACTTTTTACATTTCTCATTTCCTTATTTTTGTTCTAGTTTGAACTTTCCCGCCATAAGCTGACCCAGACGAATAGACCTTGTGAAAAAGTCCAGAATTACAAAGCATTTTCCACACACGAGGCTTTAGATTATCTTTGAGTCTCTTTCACAAATAAAATCCAATCCCTCTTTGTGGTGAAGGTGATACAAGGCAAGTTCATGGTGCAAATGAGCATTCTAGCTAATGTGTCATTGGAATGTGCACTACAGTTCTGACTGAAGAAAAAACCACATTAAACGGTATGTAGGAAAACACTCAAAATATTTTATCATTCCAGTTGATGGGTTTCCAGCAAGTAACTGCAATGCAGATGAGTTTGTGCTATTTCATTCAGTCTCTTTTCTATTACTAGAATGCACTTTATGTTCAGAAAGTATCTTTGGCTTCATCCATGATGCTTCCTAGCTTGTTTTCACCAGCCCATTTCAAGAAAGTAAACCTACCTTCAAAGACAGATCCATATATTGATTCTCCTCCATTCCCTCTTCCTCCATGAATGTCTATATTTAAATTAAATAGATAGATAGATAGATAGATAGATAGATAGATAGATAGATAGATAGATAGATAGATAGATAGATAATTGTTAATTTTTTTTATTGGAAAAAGAGAAAACATGGTCTCTTAAATATGATTTCATGACATTAACTAGCAAGAGAGTCAAATGCCTTTTTTCAAAGATCTGTATTGTGGTGGCTTGTGCAGATATATTTTGAGTAGCTAGTGACAATTTTCTTAGGTCTGGCTCCATCTGACCAAAAGACTTCCATACAACAATGTCTGTATAAAAACTGTATATGTTTTTTTCCCCTGATATCATTATTTATCATCCTTTCCTTAAAATGCTAAAAGTCCTTCTCTTGCCCCTGGTGAGAGATAATAACATAATGAGCAAAGAATGTGTGCTTTTGCACTCATTCAAATCTCTTCTGCACAGAAGCTCTGTTCTCTTTGCTGGAGGGAAGATCTGTGTGCACACAGGGTATGTATCAAGTCAGCTAGTACAGCCAAAATGAATGTGGAAGTCCACGCTGATGAGGGAGGCTCAATTTGTGGTTGCAGCAAACTGCTAGCTTGGTCCATTTTCAAGATTTTAAAAGATACAAGGGGACAACTGCCTTACCTTATTGCATAGATATTACTGTTGCATAAATATTACTATTACTTCAGAGTCTGTTTTTTATTTGATGATTTGTGTGAACACCACAATTATATATGCTAACTAGGAAATCAAGGCCTAAATCCAATAGTTCCAACCGAAACAGAGTCCATTGGAGCTTCTGTAAGCCAGTGCTTACGTAAGTTCCATTGATTCAGCAGGTCCAATATAGTTGAGATTAAAAATGACATACAGGCCAAAAATTGCAACAGGACTTTATGAACAGGGTTCCACACCCACCTCCTCCTTGTATCCAGCCGTTTTTGACAATGCGGTGAAAGATAGAATCACGGTAAGTGAGAACCTTCCCAGACTCAGCCTTCTTTTTCTCCCCTGTACACAAGCATTTGAAATTCCTACACGTCTTGGGACAGATATCAGAATACAGCTGCACAATGGAGAGAGAAAGAGTTTAATAAGTTTTCTCAAGTTTCCAACAAGTTTCCTCAAGGTCAGTCTGAAGCAATGGCCCTGTTGTAGCTGTAGGGAGATATATAAATTATAAAATCTCTGTGCATGTTGAACCTTAAGACACAAGTATTTTATTTAAATCAAACTTCTGGCTACCATGTCTACAGGTAATAGTTTTGAAATGTGGGGAAAGAATCAGTGAGAGCTTCAAAAGCAGGTTCTTCATCTGTCAAAGGGATGATATGCATTTTTGTCACCGCACTGATAACTCATAGTCACTTGCATGATGTATTTTGTGCATTTCAGTTGACCCAATAAAGTTATCACTGTTTTGTGGATTTTGGATTTTGTTGTAAATCACTTTCTAGCTTCAGTTAAACTGTTCACCCATAATTCCCAATCACCTCTGTCCAGCATGAACCCATGGAAGGAAGAGAGGGTTTTCCAGGGACTGGTCAAGTGGTGGTCCACTGTGAAGCTCTCTGTGCATGGCAGCTCTGCTGATACTCTCCCTATTATCTTTCAGGAGACAAGTCAAGACCTTTTGTGTGTCAAAGATATTTGTTTGACTTAGGTTTTAAGTGGAGAACATTCTTGGCAATTTTAAAAAAAATTATTATATACTAAACTTTCTTGAATATACTATTCTCTCATTTTTAAAAATGTCATGTTTAATGTGAAATAACTGAAAGAGCTTCACTAGGAAATGGTGTACAAATCAGACAAACTTACTGTCATCTGATTCAAAAAATCCTACAGTACAACCATAGGGCATTTCCGCACGGGGTTATAAAAATGGTGCAGTGCGTCCTCCAGGGAGGAAGTCTGCACCTTGGAGCGGACTGGGTCCAGACTACTTACTGTAGATCCACACCTCAGTCCGCTCTGGAACAACCCCAAGTGGTCCTCCAGTGTGCTTTTGAAAGACCTGATTTTTACGGTCTTTCAAAAGCCCGGAGCGCACCACTGCATGCCTGCGATCTGTGGAGGGCGGGCTTTAGGCTGGCGAGCTTCAGCGGTTGGTCGGGACCTACCATTTTGGATGCCGGAGCAGTGCCATTTTGGATGCCGGAGCAGTGCTCCGCCATTTTGGATGCCGGAGCAGTGCGGATCTACGACCATGCACTGCTCCGGAGCAGCCTGGACTGGACCGGGGAGCCAGAAGATCCTTTAAGTAGCGGCACGGGGTGATTCCCTCACCCCGTGCGGAAATGGACGTAGTTTTGTTCTTTCAGAAGTCAATCCTACTGAAGTCAGTGAGACTTCTAAGTTAAGAGTGTGTGTGTGTGTGTGTCTGTGCTTTCATATTGCCTGTCAACTTCTGGCAATCCCATGAATTTCATAGGCTTTTCTTAGGCAAGGAGTACTTAGGGGTGGTTTACTGCTGTCTTCCCCTGAAATATACACCTAACATTCCTTGGCTGTAGCCCATCCAAGCAATAATGTGCTTGGATGCTTAGCTTCCAAGATCAGGCGTAGTAAGACTTGGAGGCATTTAACTGATCCCTCAAATCTGCATAAATGTTCATGGGTGGAGGAGGAACTGTAGTTCTAAATTTAAAGAGGCATACATTTTTTGTTTCTAAAAGAATGAAGACATCTGTCAAAATCTACACCATCCTATAAGAAGCATGGCTTCTCCCTCTTTGTAATCCAGCTATGTGCACCCAGCAGAAGGCCATTTCTAAGAAACACTTGCCTAAGAGGCATTTGTCATCAGCAGTTCTTACAAGTTATTGTGTAAAACAAAATATTCTTATTAAATGTAAAAATCTAACTCGCAACTAATTAGGGCATCTAATGAAATATTTTTAAATAAAGTGATCTAGCAAGTTAATATACGAAATATTGTAGGATTAAACATGATAAACCTTCTACATACTATCATAAGTTTGTGCCTACTAAAATTTCCTACTGTCCCTCACTTTCTTCTCATGATGCGCTGCAACTGGGCACTGTTACACCAAAGTCGGTGGTCTCTTGGCTGAGGACATCCCAGCTTTTGAAATATTTTCTTGTTCCACTGAAGTCAGTGGGAGGGGGATTCCTTGCTCCAGGTCTGTTGCTGGAGTAAATCTGCACTACTAATAAGAGGCAGTGGATTCTACAGTGACTGGAAACAGCATAGGCATATCCCTCCCCTGTTCTGCTTCCACATTCTGGGCATGACTGCACTCCACTTTGGCTATTTCACTGGCGTTATTTTGCCACTAGAACAGAATACTCTTACCAGTGGGCTCTGCTTCTTTTGGATATGTCTTTTGGCATTATAATCATATGGTGGTAACTTATCATGGTACAATGGGGTGTCCAAAGTTTCAACATCTCTTCTTCCTTGTTTTCAGCCATTTTGGACTATTCAGCTATTCAGTAAAGGATGGAATCCCAGTAAATGAGCACTGTTGTTGTTTCTTGTTAACTACTGTCAAGTCGACTTTGACTCATGGCAATCCTATTACTGAGAGACCTTCGGATCTCCCTGTTATCAACAGTCTTGTGTGGGCCTTGCAAACTTAAGCCTGTGGCTTCCTTGACCCAGTCTATCCACCTGGAATCTAGTCTTCCTCTTTTCCTACTGCCTTCTACCTTACCAAGTATAAGATCGAAGTGAGCATAGGATCCATCGAATCTTATGTTCCCTTAGCTGGAGAACTTTGAGTGCACGCTTACGTCCTTCAACATTTTGAAATACATTTTTAAGCAAATAAACATTTGCTTTTCTTGAATGGTGAGCATCATATGGCAAAGGTTGATTCTTATAGTTCAACTTACCTCAAACAGCAGTTTTCCAACAGTCACCTCCTGAATAGCTATTTCCAGATACACAAATATGTGCTGCCAAGATAACAAGCCCAGAGGTCAAAGTAGAATACACCAAATCATTAAATAAAGACTTCTTCCTTCTGACCATTAGTCATGCTTCAGAAAGTAAAAGATTGAATTCCAGTTAGCAAGAAATTAACTGATTTGTCTTGCTATTCTCTGTGCTGGGGTTTTCCCAGATTCTGTTTTTAATACTCTTGTTTTGAACAAATAGGCAAAAGAAAGCTTGTATGACTCAGAACATTCAGGTGTGTATTCTAGTGTGTGCATTCATAGCACAGATGTTAGCCAGAGTCTTGCACACTAATATTGCTCATTTACAAAAACATGCATGTGCCAGAATGTTGAAAACACATCTGAACATGAGGAGCTTTGTGTCAGAAAGGTGGTGGGTGTTGTCTGATGCCAGAGCTGAGAAAATTAACTAGTATATGCAGTAATAATATAGCTTAGATTAAAAAAAAGACCTAAAACTAACTCTTTTCCTTGTATTAATTACACATTTATAATTTGTCAGTTATAATGAAAGTTAAACTCATGTCAAAACATCTTCACAAACTAGAAAACTTACAGTATGAGATTGTCTTGTGCCACACAAGTTGGTCTTGCCAGGGTAAGAGGCAAGGTAAGCCTGCTTGCTGAGATCCAGTACAATGTCATTTTGTGCAGGAAGTTGAGATGAATGTCATTTGGCATGTAGCTCAAGGAACTGTTTCCATGAAAGGCACTGCATTTATTGTCCTTGCTATTTTGCCAATTTTGACTTGGAAGGAATTTATTGTATGACTTTCCTCTTGAGAAATTAAAGTGGCATGCAGTGGGTACCCACGCTATTTTCCACTCCAGATGTGCTCAACTTTGGCAAGGTTATGGTATGTGCATTCAAAATATGCCCTGGTCCTTGGTATGTGCAATGCACTTCATGTTGTCCCCAACTGAATGGCCACATGCAAAATCCTATACATTACCTGTTTGTTATTGCAAGCAAAACAAACTGTGTACTATGTCTGTTGTAGACATCCTATGATGAGAGAACAAACTATGGTTTCAGGGACATGTGCTGTGGATTTGCAGTTTCACTCTTCCTTTCACCCATGTCAGTATCGGCTTCTGATTTCTTCTTGTCATAGTTTGATAGAGCATCCTAATCAGTCAAACTGATTAATGCTAATCTTCAAACAAAAAGTGGTGTAGGAGCATAACAATTAGGAAATAATTAATCAGTAGCTTAATAGCAGGCACATTGAATTAGGAAAAAGAGCAATGTGGCCAGGGAAAACAAGAAGAATGCTTATGCTTGCAGCTGGATGTAGATAACAGGAAAATCAGCTTGTAGAACTTAGAATGACAGGAAGCCAAGTAGAGCAATGGTAGATAGTAAAAGAGATAACTAACTGAGTAGGCTCAACAGGTGGGAAATAGAGGTAGACTTTGTGGGTTTGAGCATCCAGAATAGGCCAAACTAGGCCAAGGGGAGGGGTAGTGACCACAAGAGATGAACCTTGGTGACTGAGAGCCTCATAAAGCTTCATTTTAATATCAAAAATCACACCCCTAGGGAGGGGTCTGGTATTAAAATTTGAGACTGCCTCTAGGGGCATGTGTAGTGCTTGTATGCTGACATGATAATGTATTCATGACATAATTCCTATACGTATGTATTTGGATTAGCCAATAATTTGCATTTCTTGCTTCTGTAATGGATGCTTAGCAGGGTATAAAGCTACCTGTAGCCGTTTTCTTTGGAGTAGTATATTTTCAGTGCCTGATGCACAACTGCTCCCCTCTCGTACAAAGGAAAATCATTTAATAAATTCTTTACATTTTTTTGCTGCTAAAAGCCCTGGTGTGATTTTGAATTAATATGGTAATGGTGGGATTGCAAATGGTTGTTGCTTATCAAAGTTTGGTATCACAGCAAACAATGGTTCCAGCAAACTCGAAATGGAGGAAGACTGGTAGAGCATGTATGTCTGCAAGTCAGAAGCACATTTCCAATCCTATAATGCAAGGATTGACAAAAATGTGGCCCACTGGGCAACTGAACCCCACAGGCCATGTTTGCAGCCCCAGCCTCCACGGTTGAAAAAGTGATTCAGTAAAAAAAGTTATTTTTCCACTCCTGGAAACCTGGGGGGGGGCTGTGAATTTTGCAATAAAAGGGGTGAGGCTCCCTATTGCTCCCCCAAAACAAAATCAGAAGTAGACTTCATCTCATTTTCAGTTTTGAATTTTGGAGACACAGCCCATGGTAGGTTCTAAGGATGGAAAATGGATCCCTAAGACCCCAAAGCTTGCTTAGTCCTGCTCCAAATAATTGTCTGAACAGGAACTTTTAAGGTTAAAATAACACAGCTATGGATATGGTTATGACAAACCCATAGCAACAGAGCCACCCTAGCAACCAAGAGGATTTAAATTGATTGGCTGTTGAATATGGAGCCCAGGCTAGCCAGAGGGAGGGGCTAGATGGGGGAGTGGCCTAACAGAAATTTAATTGAAACAGAGTTTTTAGAGTTTTGAGTGAGAGAGCCATCTGAGAGGCTGAGAGAGAGAAAGAGAGATCGTAAAAGAGAGTTAGAGAAGTGTCTACTGGGTTTAGAGCTGAGAGTGTGTTGATGTTTGGTAACCTTTAATTTGCCCACTACCTTTTCCTTTGCCAATGTGTTCAATAAAGATTTTGTTATATTTGTATAAAAAGTAGTCTCCATAAAGTGCCTCTTTGCTCTGGACTAAGTGTACGCACTATCACCAGTGACAGAGTCATTTGGGTAAGCTAATCCATGCATTGCCCTATATCTGCAAGGGAAAGATTTAGGGAAAGCAGTAGAGGGAGGTAAACTGGGAGAGGAAGCCAGTGGGGACAAAAATATAGCAGGGTGCTGTTTCTCTGGGAAGGGAGAATTTAAAGCAGACCTGAATGTCATAGCCCTGGCTTGGTCCAGAACTCCCAGGTTCTGAAAATGGTTAATAGTCAGACTGTAAACATGAAGATATATTTCAAAGCAGACAATTCCATGACCATTTTTAATGTCAAAAATGTATTTGTTTTCCTTCCTACCTTCTTGTTTCTCATGTATTTAGTGAGGAAATCCTGTGTAATAGCTTCATAAAGTGCTACTGGTTTAAAGTCTTTATAATCCCAAACATCATAAGCCCACTTGAGGAACATTTTCTCATCTCCTAGGAGCTGGCCATCCACAAAACACATCACGTTGGAAGCATACTCCCATGTTTCTCCTCTTAGCTCCTGTGATCAGAAGGGAAAGATGCCAAGTCAATGCACATTGAACTGTAAAGCAACAAATTCAACATGCAGATATTACAGTGATAAGAACGGTAAAAATGTAGACACTTGGAGATTATACCCTCAACAGTCTAAGACTGAGATCCTAAGTTGGGGTTTTGCAGGAGTTTTGTGTTTATTCTGCTGTACAATCATTGTGCTGAGTGTCAGTATTATGCAACTGAACCAATACACCAGATATCCAGCCAAATGCACTATCCAATGCACATGTGGATTCATGTGCAATGGCACTACTTGTGCAACTCTGCTTTCACAAACTTTAAATGAATATAACTGGTCCAGATTGGACGAAAAATATTCAACTACTTCCATAAGGGAACTTACACATGTGCAAGAGAGTAACTGGATCCGAGACCAAGCATGCCTTTAGACTGGCCAAAAAGCAAAATGTCTTCTGATTTCTATATTAGCAATTATTTCTATAATCTGCTCCTGATCTTGGGTAGTACTGCACTTTGGTGTTTTTGGATTCAGACCTCAGTATCACATTATGCCTATACCTCCAGTAGTGTTCCTTACACAATCTGGAAAATTTGGACACACTTCAGGTTTAGCTCATGAACCAAGATTTTTGCACCTCAGTCTACAAATAAAGCTTCTTTGAAACACGTGCTTGTTGTCTGGAGGATAAGACGGGTGTGTTTATCAGTGAGAAAAGCAGCACTCATATTCAACTTATTAGACAGTAAGGACCACTGCACTCAAGCTGGAAGTTGCTTTCAAGCAAATATGAATAGGGTAGGGCTAAACATTGTATGTATATATGTATGTATGTATGTACATAAGTATTGTATTTATACACTGCCTTTTCTCCCAAAGTGAGACCTAAGGTGGTTTCCAAAAACATTAAAAACAAAAACATTAAAAATTATACAACTTACATTTTAAAAAAACTTAATAAATAAGTAAAAGCTCCCCTGCTCACTCATTAAAAGCCTGCTTGAAAAGAAATGTCTTTGCCTGCCTGCAAAAGGAAAGCAGGGAGGGAGCTTCTTGTGAAAGAGCGTTGCACAGGGTGAGAGCAGCCATTGAGAAGGTGCTCTCCTGTGTCCTTGCCAGGTGAGCCTGGTTTGGAAGCGGGACTGAGATTGAAGGGGATGAATGAAGCAATAAATTAGAATGCTGGGATTGACAGTAAGTAAAGTGCTAATTGCTTACGCATGTATTAGCTCTCTGCAACCCAGCAGGTGCGACCTTGAAGGCTGGTTTGCAAAGGCTTGCTTTGTACTTTTATCTAAAGAATGGCTGAGAGAATTTCGGGAGGATCAGTGGGATGTATGAACCAGCCGTGAATTATAACTTGTATCATCTTCTAACTAACTCTTTGTTCTCTTCTGTACACGTGTGTGTTAAGTTAATGATGTAATGGAAAGTTAACCAAAGTTCTTTGTTCTTCTGTGATGGGATGGCTAAGATGAGTGATTGATTGCTGACATGGTAGACCAAAGGTATATAGTGATGCTGCCTTAATTAATCGGCGCGACAGTCCTGGAAATAGCTGTCGTCCTTGCGCAAGTGATTGGTAAATAAAAGGCTTTTTTGATCTTTCCCTGGAAACCTGGTCTTCGTCTCTTTTCTGGCCACAACAAGATAAATCCTTCCCCTGCAGATTAGGGCTTTGGCAGATTCATATAGGGAGATACAGACTTTCAAATAGTCTGGACCTAAGCTGTATAGCAGTGGTTCTCAACCTGTGGGTCCCCAGATGTTTTTGGACTTCAGCCCCCAGAAGCCCCAGCCACTATGGTCAATGCTCAGGGCTTCTGGGAGCTGAAGTCTGAAAAACATCTGGGGACCCACACGTTGAGAACCACTGCTGTATAGAGCTGTATAGGTTCTTTTAAATGTTTGGTAGTAAAAGCTCCAGTGTACCATTTCAGACAGCCATTTGTTTTCAGTTGTATTTTTAAAAATATTTCAAGAGTGTGTGTGTGTGTGTGTGTGTGTGTGTTGTAAATGCATAAAGAACAAAGGAAGGAAAAAAACAAGTAGAGATAGTGGGAAATGGATTCACAGTGCTAAAATGTGCAAAAGGACTGACAGTTCTTGCTTGCTTTGGCACATCTAAATGTAACCTACGGATGGAAATATCTAAAGGGCCTCAAAATATAAGCTGAAAATTAAAGCAAGCAACAACAATCTGTCATAATGTTAGAGACAATTGTCATGTGATATAGAAACTGATTAAGTAATATCTGTTCAGTCTTTTAAACTGCTGTTTGTGCGCTCAAGCACTTATCTGTATTCAGTATAATGCAGATAAAGTCCTGTTTCCTGAAAAGCTTTTATGAACAGAATTTGAAAGAAAGAACCTGGAGAGGTTGTCTGCAAAGGAAAATTCAGTCCATATTGTTTTAGAAGCAGGAAAATAAAGCATACTTTCTTTTTCTCCTGTAGATATTCATCCCATGCAAATTGCAGCAGAGGAAGTATTTTAGGTTCTGCTATCTTGGTTGAAAAATTTCTCCTCAGAGCCTAGGTATTCAAGAAAAAAATGAAAGTATTAAAATGCAAAGAACATATTAACTGACACCCTGTAATGTTGCTCTCAAACTACATATGATCAAGATCTTGTATTATAAAGTATGGCAGAACTGTGATATATCTTTCCTCTTGTAGGACTCACCGTCCTCCTGCATGTAGTTTTCAATGGATAATTTAGAGTGGCTAAGAATCATAGAATCTTAGAGCTGGAATTAACCACAGGTACCATCTAATCCAACATCCTGCCATGCAGGAATACACAATTAAAGCACTCCTGAAAGATGTCCGTCCAATCTCTGTTTATGTACATACTCGAAACCACAGTTTCTGCTGCATAAGATGTCTTTGAAGATCTGTAGACATATTTGTTAAGGATGCTAAAAGAGAAGACCATGGTCAAAATTGGACATTATAGTTCCCTATTTACAGTTCCCTATTTCATCTTGCTACAGAATTCACGCATCATATGTTTTTGTGGATACTATAAATTTGTGTATATAAATTGTTGACTGAGATATCTGGTCAGCCTTAATTAATATTTCTGATAGTAAAGAGGTTTCAGAAGCACTATAAGCTGCAGAACTGAGGCCATTTCCACACTAGATGGTTATAGCGGTATTATTCCACTTTCAACATCTTATGGAATCCTGGGGTTTGCAAACCCCAGGATTCCACAGATGTGAAAGTGGAATAATAGCGCTATAACAGTCTAGTGCAGAAGTGGCCTAAATCATTGTCACAAACATTGCAATTGTAAATGCTTCCATTTGGTAAATACTGTAACACAAACTGCAAATACTGCAATGCACTCAGCTCTAGGAAATGAGTTGACTGTGACTCTGTTGATTTCCCCTACTCCCCAGGATACTGGGAGATGTAGCCATGGGCCACACTTATGTATTCAAAGTGTAGTAAAGATAAGAATACAGCACACCCAATTAAAAGATCCTTCTGCCACCACCAATTAAGAGCTGGAGGCCTGCTTAAGTAGTAATAATAAAATATTTGCCTGCTGATGAAAGAGATCAGAGAGGAGGACAGACTAGCCTTCTACGGAAGGGAATTCCATAGTCTATTACTGGAGGAGCACTCAACCTGTGGCCCTTATATGAGGCACAGCCAATGGTGAAGGATGATGGGAGTCACAATCTAAGCTCTGGAAGGGCGCAAATTTCCCACTCCTGCACAGCAGGAACATAGTTAAAATACATTTTATGAAATATTTTCTTTTCTTTTTTTAAAAAAAGAGAAATATAGAAAGGCACAGAGGGAGATGGTGATTTTTACCAAACCCTCTAAAAAAACATTGTCCCAGGCCACTGTACTATTCAGCCAGGATCAGCTTTCCGTTCAATAGTTGTAACTAGATATTTGTAGGACATTTGTATAGTCCATATAAAAAGCAAAAGAGACCCGAAGGAAGATGATAGCAAGCGGCTTCCACAGCTGTTGTCGTTGCTAGAAGGGAAGCCTGCAACAAGTTACCTCTGCAGCATATGCTGCCGTGTGAAAGGAGGGTTCGGTGAGAAGCCCCACAACTTCCACCTCTTGCAGCCCCACAGGCTCCATGGCAGTCTTAGCCCACATTGTTCACGAGGTTTTCGGTCTTCCCTCTTTGCCGTGCTGCTGCTACCCTTTTGTCTTCCATGTCATCAAGGAGAGGAATATAAACAGTTTCCTTCACCATGGCAACTCCAATGGATGCAAGCGCCCTGCCTAGCAGTGAGTTGTGCTAGCCTCTGATTGGTTCTTGGTTTCCTTTGCATTTTTACAGCAAAAGAAATCACTTTGTTCCTGAACACATTTTCAACACAGGGAGATGTTATAAAGGATTCAGTTTCTTGAGCTTCATTGGAAAAAAAAAAAAAATCACACTAGTGGTAATAAATCGTGATTTAAAACTCATTAGCAGAACAAGGCTGTGATATGGCTTGAAATGGTTTTATTTATTTATAAAAGCTATCTTTTCAACCCCTCAGTCCCTAATACAAATTAGTCACATGCAGTTGAAGCATAGAGATAATGTAATAATAATTTGAAACAGGCGGACCCTTTTTATAAACAGAATAGGAAATTTCCTTTAAAGTCATCAAGATTAAGGAATAAATAACAACAAAATAAATGACAAAAATGAGATGCAGACATATAAAACCAAAATATGTAATCAGTATGATTTCTAATACACTGAATGAGCAATATTATGCAAATAGATTTGGTGAGAAATAGAAATGTAAGCATTTTTTTGTTGTAACTTTTTTACCTTTGTGTTTATGTTTATCGTGTTATGTATTTTTTTTTGTTTTTTCTTCTCTTATAATTAATAAAAAAATACAAATAAATAAATAAATAAAATCATTTAGATACCAGGCAGAGTGAAAAAGGAAATTCAAATAACCTCCCTAAAACCATACAAGGAAGGAGTCAGCTTAGGGAAGTAAGGATTCTAAAAAGGTCGTGCATATGAATATTGCGGCTAACACCATATTTTAAGAAAAGCATGTGGGAATTATATGAAAAACCAGGTTATATTCCAATTTATTGCAGCTGGCTCTGTTATATTTAAATTATAATCCTAGTACTATTCTAAGCACCGCTGAGGGAAATGGTACGTAACTTCCACATCACGTACATGGAATCGGAAAGCAAAGGTGGTGCAGAAAAAAAAGGGTGAAATGTTTGTTTGCACTTTTAAATAAACTGCGTTGCTCTTGCAACTTTGTTGTGTATGTTTCTCCTGCAGTAACAAAATCTGTTAATTTGTTTGTTTTACAAATATGTTTGGAAAGCAGAGCTGTTCTAGTTTTAGTCCCTGTAAAAGAACCTTAATTCTCCCAGATTGGGGTGGCAGTTTCCCACTCTGATAGGGTGCTCTGCCTTTTTCACACAGCTCTGCCTTCCCCACATAACACCATGGACGTTTCCGCGCTAGACTGTTAATAGCGCTATGATTCCACTTTCAACATCCTATGGAATCCTGGGGTTTGCAGTTTCGGGAGGGGCCAGCCGGCCCCTCCCGAAACTGCAAACCCCAGGATTCCATAGGATGTTGAAAGTGGAATCATGCGCTATTAACAGTCTAGTGCGGAAATGGCCCATAACACCATAACATGGAAGAGTGCCCCATAGGCTAAGGTGCCACTACTGAGAAGGCTTGTTTCTGTGATCACGTAAAGCAAAGCGTTCCAAACTGTGTGTTGCAACACATTAGTGTGTCGCCTGCAGTGTGTAGGTATGTCACGCGAATATAAGGAGTGGAGAGGCTGCCTCTCCCGCCACTGCTGCTCCCGGCCAAGGAAGACTTTGGTGAGGGTGGCGGCAGAGGGCCAGGCCTGGGGAGAGGGGCTGTCTCTCCCACCACCACTGCCACTGTTCCAGGCGGAGGAAGACTGTGGTGGGGGCCGTGGCAGTGGCGGGCCAGGCTTGGGCGGAGGAGCTGCCTCCACTTTCTGAATTACTTACTGAATTACTGTGTCATGAAATGATGCATGTCTAAAAAGTGTGTCACCAACATGAAAAGTTTGGAAAGCTCTGTTGTAAGGTGACATTCCATTGCTCAGGGAGAGCCAAGAATACCTCTTCTGACGATCTTAAGAGGTCAACTGCATTTATATGAGGGAAAGGCGGTCTGCTAGAAATCCTGATGCCAATTTATTTAGGGTTCAGAGACATGCTGCCAGAGATTCAGGTGGGTATTTCATACACAAATGCACACACAGAGATATCTGAATGCCACATTTCCATTATCTTTGCAACTGCTGGCAGTATAGGCTTCTGTTCTATCCATTCTGCCTTCCAGTTCAGTTTCTCTTTCTCCACCTCTTCACTTGCACTTGTCCTAGACAGTAGAATGTGTAGGCCAAAGATGGGAAACCTGTATTCCCCTAGATGTAGTTGGCTGCAACTCCCAACTAGCTCTAGACAGCCCAATTAAAAATCCTTTGGTTGGCTACACATTCCCTATCATTGGTTCAGACCGTTCACTGTTTCAAGCTTCCTTTTATACACTCAGAATTCTCCTGCTGGTGGAAAGGGCGGAAAGTCAATTTTAACCAACCCTGCTTCCTCTTGCTTCCAATGATATTTCCTCAACAGTGTTCTGCAGAGTCCTCAAATCTCCACAGGAAATTTTTGGGGGTTCAGGAACCCTTCTATCAATCTGTTCCCCCTCCTGTCTGCGCTCCAATTGGCTTGGGGGGGAGGTGACTTTGCTGTCCCCCCTTCAAGGAGGGAACCACATCACCAGAGCAACCATTGTCGTGCTGGCTGCTGGGGAGGGGGGTGGGCCAGGTGGGACCTTTAAACCATGGCTCTGCCTCCCCTGCTGACCTTTTGCTGTTGGCAACCCACCCACCCACCCTTGTTTGCCGTGTAGGCTTGCTGGTCGCTTCAGGGCAGAGTAGGAATCCCCCCCCCCAAAAGGGTTTTTTTCCCACCAACCCTACACTGCAGCAAGGGACTGGGCAATTGGCTTTCAGGGTGGTGTCTTAAACAAGAGTTAAATAGGTCTCCCGGCAAATGAAGGGGGTGCATTAAGGCATTGGTGTATACCTTCGGCACAAGGTGTGTGGGATACGCCTGTGGAGCTCACTCTCCCAGTTCTCAGGCAGGGAATGATGGGCGAAGGAGGAGGGCATCCTTGGGGCAGGCCCACATATTTTATGCCCTCACTTCTGGGCTCTGTGGCAAGTGGTGAGCTTTCGTGGGGCACGCCTTCCAGAGAGGGTCGCTGAGCTGGCAACCCAGGATCAGGGGTTTGCCCTCAGGACCAGGTATTTTGATATGATGCAGCCCCCATGAGGTCAAATTTAAGTTCAATGTCATAGCCAAGGTCAAGTTCAAGTTCATGTCCAAATAGACAATTATTAATAAAACTGCCCATAGTTCATCCCAATCCTGTTGCGTGGTCTCTTCATTTCGAAGGGTGGGCAGCAATAGATGATTTACATGAGTAGTGGTATACAAGCCATCAGCTCTTTGTTTCCAGAAAGAGTGAAACAACTGTACCCAAGATGTGCAGAGACATCCTGGAAGAATCTGTTAGCGCCCAGCGTCAGATAGTTTTTGAAGCACTGGTATACCTAGCCCTTTATTTTTCCAGTATTAGAAATATAGGGGAAAAGTGAGATGAAATGTGTTTTCATATTTGGATAGGCAAATTATTTTCTGAAATAATATTATTTCTTAATTTTATGTAAAGGTCAATAATTCCTAGAATAAATGAGTATTGATGGCTCTTATTTCTGTTGCAAGAACATAATGGTAAGGAAATCTGAGTGGTAAGGAAGGCAGACACACACACGCAGAGGACACAGAATTTCTACCAATGCACTTCCCATTAGTCAGTGGAATTTGAAGCGTTCAGACAAAATTGCACAGGAAAAAAAACTAGAGTAAGTTCATTCACTGTGTTTTTATTTTTTAAAAAAACTTCCATCTAATATATGGGATCAAATACACAGAAAACATTGCATTTTTAACCCATGGCTGAGGAAATGACATATTTTCTCCTTAGCCTGGTGATCTGATTTTGCAACTCCATTAGCCATAATAGAGTCATCAATTTAGAGAGAGATTAATTTCTAGCAGCTAAACTTTCAGGTTTTTTTCTGTCTTCTAGGTTTTTCTTCCAAAATCACTTTTTAGTAATATTCTTTTATCTAAAAGAACTTTTACATTTCTGTGTATTTCTATCATTATCAAGTAAAATTTTCTATGGCTTTTAAGAAACCATTTGAGAAACGTACTCTTTTAAATCACCCATTATTCTGAAAGTTCTTTATCAGCAACTCAGCCAAGCTTAACCTATAAAGAAAACAGTATAATATTCTCAAGGCAAACTATTATAGTGATTAAATAACAGTTATTTTGTGATTAAAGAATTTTGCCCATATTTCTAGCACTTAAGAATTCAAAGATGATAAAGTTGCTTTCCAAATGTGATGAATGTTTATTCATATGTTGTAGGTGTAAAGGCTAAGGCACAGGAAATTTACATGATTTGGCTATAACTACACTTATGGTAGAGTCAATAAATGAACCAAAGATTGTTACTAGTTTTATTCAAATGACATTGTATCATCTTTGCATTATTTTGCTTTAATTAATTAATTTGCATTAATTCACATAAGGAATAAGACTGTACAGATCCAAAAGTTGCTTTAGGAACTCGACTGCATGTACACACACAGATTCCCATCCATAATGGTTTCTCTGTTTACTTCACAGGTAATGGAAGTGTGCAAAGAGATGTGCTCAAAACATATTTTCCACTGAAATGAATGGGAAAATAAATATGCTTGTGTGGTAACTAGAGATATACAGTATCTCAGGGTGTCTGGGTGGGAGCAAGGAAGAGATATGAGAAAAACAGCCAGGAGATCCAGTGAGCAGTCACATGTGGTAAGTGAAGAAATGTAGCATAAGACTGGTCCAAATTCTGGTGGTATCAAAAGCAGACTGCAAGCTGGACACCCTATGCTCCTCTCCTCTCACGTGCAAATTCCTATCACTTTCTTTGTACACAGCTCAGCATTACATCCAATTACTAACCATGATTAACACAAGGCTGTTGAGGTAATCTATTTAATCTCTGGGAGAGAAAGACAACTCCTTTGAACTCTTCTTCTCCTCAACTGAATCAAATCTACTTTCAACTTAGAAAAAATGGCAGCTGAACATGCAAGCTGTTGTGAAAGTTAGGAGAAGTATCAAAGTATCAAGTATCAAAAAGAAGTATCTGTGTATGGATGTCCAGCAGCACCATATTTAAATACAACATGGATTCTCCTCCAGGGAGTACCCCAATTCAGGGACAATGATCTTGGCCCATGACAGCCTGGTTCATTGGACTGAGAATGAACTTTGTGCCTCCACATTTTCTCTCCCAGTTAAGATTCTGGTTTGCAAGCCAGAAGTGTTGTGAGAGCTTAGATCAGTTTCTGAGCTTCAATATAATGGGAAGCCATTGTTTAAGAAACCTTGGCAACACAAGAGAAATAGGGAAGGAAGAAGAGAAGGACAGCTTTACAATGGTAGTTTGTGGACTCTCAAACTGGGCTTATGATTGTTATGGCTGGGAAAAAAAGAAGATTATTCAGCTATAACGAAGCCATGTCAGTTTTACCAAAATGCAAACAGATGCATAACAGAAGAAAACCTGATACAGTTTGCATGAAAGACCTCAGTTCCCTCTTGATAAATACATTTCAAAGAAGCATTATCATAAATACATTTCTAAGAAGTGTATGTACTTAAAAAGTCTGCCTCTCAATTTGGAGATCACCGGAAGTCTGGTCTACAGTCAGAGACTGTTGAGTTGATTCAGAGACATGTACAGTTTGAGTCGGTCCTTTGTTAATTTGAGGAGGTAGGACTGTGTCTTGGCTGATACGATACTGATGGCTAACTTCTTGAGCTACTTGTAGGTGCTGGGTTGGATGTGAAGTTCCTGTAGCTATCTGAAGTACTTCAGCTTGATTCTGATTGGCATGCAGATGTTCCAAGGCTTCTTTGGACAGCGTGATGACATGCATTTGCTCTGCCTGGGCAGGTTCTATTTGGCTACTCACAATATTGATGTTCTCAATTTGGTCTGATGGTTCTGGCTGGGCTGAAAGGAGCAAATTTTGCAGCTGCTGTGGTGGCTGAGCAAGAAGAGTTAGATTGCCTGCATGGTCTGTCATTACATTTTGGGAGCCATCAGTAGTGACAACGCTGATACCTTGATTATGGCTCGGCACAAAATTTATATTGTGCACTGAATCAGTAACCAGCAACTGAATCTCTCCAGAGGGAGAGAGCTGATATTGCTGTAGCTGAACAATGTTCCTGATTTCCTCTGTAGTGGTGGTGGTGGTGCTGCTGGTGGTGGCAGGAGCAGTATTTGCTTCCTGTAGCTGTTTTTCTTTGATGTGAATCTTTAAATGAGATTTAAGATTGTCCAAGCGTGCAAACTGCACATTGCACTCAGAGCAAGAGAAAGGCTTTTTGCCTGTATGCAAGATACAGTGTCTCCTCTTAGCGCTGGAATCAGAAAAGGATTTTCCACAAATGCTGCATGAATATGGCTTTTCTCCTCTGGAACAGAAGATATTTTGGATTCATCAGATACTGTTTAGGACACAGAACTTTTACAAGAAAGGTATACAATGTAAGCCAAAGGTTGATTTTGCCAAGTCTACCATACAGAGTGCCATTCTGCATATCTAAGTGACAGCATATACGTATGGGCTGCCCACTGTGCCTTGATATGGTTTCTTTTTGAAAAAGGAAAAAAAAATCTGCTCCTAGAAACCTATAGTAGTGATTCCCCTTCTGAGCAACATGCATTCCCTCCCATTGCATCCTTTCAAAAAAGTAAAAAATAGCCATTTAGCCATTTCTGTTTTTTTCCCCTTTTCATTGGGGAGGGGAACAGTATAGCACCCAGGGCAGGAAATTGGCCCCCACAACTTGATTACCAGGTTCTAGGTCATCTACTCACACTATAACAGTTAAATGAGACACATTTTCTGCCAAGGGAGATGCAGGCACTAAAGGTGTTGCCTGTTTTCAATTTACATCAAATCTACTGTCATGTAGGAGTCTGTAAAGGTGCACAACCTTGGGAGTTGGGGTAATACAAGCATATTTGAGAAAGTTACATTACAAGATGTTAGTAATATCCCCATCAATAACATGAAGAGGCTGAAGCAGAGAAAGCTTGTTAATTGCCAGGTTGACCAAATCAGAGTAGATGTGCAGGCCTATGCTATTTTAGGCTGCTACTAAAATAACACAGCAACCTTATTCTTTGAACCCAGTGGAGGTCCATACAGTTGCTCTCCTCCTTGCTGAAATGGGAAGTCAGACTGAAAAGGGATTGCCACAGCCACTAAGCAAGAAGAGGAATGTCATTCCTTGCTCTGTCAACACAGGCTCGCCCCACCCATTTTTAGCTTCCCAACCACTGACCACTCAGCTTTATAAGTGGCCCAATACTTTTCTTTTTTAATATATTCATATGATGATCTACTTTTTGCTTAAAAGAAAAAAAGATCCTGAGTTCCTTTAAACAAAGACACAATTAAACTGCTAAACCCTTCCCATGAGAATATTCCCCCAATCCTGAGTACAGCCTTTGAAGCCAGATGCTACCCAAAAAGTTTCCACTACTGCCCATTGTTTTCCAAGAAAAACATACAAAACCTCCTCTGTGCACTGTTTCACTGAGAGAGAAAAAGTGATATATAAGGAATTTCTCAGCACACACAACTAATACTTCTGATTCTACAGTTGTCAGTATACTAATATTGGTGAAAATGATCCATGGGGAAGTCTACTGTGTCGTCTGTGGAGACTGAGCTAGGCTGCTGTAACACTTAGAAGAATTGTACTTACCTGTGGATTCTGATGTGAGTCTGAAGAGAGCTTTTTGCTGTGAAAGATTTGCCACAGATTTCACAAGTAAATGGCTTTTCACCTAAAAAAACCATGCTAGTTAGTATAACTGCACAACAGCTAGGTTAACAGTACAATATGATTAAATAATATCACAATAAAATAGGTGGAGATTTGATTAATTCTTTGCAAATAAGCTAAGAACACCTTCACTCTAAAGTTTGTTCTGCTAACACATCATTACATAACATAGGTATCTCAAAAGGTACAGCAATATTGTTCCCCCCAAAAAAAGTTACATAATCTGTTTGCAGAATTCAGAACTTGGTTATAAGAAGATTAAAAATGTCATCACATCTAAGACTGTTTTGCAAGCCTGTCAGAAGTTAAAGATTATTAGAAAAGAAAGAACCTTTCCCTTTTAAACAATATTTTTCAATTATTTTATTTACTGAGACAGTGGTTTTCAACCTCTAGTCCTTCAGATATTTTGGATTTAAGTTCCCAGAGGCTCTAGCCACCATGGTTCAGCGATTATGGGAGCCTGTCCAAATCAGCTGAAGAACCAAGCATTAAGAACTGCTGTATTAAGACACATAAAAAGAAGAATGAGAGCGGTTATCTTATTCTTCTTCTGCCTCCAAGCTATTCTGGTGTTAAAAAGCAGCACGGAAGCTGCCACATCACATACATCTCTTTCCCTGCTCCTGTAATGGTGGGAGATCTAGAATACATGCAAGGAGTTCAAAATGCAGGGTTGCTGTTTCTTGGAAGTTGGCCAATATTACAATGGGAAAGAACAGCCATAGAGCCTCCTCTCACAAGACTTAAAAGCAAGAGATCAAAGGGAAAGTATTTAATGTCAGTAGCTCCCACATCAAAATAACATCAGAGGAGAACTTTATCATGGTTTCTATCATTAGTGGCACAGAGTTTCACGAGTCAGTACAAAAATGAGAATAAGATTACCTGTATGTGTTCTCAAATGTTTCTTCAACTGAGCTGCATCCATGAATTTGCGATTACACATGTTACATTCTGGCAATGAATGGCCTTATTACAAAAAGAAAAAGATAGTGTCATTTTTTCCTACATGTATTTCTTTTATTTAAAAAAAATTATCTTGCTCTTCAGTCCAAAACAGACTGTCTAATCAGATCATAATAATAAAAGCATAAACACACAAATTTATTACATTAGAAACCAAATCAAATCAAGCTAAAGGATTTATAAAAATGGAAGACAATTTTCTAATATGAGACAACAGTCACTGTGCTCCTTCAGCTCTTGAGCTAAATTTTATTAACACAGTCATAATTTTTCTTCTGGTCTTTGGGTTTACATATCTTTCCAACACAAATTTATTGAGGGCTACTGACCAAAAGTATTCAGTAAGATAGCAAAACACTGTAATTCCATGCACACCTCTATGGGTCAATAGGATAATGCTTGTTCTATCTTTTCTTTGAAAACTATGACCAGAGGTAACACAAACATATTGGTACTGCAATGCTAAAGATTTGAGAAAAGCTTTACATGTCATTTGGACATGTAAAAACAGGACCCAACTCAAGTTTTACTATTCTTTCGCTGACCCAATCATGTATGACAAAGATGAACATTACTTCTGCAGAGAGTGCACAGGCACTCAAAATGAGAATAGTATCTGCATTGCTCACAAGAGAAATGCCTGTTGTACACATTTTTTTTCTGGGAGCACACTTTTTCATCCTTATTCCCTGTACTTCCACATCATGTACAACGCCTCCCTGAGATGTATCCTCAGAATTTTAAAAGTACTCCACAGACAGCACTGATTCTACATAACATAGAATTACTATATAAATACTCTTGTGTATCATACATGTCTGCTTTTAAATAATTCTAAGAAAGGTAACATGCTTCAAACATTTCTGAAACATTCAGGCAGTATCTTGTAGTATTCAAACAGTATTCAAGTACTTTTTCTAGAAGGCACATAAAACTACTAGTGAATAATTACATGATTCTGTCATAACTGGGTGTGTATCAAAACCTCACCATGTTCCAAGAAAATGTACTGTGCCTCTTTAATTTGCTATACCTGTATGTACTCTGTAATGGCTCTTAAGTTGCCTTTTTTGGCTGAAGTATTTTCCACATTGATCACAGGTAAAATCCTTCTGACCTAACAGGAAAGACAACAACAACAGATTATTTCAGAAGATAATCTAGAAGAATCAGAATATGGCTGTACATCCTAAAAGATGCCTAGAGTAAGTTGCACTGAAAAAAATAAAAAATGTTACATTTTGATCAAAGAAATGCAGAAGTGCATTCCTGTGCAAGCTTCCTCAAAATTATTCCGTCATCTTTAATGATCAGTGTGCATAGTACTTCAGTACTTATTCCAAGGAGTAAAGGTGAATAGTACTTTAGCTAGGGATGGGCCAACCAAATCCTCAAATCCTCGGGAACGATTCGAGATTCACGAATCCGAATCCCTGTGCCAAAATAGGCAAACTGAATCTTTCAAATCTGCCACCCAAACAGTTTGTTGGAGACCGGGATGCCTGAAAACCTGGAAGCCCAGGACGCCTGAAAACCAAGGGGAGATGGCAAGTAGATGAATTTTTCCCTTGGAGTAATAATGGCCTTTGCTAACAATTCCAGAAATTACATCTGGGCTTGTATTCTAAAATATTTAAATTGAACATTTCATATTCAGCACTTGACTGGAAGGTACAGGCTTGAGATTTCAAGGACAGCAGAAAGATTCCTTTGCAGAGCTCCTTCGCAAAGCTCTTTCAGACACAATTCTGGGGTTTGTAGTTTTACAAGGGGTCACTGCCATCTCTGCCAAAGTGTGCTAGTGCATCATCAAACTATAAACCCCAGGATGCCATAAGGAGCTATGCAGAGAAAAGCCAGTTTTGACCTGGATTATCTCTCTACTGTAGTATGTGGCCCTGTTTACACAGGCAGGAAAATGTGGCATTAATCCACATTTTCTTGCTTGTGTAGAAAGGCCCTTTATGTCATTTTCAATCTGGGAAGATCCTGAGGCAAAACTATGACAATTGTCCTGGCCAGATTTCTTCAGAGGGAGGTTTGCCTTTGCCTAGGCTTTTGCTAAGGCTGAGAGAGTGTGTCTTGCCCAAGATTATCCTTCTTTCCCTTGCTTTTTAAATCCTTTTTAAAAAAAGGGATTAGAAAGATTCGAGATTCGTGAGATTTGTGGATTCCCAGAACCTTCCAGCGATTCGGATCCGGAAAATTCTGGATTTGTCCCATCCCTAACTTTAGCCTTAAGATTAATTCACACGAAATTTACTCTACATGATGTGATGACCAGGTTAGGCTGATTTTAAAAAGTATTAAGCACTGTCAGGAAAGGTAAGTTCTATGAAAGGCAATTAATGATAATACTGAGTAGAGGCAGCATACCTCTGAATACCAGATGCTAAGGTCTTCAGAGCAAAACTCGAGTACTACCAGAAAGCCTCTGTAGCGCAGATTGGACTCTGATTGGACTCTGGGAGAACAGGGATCAAACCCTCTCTTGGCCATGGAAACCCACTTGGCAGCCTCAGGCAAGTCATATTTTCTCAGCCTCAGGGGAGGGCAATGGCAAACCCCCTCCAAACAAATTTTGCCATAAGCTAGAAATGACATGAAGGCACACAACAACGATGTCATTAGGGGCCTATGGTCCTGTAGTGGCAGGATGAGGCACGCTCCCTGATCAGACCACAGGATGTTGGTGGACTTCACCCTACTTGTGAGGGGCCAGGGGAAGAGGGAACCCTGCTGACAGAAAGACTGTTGGCCTTGGCCTGATCTAGACTGTTCTTATTCACTTACGCTTATTCTCTTGGCACAGCTAAGTTGTTTCTGATATTACCTGTATGCAGGCTCATATGTTCCAGGAGTGAGTGTTTTGTTGTTAAAGCCTTATTGCAAACAGTACAGGTGTATGGCCGTTCTCCAGTATGCATCCGCTCGTGGACTTGGAGAGAGTGTTTCTGTGAAAAGCCTTTACCACATTCACCACACTTGAATGGGCGCTCCCCTAAAAATAAGGTAGCAAGTCTGTGAATTCAAATAGTTAGACATTTCAAGTTGGCAGAAAGAAGCTTCAGATCATATAATTTAAGAAAGAAACAGCAAATTAACTTAATACTGCAGGAAAAAAATAGGAGAAACCAAGACAACAAAAATGGTGAGTACAAGAAATAGTGACTTCCATAAAACCAACTGTCTGAATCTTTGGTCAAAGACTTCCTGGTTTACAGCAGAGCTATACAAATTCACATAAGGAGTGATATGATACCACAAACTCCTAACAACAGTAATTCATTCTCAACCACCTTTATCAATCCAGTAGCAATAACTTAAGAAATATACCAGTTAATTAAATATCAATGTGGGGGATGTGGAAGCATTATACTCCCCTCCTGCTATCCTGGAAGAGTACCTGGTAAGTTCTTCAACACAGAAGGCCAGATCTCCCTCAGTGAAAGCGCAAGGGACAGCCCTGACATTGTACTGAGGTTGAGCTGCCACCATTCCCCACTGAAAAGGCTGGCGGGGGAAGAACTGTAAAAAGAAATTCTGGAAGGAACTCACAGTCATGATTCATTAACTGGAATTTAAGAGCTAGCCAATGGTCCAAAGCAGCCATTTTCAACTTTTGATCTTCCAGCTTTCTGGACTTCAACTCCCACAAATCTCCACCAGCCTGGTCAATGATTCTGGGATCTAATGTCCCAAACAGCTTGAAGACCAAAGGTTGAGAATGACTAAACAACGTTTCTGAAATCTGCTCACAAGTGGATTCAGCAAAACAAAATTACAATATAAAATTAAATGGGATTTAGACGAGTGTGTTTTATGTTATGAAAGTATTTTGTGTAAAATAGTTTTCAGAAAGGAACTTTTGGTTGCAGCCTTTATAGCTCTAAGAGCTACTTTTCAAATCATAGATAATGGATATACATGGGGTAAACTGAACTGTGATATTACGTATGCCCATTTGCTATTTATTATGGATTTTAATGTCATTTTTTGCAAGATTATACTTTTTATATGCACAATATGTATATGAAAAAAGCTTTCACAGGATCATACTGTGGATTGCAAAGAGAATTCAATTTCACACCAGCATAACTATTATGTATTTAAACTATATATACACACACACACACACACACACACACACACACATATATATTGAGCTAATGGATATTATTTATATAATGAAATGCTTACTACACCATAATTTCATTTACTAGTTTACGTAGCTTTATTGACCTATGATCGCATAATAAAAATTATATTTTAACAATTAGTTAAAGCACTTCAACCAAACAGCGTAACAGAAAGTTGACTGTGTTGAATATTTTATCTTGACATTAAATTGTATAAATGGATCTTCAGTACTCACCTGTATGACTTCTTCGATGAATAGCTAAAAAATGGTTATATTTAAATAGTTTCCCACAGTCTTTGCACTCTACTTCTGACCCACTACGTTTTCTTCTCCCATCAGACTTCTTTTTCAGACCAGTGTCCTCTTCATCACCAATAAGTTTATAATCTCTGAGTTTGATAGATCGCCTTATTCTACGTTTGCTATACCGACTCTGGCTGGTCTGCATACTCTGGCATTGAGGATCACAGTTCTCATCTTTTTCAGAGGAAACACTCCCTACAGTATCTGAACTACAAGCATGTTCAGCTTCTCTTGCTTCTCCACTTAAAGGGATCAGTTCACTGGAATCTCTGTCTTCCACCACAGTATCTTTTCTAATAAAATTTTGTTCATTCTGAACTGAATTATTCTCTCTTAACTGCACATCTTCAGTAGAAGATGCCCCCAATTTTTCCTCCTGGATATTCTTCACTTTTCTTGGTCTTCCTCGTTTTCGCTTTGGTGGATCTTCAACCTTCTTGTTATTTGCCAAGAAAGCCACTGAAGTTTCGCCATTAGGAATGGCAGATAATGTACTGTTCAAACTGCAGATCTTCTGCTGATCAGTGTATGCCCTTACTAAGTCGTTCACTTTGAGAAGATGAGCAGTGGCTAAGATTTGCTCTGCACTTTTTTCACTAGCCTGAAGATAGCCTGTGTAGATAAATTCCAAGAGTGCTCCAAAAGCATTCGCCACCATTCCTTCCAGCATATAGATTGACTGGCCAATCTCCCCTTCATCACCAAACATCATTGAGAAATACTCACTGCTGGCAGCAAGCAAGGCTTTATGTGCTCTGAACTGGACATTTTCAACAATTAAAGTGATATCGCACAAAAAATCTTTTTTCCTCTGTTCTTCAAAGTTAGCCAAAATAGTATCTCTGTGAACCTTTGAATGGATGACTACAAACTTCTCAGTGGGATCTGGCCCTGTTTCATTCATTGTTGCTGGAAACAGTGGGGAAAAAAAAGAAGTTAATAGCATTTCAGATGGAATTCAAAAAGCTTCAGAGTGAATGGAAAATGGTTGTACATGGATCATTTAAACACTGCTCTAGAGCAGGGCTTTCCAAATGGTGTGCTGCGACACATTAGTGTGTCGCCTGAAGTGTGTAGGTGTGTCGCATATAATCTTGGAAATGTATGTTATTTATAAATCATGTATTTTTAAAAATATATGAAAAGTTTTCATGATATATGTTGCGTCCCCATACATTTTGTTATTACAATTTATGTACGTGTCTGTATCTCTTATAAAGGGTTAGCTTTACCTCCAGTTTGCTAGTAAAATTGAAATAACTGTGTCGCAAAATGATGTATGTCTAAAAAAATGTGTCATCAACATGAAAAGTTTGGAAAGCTCTGCTCCACCAAAAAATCCAAAAAACAAAAAACCTTCAATGAAAAGTGTCTTTCCATGGCCAGAGATAAAGCAAAACTAACTGATCAGTTTAATTCTTCCTTTTCAAACAGGCTTCTATATGTGCTGCTAGAGATGTCAAATTGAATTTTGTGTGAGACCAATATGAAGACAGTTTCCCATTCAGCAAGAAACCAGCATGCAGAATGCCACTTCCATGTGTGCACACTCAGTGTAGCACCTGGAACCAGAACAATTTATCTAGAACACAAATACCTTACACAAAGAGAGGAAACTCGCTTTGCTAGAGAAACAACTTAGAACTTAAGTTCTGTAACATTATTTCTTTGATCATTCTGAAAACTAAAATGTTTCATACTTTAACTCCCTCTCTCTGTGACACACACACAAAACTCCAGTGAGCAAGAGGATGAAATTAGACTAGGCTCTCTACTACTAATTTATCTAATTTCATTAATGTCTTGCTGGTGAAACAAAAACAAAACAAAACAAAAAAGCAGTGTTCAAAAATATTCCAGGCACACAAGTTAGTTAATTTTTTCCTCTGAGAACTGTGACAGATTGGGGAATTCCCCAAATGCCTTGGGTCTTTCACTGAATACTCTCACTTCCCATGTCCTTTCCTTCCCATAACCACTAAGAAAACCATTCAGGTAGGCCATTATTCTTATGCTAGGCAGCTTCCCTCCTAATTCTCATTAGATGATTAAGATATAAATCAAACATGATAAGAACTGGCATTTCAAACCATCCAACATTCAAGGAATCCCTTATACTGCTTCTTAACAGCAGGCAGAGAGAAACACACAAGTAGAACATGATGGAGACAAAAAAACCCATTTACTTCTTCTCAGCATCTACAGCTGAATATGAAAGCTTCCTCCTGCTGCTGTGACTAATAGCCTCTGATGGTTTTAGTCTTCCATAAATTCTGGCATTCAAGTTAGGAAATTCCCATTTGGGAAGATACACTGTTTTTGTGAAAATAACAGCATTAGCAAGCTACACTATAAATGGATTTGAAAGTCAAAACAACTAATATAAACCTGTGGGATACAGTATTTTGCTATGCAAAACATAAGCGCTTTACTACTTACATAGCAATGCATAATTTTTATGTAATAAATGTTGAAATACTCAACTTCCTCAAGAGAACTAGATTTAGAAAGCCTTTTGTCGGACCATTATTGGGCCTATCATCTAAGTGGGATCAACTGGCTTTCTTTACCGCTGTTTTGATAGGCTTAGCATAAAACAAAATTATTATCTAGCTGTCCATTCTGTTGTGAGATGGGCTTTGTTTCCAGTCATCTGTCTGTGCCATCTCATCAAAGTGCCATCACTGCAAACAATTAAGAATAATTACCCAGTTGTATACTTTGATACAACTTGATAACGCAGTCCTATAAAAAGCTAGGGTTTGCTACAGTTCCTTTAGATAAACTTTCTGTTGGGAATAATTTATAATTTCTCTAATCTGAAACTCCATAATGTTTGGTTTTCTGAATTAGACTTCACATCTTAAATTAACTTTCACCACTATAATGGGACAATTCCCACTTCTCTTTTTTAAGGCTTAAGCTTAGCAGAAGCTGAAAGAAAAACAATGGAAGACACAACCATAGAGAGGACACATTTCTACATCAGATCATCTCTAAAATTCCCCCACCTGAAGCAATCACTCCTGTATTTTTTTTTTTTTGATCAAAAGAGCAAACTGAAAGCAGAAGAATAGGGAACTTCTAATAAAGTTTAAAAATGAAGACCAGAGAAAAGGTGAAATCATGACATGGAAGCCTGAAAAACAAAACAGGATCCATAGCCGTTTCCCCCTCCTCTTGATGGGGCTCTCCCAGTGCTGCACAGCAAGCTCAAATTCAACAAGTGGTGCCTCCCCGCTTCCTCGCATCCCAACCGGATATCAATTATTAGAAGATTTCACTTGTTTGCTGAATTTCTCCTTTGGGGCAGCCTATTAAAAGCAAGGAGAACGTTCTAACCGCGAGCGTCCCCAGGCAAGAGGCAGCGAGGGAAAGGGACAGCCGCTGTATCGAGACCGTTTCCACACTACACAATGTTAAAGAGTGCTTTAGTCCCCTTTCGACATCCGGTGGAATCCTGGGGTTTGTAGTTTGCTGGCACCAAAGCACTCTCTGGCTGGGAATTCTACATGTCCCTCGCTAAACTACAAACCCCAGGATTCCATAGGACGCTGAAAGTGGACTAGAGCACTCTTAACAAAAAACTGCTGTCCGGGTGCGGGCGGTCCGGGGGGACCCAGAGCGCCGCGCACTCGCTGGGAGCCCGCGGGGCGCTCCGGAGGGCCCTTCCCGGCGAGGCCACTCCGTCCCTCGGCCGGCGGGGCGCGGGGAGAGGCAGGGGGACTCACCACGCGGTAGAAGGAAGCGCCGCGCCCAGAGCCCGGCCGGTGACAAGCGGGCGGACAAGGCCGCTGCCCAGCTCGGCCGCCACTGCCGGAAGTGACGTCACGGGGACGAGGAAGTGGGTCGGGGAGCCCGGCCGCCGTGCCGGGCGGGACAAGGCGAGGGCGGAAGCTGGGAGGAAAAGGAGCCGCCGCCGCCGCCGCCGCCGCCGCCGCCGGTTTCGGGAGGGTTCCTGGAGCAGGCGCCTGCTGCCGTGCCGACAGTCTCGCCGAGCCCAGCGTTGTTGGCCAGAAGGACTCACCGGGGAAACTCCCGACTGCCCGCCCCCGGTGCAGCGGCCCTCCGGCGTTGAAAGTTGCCTTTTTGACTGCAACCCCCAGCAACCCCCGACCATCGCTGGCAGTGGTGGCTTCCTAGTTCCGGACTGTGGGTGCCCCCGTCTCACGCCGCGCTCTGCGCCCCAGGCCTCCCCTGTTAAAAGAGGGCACGGGGCCACCTGTAGGAGGTCGGTGATGGTTGGAAAGCGCCACCCGCCGCCAGCTCCTGCCGTTCGCCTCGCCCCCTTCCCCTCCCTTGCCGCAGGCTTTGGGCTTTCTGCGCCATGCACGGATGCTGGGGGCCCGTAGTGGGGGGGGGGCGGTGGAGAGGCAGCGCGGCGCGGTGCTTTGAGCTTCGGATTTCGGCCCTGGAGACCGGGGTTCGGTTTCCCGCTCGGCCATTGAATCCCACTGGGTGGCCCTGGGAGCCTCACGCGCCCTTACCTCCGCGATAGGTTCGCTCTAAGTCAGAAACGACTTGAGAGGCAGACAACGGCAACGACAAGCATATGCTCCCGGGCCTCAGCACCCTAAAGGTATTTAGATACCCCCCGATCCTGAAGCTAAGCAGGGCCAACCCTGGTAAGTACTTGGCCGGGAATCTGCCAACGAATACCAGGTGCTGTAGGAAGGAACTGGCAAAACCAGTTACAGCAGTTCTCGTTGTCCATGTGCAGTTTAGTCCTCTTTTACGTTTGCTTCCCTTCTGTCATTAACTGCTTAAAAGTTTAATCTGTCATCCAATGAGTTTTTTTTTTTTTTTTTTTTGGGTGCAGGTAGTGTCTTTTTGCATTCCCCCCTCATAACGTCTCCAGCTTCAGTCCAGAGTTCTGACTCCTGGTCAGTTGGGCTTAATGGTGTGAATCTACTCTGTACAGTATCTTCAAATTCTACAGGGATATTCTTCAGGCTGTAGTTTGGCACAAGGATTGATTTAGTGTTCTTCTTTAGCTTCATTCTAATTTGTGGTATTAACAGTTCATGATCTGTGCCACAATCTTCTGTGCACTACTAACCAGTGTTAGATATGGTGCTGCTGCCATTCTCTCTGAGAGATCTTCTGCCAGCGTCACCCTCGACTAGTAGCTGTTTGGCACGTTTAGTCTGGTTCCTCAGCAAAAGCTTGTCTGACATGGAGACCCCTGTTAGAAGCACTGGTACCAGCAGCACTGGTACCAGCAGCACAGCCTCTTGCCTCACAGGAGCACTCAGTCCCACCACTGCAGAAAAGTAGTGCCATGGCAAGGTGAGTGACGTATGCAAATATAGGTCCAACATACACCTGCATATGAGTCTTGGATCTATCTCTTGTTTCATGAATATGACACAATTAATCCTGGTCAACTTGCAAGTAGACTCGGTTTCACTCACCCCTCTCTCTACAGGACTATAAACTCCCTGTCAGCTCCAGACCAGTGCCGGATCAACATGCTTAGTTCCCACTTTTCAGTGATTCTGCTCTGGGGATTGATCTTAAAAGTCACTCGAAAGAGCATGGTCTGATTATTAGTTGTGTGCCCTTGCCACCAACAGAAAAGATGTAGACTAAATTAGTGCTTCTCCGGCTAACTGATGCAGGGGACAGGTAATTATTCTTTTCCAGTGTGTCAGTGACTGGCACTAAATTTGTGCCCATGAGGTATTTTCCTGGAAGCTTGCCAGGGATTTGTAGCCCAGTAGCTCAGAGACAGGCACTGCTTCAGGGCCCACTAGTTTGAGTAGCACTGGACTAAACAGTACTGGGCAACTCTGTATCTCTCTCCAGAGGCTTTAAAAGCAGTGCTATAAATGGTTGATTCATCAATTGAACTATCACTTGATTATCAATGATGAGTGTAAATCTATGTCTGAGCTTACACTGCAGGATTCAAAATGGCGTCTCTTCCCTGCTGTCTAGTTTATTATGTGAATTATACTTCCCTCAGTGACTGAGCTTTCAGTAATGTAGGCTCCCATCTGCTGTAATGAAGCAAATCAGGGGGAACCAGGAATAATCACAGCTGGAGCAGAAGATACCACACATCCAACATCCAACAAACACTTCCCGGTTGCTCAATGAAGTGAGAAAGACTTCGTGTGAAAAAGAAAAAAGCGTGCAAAAGCAACTTTTCCTGAAAACAGTTGACTGAGAAGAACACATAGCATCTCCTTATTCCTCTTTGTTTAAACAAAACTGGAAAGTGCAGTTAGTCGTGTTCTTAGATGTGTACATGCATGCAGAAGTTGGAAATAGCTTTTGGAAGGCTGTATGTATGGAGGAGTGATATGACAATGTTGCATAATGCTGTAAAGTTTTAAAAAATGAACACATAATTGTTTGGAAACTGCAGAAAAATGTAACAGATGCACGCTGAACATTGTTTTATTTCAACAAAAGTTAAAAATATCTCACCAAATGAGGAAGGAACATATCACTAATAAGCCAAGCATTTTCTCAAAGACAATACAAAAAATTCAAATGAAATAAAATGCACCAGATGTTAAACATAAAGAACAACAGCTTAGAGAACGATAGTTTTCTATTAAAGTTTTAGCACCTCAAAACACTTAAGAACAGTAAAGCTACAATCTTTCACAGAGCCTGGAAATGTTATTTATGAGAACTACAATTCCCAGAATTCCCTATTGGTATTCTAGGAGAAGCAGTCCAAAAAACAAATTTTTCTAAGGTCTGATCTTAGTGTTGACAGGGGCCAAAGGCTGATTAGAATCTCTGGTCCAAGCCTGGACACGAATTCTGACCGTGGAAACCATACACCCAATCTTGGATTTCTTAACTCTCCACTTGTAATTATTACTGTAGCTTCTCCCCTCCCCACTTCAGAGAAGAGAAAAGAAATGGAAATTCTGGGATATGGTGTGGGGAGAATTGATGAAGCTCTAAATAGATATATTCTAAAATTTTCTCTTAGACCCTGAATACAGGAAAATATTTAGGCTGAGAATGGTCTATATGTTTTCCTCGCAATAACCAAAACTGATTTTTGAGAAAAAAAGAGAGAAAAGAAATGGGAGATACTATTCCTCCTATTGAGAGCCCAACATTCAGGAATTTTTGGAATGTTCTTGATTTGAATATGATATGAAGTTCTTGTACATCTATGCCCTGCTTGGATATACATTTACTTGGAAGTGTGATCAACTGAAATATTTCAATTTATTGCCAAGGAAAGGTTTCTGGATGTGAGTGGAATCTTGTAAGTACTTGGATAGTCATTAATGTTAAATCTGCAAACTGTATTTTGCAGAATTTCATATTAAGATGTATGAAACTACAGTGCAGCCTTATTTACGGGGTACGAAGTATTAGATCCACTAAGTCAGGATCCACAAATATGAAGCCAGCCTACTGAGAATCAACCTTTCAGATGTGTATATACCTTACTTTTCCCACTGTGCAGTGTTCAAAACTAATGAGAAGCTGGGTCTACATCTTTCAGAGATAAAAAAGTCTGTAATTTATGATCGAAGTCGATAGGTCGATTTTGAGGCTCCTTGTACTTCTGTGTCATTTTTGTTCCCAGGTATGGAATAAGTTCACAGTGATCTATGAACTGTTCCAACTTCCTCTTGTACTTCTTTCGTATATAATCAGAACTTCCGGGGTTATATGCTGGGGAGAAAATCAACACTGATTACCTTATGCATTAAGTGATACTGCCATCATTGTGGTTCCTGAAGACACACTACAGAATGACTGATGGAAACAATTAAGAGCCCACACAGTTCCTGTACTGAAACCATATTTGTGTGTTATTGACACTAGTGGTGCAGTTGCCTCTCACTGTACATTGAGATTTTTGTTACAGGGCTTTACTCCATTATTCTCTATAGGTAAATGTTTCTTATTTCTTAAAGAAGTGGAGGCAACAGAGGCAGCTCTCTCACCACCAAGGATGAAAGACAAGACTGTGTTTTAGTTTCCTTCATATTAATTTTTTAATGCCGCAGGCCCTAACCTTAGTGCTCCTGAATCCCAGTCCACAGTGTAGCATGTGCGTTTTGTCAGAATTACTGTTTATGCTTACATCATCATTCATGGAAAAATATTAGGCACCTTGTGTTTGGGTCCTAAGATTTATTCTATATCTATTCCATGTTAGTATAGTTATTATAGTTATTATAGTTCAAATGTTACTGTACCTTTTAAATGATAGGCAATGAACAGGAGGGCGGTCTTTTTCACACTCATGAAAGGAAATTTTGGTTTTAAACAGCCTACTTCATTCATTGCTTTTATCAGAGCCGTTGCCACACCCTAGAGCCATAAAAATATCTATGTTAGTAGACCTTGTTAATCAGATTATTCCATACATACACTTAACAATTTTGCAATCTTTATTGCTTGGTGTTACATTCCACTCTTGTTTGGGTTCTGAATCTGACAAACACACACCTCACTTCTTCGTTGCAATCACCTGTTGAATATACCTACCTCCTGGAGTGATGAAGAATACCAATTGTTACCGTTTCTCAAGTTGGAACATACCCAAAGACATTGAGAAACATTACAACTTTTTTTAAAAAAAATACACTTCTTAGCCCATTCTGCACTAGCTTGTTATAGCGCTCTGATTCCACTTTCAACATCCTATGGAATCCTGGGGTTTGCAGCTTCGGGAGGGGCTGGCCGGCCCCTCCCAAAGCTGCAAACCCCAGGATTCCATAGGATGTTGAAAGTGGAATCAGAGTGCTATAATAAGCTAGTGCAGAAATAGGCTTACAAATTTGGCTTCTTCTTTCATTATGAATGTAGATCACATGATTAGCTATTACATAGGTTAGGCTATTTCTCATGGTTACTTGGTAAGCAACTTTTTTTCCTCTAAAAAAGTATTCCCACAGACTGGATGGATTTAGATGAGATTCCAGAACACACCGTTTTGGAAATGAGCAGATGCATAGCGCAGTAAGTCTTGCTGAGCTCAGAGTATATTGTTTCCAAGTAAATGTCTATATGATTGCAGTCTTAAATATTTCTAAATAACCTAGAATGTCTTTGTCATGTCCATTACTTTAGAAAATGTAGGGCAGGTGTGAGACATTCCTAAGACTCCAGTGAAATAAAAATTAACAAAAAGGATGTGATCTGAATGGTATAAATTCTCAATAAATTCAGAAGCAATTTGTATATCACAAGTTAAACTTTTTAAAAAAAGGAATGGGAGGAATATAGCAACAAAAAGCATTTAGACCGTGCCTCCCCATAAGCCAATCTTAATTTGTATGTAAATAATATTAATAGCATTTTACAAAAACAACAACCTGCTCAAGATAGCCCATCAAAGGAAGAGCTGTCAGCGATATTGGCTCCTTTATAGGAGGAAGTTTTTGTGGAAGTGTCTGATTCCAGTATTTTTCTGGTAATCTAAAAACAAAAAAATTATGTGATTCAAAATGAAAATAATATAGATTTAAATAAATCAATAATTAAGAATAAAAATAACATACTTAGTACCTCATAAATTTTTGAAGTTTTTCTTCACTTTGAAATATATATAGCTTTTTGCGATAAAGTGCAGCATATTCAATGTCCCCAGGTACTAGAGCTTCATATCTAAAAATAGGTAGTGAAACAAATATAATTATTTTATCATCATTACAATCACCTTCACCTCATTTATACCCTCCCTTTTTGTGAGAGGGTTTAAAAAAAATTATCCTGGAGTGCTTCCAGACAAAATTTTTACTGTGCAATCCCTGCCTCATTCATAGAATGTTACAGGGGATCCAGATGTAATTGTCTTTCAATATTAATTGCTGTTAATTGCTGTGTGTTTTAAGGGGTTGGTTTAGGTGGGTTGGTGGGTGGGGAGGATTGGGTATGTTTTTAATGTCTTTTAATGTATATTGTATTTTATGTTGTTCACCGCCTCGATCCATGTGGAGAGGCGGGATAGAAATAATTTTTATTATTATTATTATTATTATTATTATTATTATTATTATTATTATTATTATTTCATTTGACATCCTCCTATGTTTTCGAACTGTTTTTTCATTCTAGTTATATCACAGAAACTCAGTTAAAGAAGAGAAGCTGGAATTGCTAAAAAGAACCTTTTGATTAAAAGTACTAGGAGCAGTCTC
Source organism: Iguana delicatissima (assembly GCA_948472985.1). Lineage (NCBI taxonomy): Eukaryota > Metazoa > Chordata > Lepidosauria > Squamata > Iguanidae > Iguana > Iguana delicatissima. The sequence continues at coordinate 200,879 of CAOKZL010003025.1, forward strand.
TGGTACTAAAATGAAGGTGAGAATAAAATGGCCTTTCAGATGCAACTCCCAATATTTCTCAGCATTGGCTATGCTGGCTAAGACACAGAGACTTATAGTCTAACAATATCTACAGTGCTTCATGATTTCCACCCCATCCTAAGCCTTTGATAGGTTTAAAAATAGCCCACACTTACGGACTATAATAGCTTTTGTCCATGGAAAACCATGCTATTATAAATTTGTTAGACAAATTTACACCAAGCAAACTAGACCCACTGAATCAATGAGAACTTTTTAACTCAACACTTTATAAAAGTAATATTGATTGAGATGGTTCAGTTCTAGCTGAGACCAGCACTGAATTTAGGTCTTAGTCAAAAGATTACCATGGTTTTCCTGTAGGTAATTGTTTAGAAGAGAATTTCATGTTAGTGCACGCTGTATTTTTTCATCATCATGTTTCACAGAAATCTTTGGAAATGCAAAAATCTTACCTTTGTTTCCCATCTAGATAAGTGACTGGACAGTATCCTTGCATTTCAGCTTGCATAGGAAATAAAGCCTTCACATCTGCTGCAGTCAATTTCTTTGGTAGTTTATTTGGGAGAGGAAGAGCATAAGGTGCTAGTGGGGGAACATACTGTTCTGGATCATTCAGGAATTTCTGCATTGGAAATAAAAACAAACAGAACCATTTCTAGGAAGAGCCATCCTATGTTTTAAATGACCACTAGAATGCTCATGAAACTATTAATTTTTTAAAGGAGTGAAGATATCTTTTTACTTTTTTATATCTTGTTACTACTTAATATTTATCATCAACTGTACATTGGGTGCTCTATGGAATAGAGACATAATGCAGTTTTTGTTTAGAGGACAGGATCCAATTAGCAATTAACCACAAAGAACAATGTAGCTGGCATCAAAATCCATCTTTTGCTGAAAAGGAAGGCTTTGATATGGGAGGCTATTCAAAAGAAAGAGATATTGCTTTTTCCATTCAAAATAATCAACATTATTTCACTCTACTTTGGAGGGTCTGAAAAGGGAAAGGTGCAAATATTTAGAAAGGAAATCCAGGACTACCAATGGACTTTTCTTTTGACTGGGATCATCTGACCAAACAGATTATCAAAAACAAAAAAATGACAGGTAAGATGCCACAATAATGCAACGGCTTTGATGCCGCTTTATGACAAGTAATAATTGCTTGTAGCCGGTTCCTACATAATACTTCTTAGCACTGAGAGAATATTTTAAAACATTTAAATTACTTCACATAACATTCAGCAAACGAGTTTAATTGCTATATTGCAAACAGGGAGGTGGGGACTGAGATTAAGAGACACTGGCTTGCCTCATAGCCAGCTAGTGAGTTCATGTCACAGGTGAGATTTCAACAGACTTTGCAGCTCACACGCTTATCTACTATATGACACCACCATTTTGCACTTCTATTTGTCTATTCCCTGTGTCAGTACCTGTTAGTTTTCCAAATCAATAATGTATGTATTCTGCTTGCTTTGATACTTACATCCAGTTCCTCTTGTCCAGCCATTTTGTAGTAATGTCCTCGAAACTCTACTGCAAACTGCAGAGATGGAGATTCAGAACAATCAACAAGTTCTCCCTTTTCTGCAAGGGTAACCGGACAATACTGCCCAAACTCTCCCAGTCGAGATAGCAGTTCATGGGGCATGATACACAAATCAGCAATACTGGCTGCTTTTCCTGTTAACAATCAATACAACACTGTTATCTTTCGTCTGTGGTAGTCTGTATTTGAAGATTATATTTCTTTGACCAATAAGTGAAAATGAAAAAGCTGTATCAGATAATGTGAGAATGGCAAGTTGATATTTGTAAATAGTTTGGACTGCACGATAGTTAGATAGACATGAGAAGAACAAGAAAATTTATTTTTAAACCGAGGAAAACTTTATGAGGCTGCAATGTAAACTACACATGATTAATTTTTTAGTATGCTTTGTACATGTTAGTTGTACTAGCAGTATAATCTTTCATTTTCTGCTGAAAAAATTAATTTGCTAAATAGATTATTTATTCAGAGAATACTAAAGTTTTAACCAAATAGTTATTCACTAGTTTGAAAACTGAATCTGAGATGTGCTTTAGAAGTTTACTCAATGCCCCTCTGAATAAAAAAAATTAGAAAGGACTATGGATTCAATTCCACTGATTTCAATGAGAATTGCTTCAAGGAAACTGTAGAGGATTTCAAGAAATATTACCTGTGTTAGATTGGATAATGTTACTTATCAGAACTTAAAAAGGAGATGTGTTTTCCCTTGTTTCTGAGAGAATTGCTATCCAATAGTGAAGATACTGCTACCCAATAATGAAAAAAGTAAGAATCCACCAGTTGCATGTATTAGATTTTTTAAAAACACAGTATCTGTTTCTCTGATGCCAGTCTGAACAAACATGCACCGGGGATAGCAGTAGAAAATAATACATTCAAATAAACATGCAGAGTAAAATATTATGTTAGCTTGGGATTCTTAATAGTTCAAGTATTCCATTGTAAAAAGCATTTGAACAGTAAACATGAGCTTTGCCCACGGAACCTCTCTGTGTTTAATCATCAAAGTTACTTTCGATGTTGATTTTAAAGGAGAAGAAGTTGAACTGTAACATAACTGTTTTTAAACTGTAATTGCATTAGCACCCCTTGCCCATTTATTTAAAACAGGATTCTCTTCTCACCTTGCCGTATTCTTTCTAGATATGACTGAATTTGTTTAGTGATTGCTTGTGTTTCCTTAAGTACTTTGTCCCAGATCCACCATTTGCTGTGGGATGCATCAATCACATACCAGTTCTGGTGCTGTTCCTCATAGTATGGTCTAATTTCTTCAGTTTGTGCTTTGTAACAGGAATTCTTGACAGAAAGAATATGGGAACTATCGTGCATTGGATAGGGAAATCTGAGAAGGGAATTTCAAGGGCGTTAATGCAAGTTTATCTAGGTTGTCCTCTAAAACCTGTTCTGTACGTTTTCCATATGATCTGGTGGTTAAGTGAGGACTTCCAGATGTCCTGGATACTGGATCATGCATGGCACAGACAGACAAACAATTAGAACTAAAAACACTAAGGGAACAAATGTAGAAAAAGGATTCTGATTCTTTTGGTTATCAGTACCAGTAATGTAAGAAGGGTCTTTTAGATGATTGCTGATAGTCAACAGAAATAGATGACTGGGAAAACTATGTAGAACTACAAATGAAAACTTTAATAGGGTTTACTGGCATTTTTGTTGTAAAAAGTCTCCCAGAAACTTTAGTTTAAAAAAGATTTATATCACTAAGGGAGTTACCTTGAAAGACTTGTTGATTCATACCCTTACTAAATGGTACCTTTCAGAATTTTGTTTATCCAGCAGTGCTCTTCTTAAAACCTCCTTCACATCAATCTGTAACTCAAAGATTTTTACAGGAATTATTTTCAATTCCTCCAAGAGACTGACTTGCTTTCTTGTTACAGGATATCCATCAATAACAAATCTGTGTTGGGAAAATGAAGAAAATTCAAAATTCAAATTTGTATGCAAATTTATTTTTAGACAGTTTCAGTTCCTGTACCATTAACTGTTGCTAATGAAGCACTATTGTGAATACTAACTAAGGTAAACCATAGAATCATAGAGTTAGAAGAGACCACAAGGGCCATCCAGTCCAACCCCCTGCTGTGCAGGAACACACATCAAAGCATTCCCAACAGATGGCCATCCAGCCTCTGCTTAAAAACCTCCAAAGAAGGAGACTCCACCACACACCGAGGCAGCATATTCCACTGCTGGACAGCTCTGACTGTCCGGAAGTTCTTCCTGAGGTTCAAGTGGAATCTCCTTTCCTGCAGCTTGAATCCATCGTTCCTTGTTCTAGTCTCTGGAGCAGCAGAAAACAAGCCCAGTCCCTCCTCGACATGACATCCCTTCAAACATTTAAATATCATGTCCCCTTTTAACTTTCTCTTCTGCAAACTAAACATACCCAGCTCCCTAAGCCATTCTTCAGAGGGCATGGCTTCCAGACCCTTCATGATTTTGTTCACCCTCCTCTGGATATGTTCCAGCTTGTTGATATCCTTCTTGAATTGAGGTGCCCAAAACTGGACACAGTATTCCAGATGAGGTCTAACCAATGCAGAATAGAGTGTACCATTACCTCTCTTTATCTAGACACCATATTCGTATTGATGCAACCAAGAATCACGTTGACTTTCTTGGCTGCCTCATCACACTGCTGCCTCATGTTCAGTTTATGATCTACCAAGACTCCTAGATCCCTTTCACACATACTGCTATCCAGCCACGCGTCCCCTATCCTATATTTGTGCATTCCATTTTTTTTTATTTATTTTTTTGCCTTAGTGTAGGACCTAACATTTCTCTCTGTTGAAATTCATTTTGGTAGGTTTGGCCCAGCTGTCCAATCTGTCAGCTCATTGAATCAATCATGATATTTACTTTTCATTATGCCCACTGAACTATAGAGATCTCTTCAAAGTGTATAATCAGAATTTTAAGAAGATACATAATCTGGGTAATATATTATGAAGAGCTTGAATGAAAGTAGAAAAGGATATGACAGAATATTCATAATACCTTACATTAGAGAAGTGCTAAAGGTGATCAATATTATGGAAGGAGATATTTTTGAGCTAGCAGGTAATTGTCTAAAATCAGTTCATAGTGTTACATGTAACTGTGGTTCTACACTAGCAAAAAGCTCTTGTAGCATGTAACACATCGCCCAATTTTCACTTAACTCCCCCTACCCTGCATCTGCTGCAGCCCCATTGAAATAACGTTCCTGCGGTCTGAGGGACTTCTGGAATAGTGCAGTACGGGATATGAAGATATGACACAGAGGGCTGCAGTCACTAGAGGAAATCAGTGAAAACTGGAGGCTCACATAGCATGAGCTTATGTGTCTTCTGCCTGCGCAAAGTGGATATCATTGGATAAAACCCACTCTCCTACATTACAGCATGCCAGTTACAAGAATCAGCAACTCAAATTAGCTTAATATCAAGACTCCAAGTGGCCAGTTAATGGGATTTTCTCAGCTGATAAATATGATGAAAACATCTTGAATAGAAATGCTTTTGAGCAAATTATTCTGGTACTGACATATGCATCTGTTCAATGACTTTGTCTCTTTTTTTCCAACATTAACTAAACGTTAGCTTTTTTGTACTCAAGCCAATTTATAAGAAGCAGCAGATTTTCATTCTTTTTTTTCCTTAGCCAGAAATACTTTCTTTGCTGTTAATAACACTCACATTAGCAATGCAGATATTATGCATATTTACTAAGATGCAAGTTTAACTATGTTCAATGAGATTTACTCTCCAGTAAAGTGTATATGTAAGTCCAGCTAAATTTCCTCCTAGAAATTTCATAGAGTTTAAAGCAATCTTTTCATGTATTTATGTTTAGGGGTTGTGAAACTTCATGCTAACAAAACACTGTATAGTCTGCAGATAATGCTAAACCATCACTAAGAGGAAAATTGCTCACCCTGTGGTGTTACACACAGTATCCATCAATACAGTATCTAGAGCCCTTATGGCAAGTTCATCTGGCGCGGTCAATCCTTTATGAAGGTGCCACTTCAGCACAAGTGCTAGCTCAGTCTCTGGCTGATTGTCTAACACCCAGCGGAGGACATCTCCCATGGAAAGGCGCATTAATCCATAGGTACTTGCAAATTTTTTAGCAACTGTAAAAGATGTTCATAATGAATGACAAGTATACAACTGCATTAGTGCAATATACTGGTCCTATTCTCTGTAAGGAACAAGACTGGGATAAAAAGCTGTTTCAGGTATTGCTGCAATATAAAACCTCTCACAAGTAGCCTACTGAAGATGATCCTTGGGCACCAGCACTGCCTCAGGTTAAAAAATGATTAAGCTTCACAGACAGAAAATACATGCCACATGATTTCCTTAATTTTGATCCTCAATTCAATTCCAAAAAATATGTTGAGAATGTAATTTTTTGTTCTCTTTCAGTACAGATGATCAGCATAGCCGATACTCTCTCTCTGATATGTAACTTAACCAGCTTTGATCACATTCAGTGGCTACAGAAGGTGGAATGAAAGTTGGAAAGGACAAAATAGAGTAAAACAGAGTGGCTTGAATCCTTTGATTATGCCTTATGTTTCAAACCCCCCCCTTTTATACATATGATTCCTGACCTAAATCTACCACTTCCATACCTGTCTATTTATCTATTATCTTACCTTTCTTCCAATGTCAGACTCTCTTCCTCTGTGTATTCTCTTCTTCCCTGCAACCCTTTGAGCCACTTGAAAATATGCTCCAGAAAGTTGCCCAGACTTGCAAAGCACTTCTTACTACATTGTCCCTATCAAGTTATATCAGTGTGTTAGATATTATACAAGTCTGTAAGAAGGGTCTACCTTTCTTTTCAGAAACAAACTCATTTTAAAAGCACAAGCCAAACTGAGGAACACAGACCCTTTCATGAACAGTGACTAACATGCTGTTCCAGAGCCATATCTCTCGTAGAACAGAGATGCTGCTCTGTTTAAAATGCAACAGTGTGAAAATGCAATTATTTTGAAAATGCTAGAGTGTGCCCTTAAGGCCATAATAACTTAAACATGTGCAGATTCAAATGGGTCAAACCAGAATTTTACCTGTTGTCTTTCCAGATTTTGGAGGCCCCACAATTGCAATCTTCACTGGCACTGTGGGTTTAGGCTTAGGCTGACGAAGATATTTGATGGGATTTTTCATAAATGTTTCTCTATTTTCTTTGCTTGTAAAAAAAGAAACACAGTTGCGATGTAGAACAGGGAAGCTTGGCGTATCCTGTTGTTGGTAAGGCTTGATAGCATCTCCTTCACTTAGCTGCAATACATGAAGAGTTGGTGATGACCAGGAAGATAGACTGCTGTTGTTGTGTACCTTCAAGCCATTTCCAACTTGTGACAACCCTAAGGCAAATATATCATGGGGTTTTCTGGGGCTGAGTGTGTCTGAGGCACCCAAGGTCACCCCAGTGGGTTTCCATGGCCAAACAGCAACTGAACCCTGATCTCCAGGGTCATAGTTCAACATTACACCACCACACCACACTGGCTCTCAAAAGGTAGATTGCTTACCTGGAAAGGATGTTCTTCCAATAGTCATCTGTACATTCACACATTTGGGTCTATGCTGGCACAGAGCCACTTTTTAGAATATTCTAGATAAATGAAATGTTGGTGGTACTTCTGTCTCTGCTTCCTTAACTACGTGCTGATGACACTGTCTCCTTAGTTCAGTACCACCTGACACTGTGGCAACAGACTGGTGACTGACAATGTGTAATCAAAGGGGAATGGAGGACTTGTGTGAATCCACAGATGACCACTCAAAGAATGATTTCAAGTAAACCTATCTATCCTCATTATGGTCTCTGTGCATCACACATACAGGTGATGTCTAAAAGCTCTCTGAAACAAAGGGAGATAGGAGACATATTATGGTAGGATGGAAGGTAACCAACACAGCCATCTGCTATACCAAACACAGCTTTGGCTAAAGCCCTGGTTTTCAAAGATAGTGTCTAATAGACACAGAGGGCTGAGAGCCTGTTGCTACTGTATATCGCTTCTTTCATAAATGCCAGAGTCATGGCTGTAATGGAATGACTGTAATGGTATGACTCCATTATAGCCTGACAGAAGAGGAAGTTTCACCAAATGATATCATTTGATATCATTTGGTGAAACTTCTTCTTCTGTCAGGCTATAATGGAGTCATTCCATTACAATCATTCCATTACAGCCATGACTCTGGCATTTATGAAGGAAGTGATATAGCTTTAACCACCCATTTTGCCAAACTCTGCAAGCAGAACTGCTTGCTCCTTCTTAGGACCGCAGTAATGAGGCTTCTGGGCTGATTTAAAAGAAAGGGCTGATTAAAAGGAAGTTACTGTAAAACAAATGCAAAAACAAAAAATGTCCACTGGATGTCCAAGGAACAAACAGAACATTCCAGAGGACAGACAGAGGTAAAAGATAGGTCAGGAAATTTGAAAATCTGACACAATTTTTGATAAGAAGGTTATGTCTGGTTGTGGAACCACCTTGGTCTAATGTCACAGAAAGTAAGGATGGTTTACATTAAAAGCACAGAGTCACTAGCTTGACATGGCAAATGCCACTTTTACAGAAAAACATTCAAGGGATCCCATAGCCAGCAATTGAAATGGTAGCTTAGTCAGCTGTGAAAGCAAAACAGATAAATTCTAGGAAGATGGAGAGGTAGGAACATGACAATATAAATTCTGGAGTCCTTTGAGAAAACAGTTATTCTCTGGAAGAAACAATAATGATATAGCAAACTCAACAGAGGCAAGAAATGCTGCTAAATACACTTCGACTGAAGAGAAACTGAGACCCTTGTCCACTAATGTAAGAGGAAGCAAGAACACTAGCCATGGAGCAGTGAAGTAGTAGGAACCTCTATTGCTATGCATATGCACAAAAAAATCTGTCTATTTAGACAAATAAGAACATCAAGCAGTAGGCTTCCATGCTCTACTAAGATGTTTGGTATTTGTTGGATTTCTCAAGATGGCAGATCCTCTGTTGAAGGTTGCCTCTTGATGCAACACTGTCAGGTTGTCTTGAAGAGTACATTGCTCTACAAGCAAAGTTGGTAATACTTCCATCATTAGAATTGTAAAAGAGTGGAAAGTCAAGGCTGTCTGGATAAAGATGGTGCAATCAATGTGAACTATGTTATGTTGCATCTGATCTTGGGGATAACCTTTCAGAGAGGCAGAAATGGTAAAAGTATATGAAGGATGGACCTGCTCCATTGACAAGGAAAAGTGTTCCCAGTGCCTCCTGCCTCCTACTTGTTTTTGTGGGAAGCAAACTAGTTGCTCAATGCGTGAACATTTTATTTCAAAGGACAGAGTGCTCTTGTCTGAACTGTTCAATTGATCTGCCAATACTTCCTCTTTCACAGTCAGGTGGATTGTTACAAGGAAGATACTATGAAGGGATAATCTCAAGGGCCCAGAATAAGATTCATTAATCTCTTGGAACAAGTGCCACCTTATTTGCTGAGATACCAAGCAAGATCCATTTCAAATAGACTTCAAAGCAGGATACTGACATACAGTCTCAATTGGTGAATTAGATGAAATGTGATAGGCAGACAATGAATGAAATGATATATAGAACAGGGTACCTGAGATTAGTCTTGTATGTAGGGTAATGGTGCAAATTGTGTAGCCCATGGACTACATGTGGCCCCAAGGGCATTTGCATGCTTCTCAAGCTTCTCAAAAGCCCCAGGATTCCATGTTACCCCATGAGTAGTAGTTTGCCTTAAATCAACCCCCACAAAATAAAACAAGAGGAGGGAATGCTACAAAAAAGTGAACTGAAAACTTAAGTGCCTTCCAGTCACACTTTCAACTGAAACATGGTCCAAAATGGTGACATATAATGTGGCAAGAAGTGAAAATTGTACCTCATGCCCACTGTAGCTGTTCACACCTGAAATAAGAAAAGTCATCCAGATCTAGCCAATGCATTTCTGATGTAGCCACCACTGCAACCTTCAAGAAAGTTCATGATGTGGTTGTCAATCTAAAGAGAAGAATACAGAACTGAATGGGATAGTTATCCAGAATTGTGAAGGAGCTGTTGCTGTCCATGAGGTATAGGACTAGACATCACCATTCCTCTTGCAGACTGTGTGAAGTATCTCAAATGGAATCTGATGTTTTTCCTCTAAGGTTAGCAAAAATTCAATAGTTTATTTGGGAAGTTGCTTATGGATTTCTTCTAGCAGAGAAGAGGAAGAAATGGAATCAATGTAGAATCATCTGGTGAGAGGATATGGAATTCTATCTGACACCTTGAGGAAGGATAGACAAGATCCAATAATCTTGAATTACAGAACATCAAGTCAAGAGATAATGGAATAGATGGCTGCCATGCTGGTGTGGTATGGTGTGAATAAAGAGCAAGATGACAAAGAAACAAAGGCATGGAAAAGAAAAGCAATGTTCTCTGTCCAAAGAGTGGCACCTGATATTTCTGTTGAGAAGATGAAGAGGTTGACTTGTTTTAGTCCTAGAAGAATTGTTCCCAGATGCACTTTCTGCAAAGCATTTGATAAGGCCCTGCATAATATTTTGATTAGCAGATTGATTAAATGTGGAATAGATTAGAACACTGCAAGATGGATCTATAATTGGTTGGAAAACTGTGCTCAAAGAGTTGTCATCAATGGCTGCAGTTCAAACTGGAAGCAAGTCTTGAGTGGAGTGTTTCACAGTTCTGTCTTAAGGCCATAATTCTTCAACATTTTATCAATGATTTAGATGATATGATGGAGGGAATCCTTATCAAGTTTGCAGATGGCATGAACTGAGAGAGGTGACTAATATATTGGAAGATAACAGAATTGAAAAGGACCTAGATAAACTAGAAAATAGGACAGAAATTAATAAAATGAAATTCATTAGAGACACATGCAGAAATTCTATATTTAGACCACAAAAACCAAATGCACAGATATAGGATGGAGGAGACATGTCTCAGCAATACTACATGTGAAAAGGACATTGGGATTATTGTTGATCATAAGTTGAACATGAACCAGCAGTGTGATGATGCAGCAAAGAAAGTAAATGGTATTTTAACCAGCATTAATAGAAGCATAATTTCCATTGGGAGAGGGCTTGAGGTACTGAGAAATTGGGCTGCAAGCTGTCCTTAGCTAGCCAGGCTGGTGGAGGAGGAGGAGGACTAGGGGTGGATTTTTAAAGGGCTGCACAGCCTGATCAGAGTTGTGAAGAGGTAAGGTTTCTCCAGAAAAGGAGCACCTGAGGTTGGGGCGGGGAACAGGGGTTGAAGAAACAAATAAATCCATGAAAGCCAAACCCACAAATGTGGAGCGCTGATTGTAATGTAGGGTGACACTATAATTTCCAGGTAGAAATGTCTGCACCAGAAGATATTCCCGTAGATATTCCTGATTTCATTCCATGGAGATATTCTACTAAATGTGCCCCTCTGTGATGAAGTAGAATTCAAGAGACAGTGCTTTAAGAATACACATAATACAAAAGGGATGGGACTATTGACAAAACCTTAGCTATCTAGAAGATTTTAAGACATGACTCTGTGCAGATACAAATCCATTTTGTGATGCACAAACATCTTGACGAAGAAGAGCTATTGCAATAATTTTCCTACAGAAAATGTATTATCTGTTATTTTAACAAATGCATTTTAGTTTGTAACAAGTGAAGTTTCTACATTCTTTTAATTACAATAATTTGTGCTAGGACAAATAATGATTGAGAAACTTTGACAAGACAGGTCACAATGTATTAAAGTAAACATCTTTTTCAATGCATACATGTCAGTGAAAACCCTTACGGAACCAAAAACAGTACTGCATTAACCATCTAATAATTCCTTCTAATAGTAGTCAAATCTCTCTTGGTCTGGAAGTGAAACAGAAACATCTAAAATTGTCAAGTCTTAAGGAATCTTTATGCATTGAAGCTTGTAAGCTAAACTAAAAAGAATAAAAAATGAGCAAAACCAAAATGATCTGAGAAAAACCTGAGAGCGTATAGATTTGAGACTCTTTTTAATATTAGTCATCCCAATATATGGGAAGGAACTTCTGCATTCATATTAAAAGCAGGAATTATTGTCTTTGCCACTGACCTTTGTTGTTATGTATAAGAGTTAATACAAGAATTCACAAAGCAGGTTTTAAGAAATCATCTTTAAAAGCAAGGACCATGATTTCTCTTTTACCTTTATTGGGTCCCACTGACCAAAATTGCTTGGATGTTTATAAGAGAGAACTATCATCTTGCGTGCAAGAGAATAACTTAGTGGATAGCATTTCTCAAAAATGCTTTCACGATTTTCCACTAGATTCTTCAGCTTTTTATACAACTGGTAGTATACAATGTGAGGTTTCCGCTTACAACTAATAGTTACTTGGGGTACCAATAACTTCTCAAGTTCCTCCTGAGAACAAAAGAAAACCAAAAGACAGAAGTCAGTAACATGGCTGCGTACTACTATAAATCAGAAGGCTGCCTGCTTATTTGGTGTGAAAGAGACATCTGCAATGGTTTAAATATCCCCACTGTGCAGGGAAGGCAACAATCGCACAAACCAAGATTTGTGCCTTCGTGTTGTAGAACTTGGCTCTGTCTCCTCACACCAAACTGGTGAAAGTATCCTTAGTACAGTCATTGCAGACAAAACAATGTATTTACTGTACCTCACAGAAAAGATTTATCAACTCATTTCCATTTTTGTGTTATATGGCAGCCTGAGCTGTGGCAAGCAGCAAATGATAGAATTGTTTCACAGAAGTTTCAGCAAAATCTCTGGTATTAAGTGTGATGCACAACTGGTATAGACTACCCACGTCTTGATTTGGCCTGACATTATAACTCATTTTAAGTATAATATTTTTCATTGTATTTAAAACTGCATGACAACATCTCTACAAAACCCTATCCTTATAATCTTTATTACAGTAGTTGGAATTATTATGCTTTTTCAACACAGCAGTTCTGGTAACAACCACAAGATTGAAGTCAAATTTTAAGGGCAATGTTGAAAGGAAGATACATTCTGTTTGACATCCAAATAAGCCATAGATTTATTTTCAGCCTTTGCAAAAAGCTAAAGGTGAAAAAATGAAAACAACTCAGCCCAACAGCTGTAAGAGGCATAGACCTGCTCTAGGTCTATGGACAGCATCATCCACATTTCATAACTGAGTGCAAGACTGAGATCTTGAACTATCTCAACACATTGTGTATGTAGGAAATGTATTCTAGAATTTGCTCTGGCCTAAGAGACTAGCTTCAATCCTCAGATAATCATATACTTCCCCTAAATTTTCCATGAGACAATGTGGGTCTGTTATCCCACTGAACAGATTCACTCACTTCAGTTCAACTTCCTGATTTCAGTGTTTTGGGATCCATATGCAAACAGTATTGACGCTGACCCTTTTTAAAACCTCAGGAATCTTAACACCAGTGCTTTAGCCCCCTGTTTTGTTTTGTTCGTTTTTTCTCCCTCAGAAATTTTAGCAATATTCTGTTTTCCTAGCTCTTTTAAAAATTCATGGTAAGTTATAGCAGGCCATTCTTTTGCTTTTAGGAAACCCTTTGTTTGGAATTTTGACTTGAAACTGATTGTTGAAACTTGGTGATAATTAAAACACTCTGTCAAAAAATGTTTATTGCAATGCTTGCATGAATGATGGCTGATCCCTCTTTTGTTTCTTGTAAAGTCATCCCCTCAGGATTTTGACCTGAAACTGCCTACTGCAATTTGGATGATGGCAAAAAACAAACAAATAAAAAATAAAAATAAAAAAAGAAATAAAAAATGGGCATCATAACACACAGACATTTTCTTTTGTTAATGCAGATTATTTAGCTAAGGTATATACCTAAAGATGAATAGGTATTCACACATCCCTCTGAAAGCAATGAAACTAAACATGCTTAGGATCAATGTATTAACATAAACTACAAAGGTGTTTCTATTTGGGAAGATTCTAATATTCAAGGCAATGGATACCTCTTGTTCAAAAATATGATCAGATAGTCTTATGACAAATGTCCTTTTATCATATCATATCCATGATAGTCTGGCACTATCATGGTTATGGTTTTACTGGACAACTAGGTGTGGGGGAGACTGGCTATCTTAAATAGTTATACTCTGGAAGCCTGTTTTAATTTCATTGCTAAAATGGATATAATACTGAAGATTCTGAAAGAACTATATTCCAGAGATTTCATTCTTAGAAATATAAATTACACAGACTTTGCAAAATGAATTTCTTTTAGGCATGCGGTAAAGTAGAATATAATAATATTGTAAATACCTGCACAGTTTGCATATTAGAAATATCTGTTTCATATATCTCTGCAATTTCAGTTTTCATGCGCTCAATGGCATCACTCTCTTGTTCTTCTTCCTCATCATCACCCTCATCCTCTTCTTTTGGGAACTCTTCTTCCAGAACAACTTCAATATCTTCTTCTTCCTCTTCATCTTCTTCATCTAGGATTTCTCCTTCATCTCTAATCATACCATGCTACAATATAAAATATTTAGTGAATGTAACATTCCTGCAATGATTTCTTTAAAACTGAACAGATAGCAATGCTTGTCAATTCTTCTTCTTAATTCAATATTTGCATAATGTTGATTTTCAGAAATGCTGCAATGTGAAATGCACACAGCATTCACACCTAAGCCAAATTTAATTCTCATTGGGTGGGACCCACATTTAGGCAAATGTACTCCTTCTGTCTACCCGTCTCCCTGCACCAGCCCCACGAACCCTCCAAATATACTACACAGAAAGTTGAAAAATTCTGTTCTGTGGGGATGAGAACTGCTGATCATCAAAACATACCTTGGAAAGTACATCAGTCCAATTTGGGGAATTAATGCCCTCTTCCCTCTGCATCACAGCCTACCTTATTCAACAGATCTTCTGGGGAGTGTTTTAAGGGGCTTTAAATACCCTAAAGGAACCAGATTCCATCTGATCTTAGAAGCAAAGCAACATCAGCCCTGGTTTGTGCTTGGATGGAAGACCACCAGTGAATACCAAGTGCTGTAGGCTATATTTCAGAGATAGGAACTGGCATAACCACCTCTGAGTTTTCCTTGCCTAAGAAAATCCTATGAAATTCATGTGAGTCACCATAAGTTGCCAGGTGACTTGAAGGCATGTGCACGTGCATACACACACACATACACACAGGTGGTCCCATGGCCTAGATTTTGCCAGTCAACTTAAGTAGCTGGAGAAAGGTAGCATTTGCACAACTGTCACCCTCCAGGTTTTTCTTTTGGAGGGGAGGGGTGAAGTACAAGCCCTAGTACCCCTAGCCAGCATAGTCAATGGTTAAGGATTGTGGGAACTGCTTCTAGAAGGCCATAGCCTCCCCATCCCTGATTGAAGTGGAAGACATTTGCTGAAGTAGTGACTGAGAGGTATAGTTACAATAAATGGGATTTTCTTTTAAAAAATACTAGAAATATATTGTCCACAGAGCACTGGTGAATACAGATGTGTCCTTCTGAAAACAAAAATATCCCCATATCCCTGAAGCACAAGTAATAGCAAAAAAGCAATGGTAGCATTCTTCTTTCAGTCAAAAAGATGGGTAGGTGAAATTCCCTGAGCAGCAGATTGCTTTCCATCATAGGATGAACAGATATTGCCAGGTTAACAATGAAAAGAGCCAGTGTTGATATGAAGAAAATAGTTTGCTTTCTGTTATTATTTGGAAGCATCCTTTAAAAAAATAAGTATTGTACATTCAGGGTTATGTCAGAACAGGCTTTTCAGCAGCAAAAACAACAAAAACAGTGGATAGTTCCTTTCTGACGAATAGTGGGAGGACACAGTTTACTAATGGCCAGAGATGGGTTCTTGGTAGACAAAAGCTCATACTTTTGCCCATCTCTTCCCACCACAAATTAACCTTTGAAACACATCCACAACATCCATGCCATCTTGGCATGGGCAGGATCTAAAGACTGCATTATCAAGATTGTATCAGCACTGAATATGGAACACAGTTTGGAAAAGTAATTATTTGGACCTCACCTCCCAGAACCCCCAGCCAGCATGTGAATTCTAGGAGTTTTAGTCCAAGGTCTGCTTTGAAGCATACCTATGTGAAGATGGTGATAATACTGTAGGGTATTGCTCCTGAATTTGTTGAAGGATTTTCCAGTGTGGATTTCCTAGTCTGCTTAATCCTAGTTTAATATAAAGCATGTGGGCTTTGCTGTTGAAACCAACATCCTAGGTTTTAATCTACAATAAAAATAGCCTTTTTTTTCATCAGTTCAGTACAGCACAATCTTTTTATAAGCATTTAAAATGCCACACTGAGAGCAATCATACAAAATGATCATACGCCTTTCAATGCAAAGTGATTATAATATAGTTTGAATCACAGTTTATTGAATTTAATTGTAACAACTGTTTCTTTCCTACCTCTGCTTTTCTCTTTGCTTCTGCAACAAGCTCTGCTCTTCTTCTGGCAATTAGCTCAGCCTGTTAATAAAAGATGAGAACTTTTTCTATTTTTAACAATGGGTATGCTTTGAAAAAAACAAAACAGAGTTCTTGGAGTTCTCTCATGCATAGGGTTGCCATAAGTCAAAGCTGACCTGACAGCAGATAGCAACAAAAACAAAAATATTAAAATACCTGCCATCTGATGAGTACATACACTAGGGAAGGTTGAACTACTAGATGAACATGTGTGACACTTAAATATTCGGCGAATTTGTGATCTTAAAGATTCCACTCCTCTTAAACTGCTTCACTGAGCAAAAAATAAGTTGAACAAGATAAACAGCTATAGAAACGTCTGCAGGTTGTGCTTGGAGTAAGCAGTTGTCCACAGTAACTAAGTTCACAGTAAGATTCAAGTGGGAAAAGGTGGGAGAAACACAAGGACAACAGGGTAAAGGTAGGTTATGAGTGAGTTAGGATGGAAGCAGAAGGCAAGAACTATGGGGAAAAATCTGAAGAAAAATGTATACATTTTGTAAGGAACCAGTGTTTACACCTATCCATAAATATCCAAATAGGAACACTGGAGAACCATCCAGTGCCAGATCCTCTATTTTGGTTTAAGGTTATAAACTAACAAACATTTACCTGCAAGTAAGTATCACTAAACTTAGTAGGATGTAGTTTTGAGTAGATGAGTAGAGAATTGCACTGCAATTTGTTCTCACAGATGGGCAATCTGAATTTCCATAGCTATGTTGCAAATTCTTAAAACCAGATAAATCATTTCTTGTTGCTCTAATCTAGCTTCCAGAAACTGAAGTAGTTATTCCACCTAGAGCTTGGAACAGTTACTTTTCTGTACTACAACTTTCAGAATCCTGCAGCTAGCCTGGTTAATGGCAGTGCTCACTGAAAGATTCTTGAAGCTGTTGTTCAAAAGAGTAATTTTTCTGAACATCGACGATAACTATATGCTACAAGTTTTACCTTTCCATCTTTCAGAATGGTCCTAAAACTGTCTGAACCAACACATCATTTTCTTTAAAAACAACTACAGTCTTCCATCCACATTTGCAGGTTTGACCTTTGCAAATTTGATTATTCACAAGGTGCGTGCCTGCCTCCCCTCCCCCAGTATCCTCCTCCCATTTCCTTGCGTTCCTCATGGGAAGCTTGTGTTTAAAATTGATTTTTTTTTTCCTTTGGGTGAAAAAAGCCTGCCCCTCCACTGCTGGAGGCATGTCCTCTCTGCTATGTGGCTGCATATTCTGCTGTGTAATGACTATTGATTGGTCAGGTGCTCTCTTTGCCCCTATTCCTCCTCTCTGGGAGGAATCATCTTTCTCAAGATGGCAACTGGAAGTAGCTAGAATGCCAGAACTCAGCACCCTTCTCTTCTCTGTCCACTTTCGCAAAGGTTCCATGCCCCAAATTCATGCGAATGAGGAGGGGCCACTGTATGCCTCACCATACATGATACAGTTTCTAGGGTTTTTTAAAAAACTTAATAATTGTAATAATTACTCTGATTTTTTCCTTCAGTTCTTTCATTTGCTGCTTCTTCTCCATTTTCCTAGCTTGTTTCTCATGCCATTTTTGCACCCGTGTGGGAAGAAGTCGGTCAGTAACATCATCTTCATCAGCCTCCAGAAAGACTGCAATATCAGGACAAAGCATACGGTCTGCTAAGTACTGAGCCTCTTCTCCTGTTCGGGGAAAACCATCCAATACAAACCCTGTAGATCTAAATGAAAACAATATTTTTTAAAAAATGTAACTCTCAATATTCTATGACTCTTCTAACCAGAAAATGGCAAGAAAGTCATCCCTTCCCCAACAAGAAAAGGGTAGGCGCAGCTGGATAGAAAAAAGTAATTGGTTAAAGTTGGATTTAGTGAGGTCTCAGCCCCCAGGATAACTTTTGTTTTAAACATAATTTAACCTAGCTATGCATCTGTTATTTGAAAAACAATTCATTAAAGCTGTTATTTATAATTATTTCCAAGCTCCTGATCTATAGGGCAGATTTTTAAAATCATTTACTTCTCTGAGTTAGTGATTCATCAGAAATGCAAAGGTAAGGTGAAAGATTATGGTTCAACCATTCAAGTTTAGGAACAACCGATCCTTATAGCGACTGAACAAATTTAGGAAGAGTTCAACTGAGCTTGGGAGTTAGCTGAGCAGACATAGCTTATACAGCTCAAATTAAGAAAGGAGGCCCAGTTTTTGTTTTTGTTTTCTTGTTCTATTCTCTGTATGTTTGCTTATTTCTCTGTGTTGTTTTTTTTGGTGTGGTTTTTTTTTTGTGTTTGTGTGTGTGTGTGTGTTGTTTTTTTTGCTTGCGCTGGCCGTGTGCTCTCCCTGAGCTCACAGCCTATTGTCAGCTAATTGTTTGTTAGTTAGTCAGTTAACTGTCAATCAAACTAGGGAGAGTTAATCAAGCTAGGGGGAGGAGCCAGCTAGGGGAAGGAGGCTTTATTAGGAACTCCCAGCAGTCTTCTTGCTGACTTCCAGAGGAGAGAGCAGAAGGTAAGCTGGGTCTGTGAAGACAGCTTTGATAGGTGTTTTTGCAGGACTGTGGGGCTGAGTTTGTTTGCTTATTTCTCTGTGTTGTTTTTTTTTGTGTGGGTTTTTTTTGTGTTTGTGTGTGTGTGTGTGTGTTTTTTTTTTTGGTTGCGCTGGCCTTGTGCTCTCCCTGAGCTCACAGCCTATTGTCAGCTAATTGTTTGTTAGTTAGTCAGTTAACTGTCAATCAAGCTAGGGAGAGTTAATCAAGCTAGGGGGAGGAGCCAGCTAGGGGAAGGAGGCTTTATTAGGAACTCCCAGCAGTCTTCTTGCTGACTTCCAGAGGAGAGAGCAGAAGGTAAGCTGGGTCTGTGAAGACAGCTTTGATAGGTGTTTTTGCAGGACTGTGGGGCTGAGTTTGTTTGCTTATTTCTCTGTGTTGTTTTTTTTTGTGTGGGTTTTTTTTTGTGTTTGTGTGTGTGTGTGTGTGTGTGTGTTTTGCTTGCGCTGGCCGTGTGCTCTCCCTGAGCTCACAGCCTATTGTCAGCTAATTGTTTGTTAGTTAGTCAGTTAACTGTCAATCAAACTAGGGAGAGTTAATCAAGCTAGGGGGAGGAGCCAGCTAGGGGAAGGAGGCTTTATTAGGAACTCCCAGCAGTCTTCTTGCTGACTTCCAGAGGAGAGAGCAGAAGGTAAGCTGGGTCTGTGAAGACAACTTTGATAGGTGTTTTTGCAGGACTGTGGGGCTGAGTTTGTTTGCTTATTTCTCTGTGTTGTTGTTTTTTGTGTGGGTTTTTTTTGTGTTTGTGTGTGTGTGGTTTTTTTTTTTTTTGCTTGCGCTGGCCGTGTGCTCTCCCTGAGCTCACAGCCTATTGTCAGCTAATTGTTTGTTAGTTAGTCAGTTAACTGTCAATCAAACTAGGGAGAGTTAATCAAGCTAGGGGAAGGAGGCTTTATTAGGAACTCCCAGTGGCGTGCGCCATAGGCGCGCGCAATTTCATTCATTCCTTCAAGTTCAACCATTCAAGTTTAGGAACAACCGATCCTTATAGCGACTGAACAAATTTAGGAAGAGTTCAACTGAGCTTGGGAGTTAGCTGAGCAGACATAGCTTATACAGCTCAAATTAAGAAAGGAGGCCCAGTTTTTGTTTTTTTGTTCTATTCTCTGTATTATCAAGTATGGAAGGTGAGGGAGCTGCTGCTGTCACCTGTAGCACTTGTGGCATGTTCCTTTTCTTGCCACAAGATGTGGTCGGGTACACCTGCAGCAAGTGCAAGCTGGTCACCTTCTTAGAGGTCAAGGTGCGGCAGCTAGAGGCACAGGTTTCTAATCTTCGTCTTATTAGGGAAGGTGAGGACTTCTTAGATAGGGCAGAGAGGACCTTCCTGAAGACCGGATATGCGGAGGAGCTGCCTGATGAGGAAATCAGTTCCGTGAGCCAGGAAAGCGATGCTTGGAGGAATGTCACGCGGAGAAGTAGAAGGGCCAGGAAGGAAACAGAGACTCTCAAACTACAGAATCGCTTCAACGTTCTTGGTGCTGTGAATGATGAGGAACACCAGAAGGAGGGAACACAACATCAGCAAGAAGGAATCCAACTTCGGCAACTGGAACTTCAACACCAACAGGACAGCATCCAACATCGGGAAGTCCAGCACTCCCGACCTCAACACAATGCCCAGGCAATCCTGGAAGAATCTGCTTGTCGAAGAACCCCGGACAGGCCTCAGAGGAGGCGAGTTCTGGTGGTTGGGGACTCCTTGCTCAGAGGAACCGAACCGGCAGTTTGCAAACCGGACAAGCTCAATCGAGAGGTCTGCTGTCTTCCTGGGGCCAGGATAAACCACGTAACAGAGAGGCTAGCCAGGCTGGTCAAGCCCACTGACCGTAAGCCCCTCGTTTTGGTTCACGTTGGAACCAATGACACGGTGAAGCGCAGCTTTCACCACATCACAAAGGACTACGAGCTTATGGGGAGAAAGCTTAAGGACCTTGGTGCGCAGGTGGTTGTTTCATCAATCCTCCCTGTTCAAGGATATGGTGCACGAAGAGAAAGGACAATAGTAGAGGTCAACAGCTGGCTCCGCACATTTTGCCACCGCCAACAGTTTGGCTTTTTGGATCATGGCTTGAAATTCCAGGAACATGGGCTTCTGGCAAGGGATGGGCTGCACCTCACGAAACTTGGCAGGAACGTTTTTGCAAACAGTCTCACAAGGAGGATTAGGAGGGCTTTAAACTAAGTACAACTGGGGAGGGAGACAAGATTATTCAGGACAAGGACTCGGCAAGTGCAGGGGAAAAAGGCCCAAATGATATTGGCCAAGTAGGAATAGCATCCAATCGTGGGAGGGGTGGAAAAAATGCTATGGGACTTGCAGGAAGGGCACGGGGACTTAAGTGTCTCTACACTAATGCACGGAGTATGGGAAACAAACAAGATGAATTTGAACTCCTAGTACAGCAAAATAAATATGATTTGATAGGCATCACTGAGACCTGGTGGGATGAGTCTCACGATTGGAATGTAGGAATAGAGGGGTATAGCCTATTTTGTAGAAATAGACCAAATAAGAAAGGAGGAGGAGTAGCCTTATATGTCAAGGATGTTTTCACCTGTGAAGAGATCCATGACTTGAACACCGGAAGCCAGGTCGAGAGCATCTGGGTAAGAATTAAGGGAGCGAGAAACAATAGGGATATTATAGTGGGGGTTTACTACAGACCTCCAAGCCAGACTGAGGACCTCGATGGCGCTTTCATAGACCAAATGACTGCACATTCAAAAAGGAGAGATACAGTAATAATGGGAGATTTCAACTACCCGGATATTTGTTGGCAGTCAAACTCTGCAAAGGCGGCAAGGTCCAGCAAGTTTCTTGCTTGTCTTGCAGACAATTTCATGGTCCAGAAGGTGGAAGAGGCGACAAGGGGATCAAATATTCTGGATCTGATCCTGACCAACAGGGAAGACCTTGTTAATGACGTAGAACTGGTTGGATCTTTAGGAGAGAGTGACCATGCCCTATTAGAATTTTGTATTCAGTGGGGAAGAGAAGGCAAGTGTAGCCAGGCATTCGTCTTAGATTTTAAAAAAGCAGACTTCTGTAAACTGAAGGAGCTGCTGGCTGAAATCCCGTGGTCAAGAATAGTCAATGAGAAAGGAGTTCAGGATGCATGGGAGTTCTTTAAAAGGGAGGTACTGAAGGCACAGGCTAAAACTGTGCCATTAAGGAGGAAAAATGGAAGGCATCTGAACAAACCGGAATGGTTGACTAAAGAGCTCTCAGCTGAGCTAAGTATTAAGAAAAGCATGTACAGGAAATGGAAGAAGGGGGAAATCACCAAAGAAGATTATAAGCAAGTAGCCAAGAGATGTAGGGAGAAGGTTAGAAAGGCTAAAGCACAGATCGAACTTAGGCTGGCCAGAGACATTAAAAACAATAAAAAGGGCTTTTTTAAATACGTCCGCAGCAAAAGGAAAAAGAAGGAGACGATAGGGTCACTGCGCAAGGAACATGGTGAATTAATAACAGGAGGAAGAAAAAAGGCAGAACTCCTCAACACCTTCTTCGCCTCACTTTTTCCCAAAAGGATAAAACACGCAACCTGGCGGTTGGGGAGCAGGTGAGGAAGTGGGGGAAATGCAGCACAGAATAGATAGAGAGGTAGTACAGGAATACCTGTCCACACTGGATGAATTCAAGTCTCCAGGGCCAGATGAATTGCATCCTAGGATTTTAAAAGAACTAGCAGAGGTCATTGCGGAACCTCTTGCTATAATCTTTGAAAACTCTTGGCGGACCGGAGAAGTTCCAGCAGACTAGAGGAGGGCAAATGTTGTCCCCATCTTCAAGAAGGGAAAAAGAGGACCCAAATAATTATCGCCCAGTCAGCCTGACATCAGTACCTGGAAAGATCCTGGAGCGGATCATCAAACAGTCAGTTTCTAATTACTTAGAAAACAATGCCGTAATTACGAAAAGTCAACATGGATTTCTCAAAAATAGGTCATGCCAGACTAATCTTATCTCTTTTTATGATAGAGTTACTTGCTTGATAGATGAAGGGAATGCTGTGGACATAGTATATCTTGATTTCAGTAAGGCCTTTGACAAAGTTCCCCATGACATTCTTGCAAAGAAGCTAGTAAGATGTGGGCTGGACAGGGCTACTGTCAGGTGGATTTGTAACTGGTTGACTGACCGTACCCAAAGGGTGGTCACCAATGGCAGATTCTCATCCTGGAGAGAAGTGACTAGTGGGGTGCCACAGGGTTCTGTCCTTGGCCCGGTGCTGTTCAATATCTTCATTAATGACTTGGATGAAGGAATAGAGAGCACGCTGATCAAATTTGCAGATGACACCAAATTGGGAGGGGTTGCTAATACGCCTGATGACAGGATCAAAATTCAAAAGGACCTGGACAGATTGGAGAGCTGGGCCACGGCTAACAAAATGAACTTCAACAGAGAGAAATGTAAGGTCCTACACTTAGGCAGAAAAAATGGTATGCAGAAATATAGGATGGGGGACACGTGGCTGGCTAACAGTACGTGTGAAAGGGATCTAGGAGTCTTCATACACCACAAGCTGAACATGAGTCAGCAGTGTGATGCGGCAGCCAAGAAGGCCAACGCAATTCTTGGTTGCATCAATAGGAGTATGGTGTCTAGATCGAGGGAGGTATTGGTACCACTTTATTCTGCATTGGTTAGACCTCATCTTGAATACTGTGTCCAGTTCTGGGCACCCCAATTCAAGAAGGATATGGATAAGCTGGAGCAGGTCCAGAGGAGGGCAACCAAAATGGTGAGGGGCCTGGAAGCCATGCCCTATGAGGACAGACTTAGAGAGCTGGGTATGTTTAGTCTGCAGAAGAGAAGGTTGAGAGGGGACATGATAGCCATGTTTAAATATTTGAAGGGATGTCATGTCGAGGAGGGAGTGGGCTTGTTTTCTCCTGCTCTTGAGACCAGGACAAGGAGCAATGGATGCAAGCTGCAGGAGGGGAGATTCCGCCTGAACCTCAGGAGGAATTTCCTGACAGTCAGGGCTGTCTGACAGTGGAATGTGCTGCCACAGAGTGTGGTGGAGTCTCCTTCGTTGGAGGTTTTTAAGTGGAGGCTGGATGGCCACTTGTCGGGAGTGCTTTGAGGGTTTTCCTGCATGGCAGGGGGTTGGACTGGATGGCCCTTGTGGTCTCTTCCAACTCTACATTTCTATGATTCTATGATTATTAATCAGTGTTAGTATTGAAAACAGAAGCTATTTGTAATTTGCTCTGCTTTACAACTTTGGAATATGAGTTGGTATGCTATCTAGACTGTATGTTTCACATATATTTTGAAGAAGCATTCCTTCAGATGGTGAATAATGTCTTTCTGTCATGGTTTCTGCTTTTGTCAATTATGCATTTTGCATTTAACATGCTTTAATTTATGACTACTTATTGGAAGGTAAACATAAGGTTAATATCACAGAGTACACATTCTCCCTTTTTTTTTTAAATCTTAAGAGGATCACCAAGTGTTTCAATCTAAATGGCCCATCACATATGGAATACTACCAGCTAGCAGTACTATATACTTCTCCAGAAGGCTTTAGTGATAATCATAAAATTCTCCATTTCAGTGGTTTCAGGTCAATCAAAGACCAAGACCTACAGCAAGGTTACACAATCCACAGGTGCATATGGTCATTGCTGCCTATCTTGGTCTCTCCTTTCAGGCAAGGTTTCTCTTTCCATGTCTGAAGCAGCTGCTGCTAATGGAAATGTGGAAATAGTAATGTTAGCATAGGACATAATTGAAGGAAAGGTTACTAGCTTCCCTCAAGTACCCCTAAGCACCTATTTTTGAATGCATCAACCGGCAGCTGATACCACCTGCAGCTCTTGGGGCCAACAAGGTTACACCCCCAATCTAAACAGTTACTTTGGGCATGCCCAATTATTTTTGATATATTTAATTCTGAAAACCAAACTCATAAAAATCTTTACAACTGACATTAGTTTCACAAAGATGCATTCCTTACCCAGGTTTGCTAAAAGATTCTGGACAAAGAATAGATAGCCCATGCTAGGTTTTCTACTGTATGTCTGGGAAGGTTAGAACAGTTGGCCAATGGTGTTGGATAGGGGAGGAAGCAGAAAACAATAAAGCATATTTTAAGTATCTGAGGAGCCCACATTCTTATTCTCAAGAATTACAGGGAGGCTGAGATGAAAAAAATGCCCCATAAGATATGATGGATTTGGGACCTTGGTGGTGAAGTCCTAGATGTATCTACTCAGTTTAATCCCATTGACTCTAATGGGACTGACTGCCATAAGCATTCATAGGTTTGCTGCCTTAGAGCTATATGGAACAACAAAGAAAAGAATGAGATCACAATAGTTACCGAAATGGTTCTTTCATCCACCAGTCAAAAACAATATTGTCAAGAACCTCCACAGGTATGGGCTCATTATCTGTTATGTTTGCCTTGATTGCTTCTTCTTCATCTGTTAATTGTGTTTCTTTCTGTTAAATGATCCCAGATACATTTAAAAACAAGTTCTCATTTTTGCCTGACAAATGACAACAGAGTTTAGAACTAAAGAATTATGCACAATTCATTTTCTTTACTCAGTGCCTTCTTCTAACAATAAAATGCTTGAATTTCTTTAAATTCTGCTTCTATAAAATTAAGATAATTGCATACATTAATTTTCAATTTCATAATATATGAATTTATGAAGAACTAAACAGAGAAAAGTCCTGTCTGCTTTTCAGCCATCTATATGAAGATTAATTTAAGAACTTGGTTTCAAAAAAGAAAAGCTGAAATCTTTTAAAGAAACTTAAAAAAACTGTTTTTCATTTTGCTCTCATTAAAAATAAAGCTACATGACTACGGAAAATATAACAATATGAAAACAGCAAGTAATTTATTCAGTTTGCTCAGTTGTTGTTCTGTACTGGTTTCAAAGGTTGGTTGATTCATGCAAAGTTGTCATTCTCAAGTGATGACATCCATGTGAGAATGAGCCATTTCAGATGAAATACTTTCAGATCATCTGAATTGCAACAGATTGGACCCAGATACCTGTGAGCAGTTTCATTCACTGAATGATTTTCAAGTATTCTGTCAGCTTGCTGTTATATTAGCACTATAATTATAAACCGATATGTGAATAAGAAATGGAATTGCCATCAAGGGACCAGTGCAGCCATTTTACTCTCCACCACACAGTGGAAAATTAGTTATTTCAAATATATCTTATAAAGAGGACAAAGATGCACTCAAGTCAGTCCATATATGCTATCTTAAAAGCAAAATGAAATGATCCAAAAGATCAACAATAAAGCAAATGGAGGGGGAGAAAACCCAAGAAATTCAAAAGGTAGAGATAGTTCAGATCTCAGGATGTTTCTACCCTATTTATGCTCCTTGTTCTCCAAAACTTTCTCAGAACATCTAGATGGAATGGAAGGAAATAATGGGTGACAATTTTGTGTTTTTCTTTTTTCCATAATTTTATTTATTAGTAGATACGTTCGTATATTTTATTGCCCCTGTTTATATGGATATCACATGTGTACAGAAACATATTTCTATGCATGTAACTCTAGGAGGCTGGCATGTGTGAATGGTTGCTGTATGTCTAGTTCCTCAGCCCATCAACAATATGGGGCTGCACATACCCCACATAAGTGCCTAAAATGACACAGGTGGTATTTAATCATCCTCCTTCTGCTTTTCCCACCTGGGTTAAAAGCTGAGCAACATTATTCCAAGTAGTTTCAGATGGAGTAAAAATTAATACAGCAAGAGGTAAACAGTGAAAACTCTCTGACTGACACAAGCAACAATGGAAATTGGACCAGCAGTAAGCAACCTGCAGACTGCACGTGTTAATAGCACGGAAATCAGCCAAAGAAAACCTTAACATGAGCCAATCCAAAGATAAGATGGGGACACATTATTTCCTTGCACAGATGCTTCATTAACTTTAAAATGAAAAAGTGAAAAAAAAAATGGAAGCCATGTAAACAGATTTCTATAACTGGCACGGCGTCTGGAAGAGGCAGTGGAAAGCTATAGGAAAAACTTTTACTAGATCTCTTCCAAAGTTCATGTACACTTCTGAAAACCAGGAATCTGGAAAGCCCTTAAATGATGTTACTGTTGTTCTGCGATTTCAAGAGGTTTTTGAGTTATAGCAACCCTAATGTTACCCTGTTTACTGGGGACTCCAAACGTGCTCAAATATTAAGTGGGGAAAATTAGCTCAGAGCACAAGTTAGCAAAACGAGAGGCAGGGCAACACAGCGGAATCTTTGAACCCCGTGTCTACAGGGTCAGGCCAAGTCAAGACGCACACCAAATATGAAATAAGAACTGTGATTTTATTAAATACAGGCAAACAGTGTATGCAACATACTCACACAAGTAACTATAGAAAATAAAGGTAGTAGCGGTATACAGGAATTTTTGAGAGGGATTTGTTGAATTGGGTGATACTACACCTGTCCGAAGCCCGGGGTAGATCACAGCGGAGGTCCGTAATTGTGCAGTCTCAGATTGAGACTGAAGGGAAAGCTCGGCGGACGAAGCAGCAGCAAGGCAGGATGGAAATTCAGAGCGATCTGAGGAAGGTCTTGGAATTGGGGGGGTTTTATAGGGAAAATATGACCATAGGCTACTCTGTACTTTGGGAGAGAACAATGAGGTTTGGGTGCGAGACAATGTTTCCAAAAGGTCAGAATTTAGCATGATTGAATTAAGTCCGAATCAACAATGGAATGGCCAGTATGCAGATGCAGCGTGCTTGACAGTTAAGCGTCTAACTTGTCAAGTTGCCTGCTCGGGGCAGTGAGTTCTTTGTATTAGCGTGCATCTTTAATAAGGTGTTTGTCTGGGGAGGTCTCCTAAAGCGAAGATCTGGCTGAGTCTGGCTTGCCTGGGTGGAGAAAGGAATGTTCAGCAATTAATGGCCATTAGTTCTGTGCTTGTTCAGGGGTCTCACAAACACTTAGCCGAGGGTGGCAGAATGGGGCCGAATTGTGATATCAAAACGATATCTAATATCTTCCAAAGTAAGGCTAGTAAACGGTAGTAACGCTAAGACAAAATTATCACAGGGTTTTCTGAGGCTGAGAGTATGTGATGCACCCAAGATCACCCAGTGCGTTTCCATGGCCAAGTGGAAAATTGAACCCTGGTCTCAAGCATCTTAGTCCAATGCTCAAACCACTACACCACACAAAATAAGTATTTGTGAAATAAAAGCCCCACAGATGAAAGCACAGCTTTCTTCCCTGCCCCATCAAAGGCAAGCTATTTAAATGTAAATCAGGCACAGAACAAAAACAATCAGAAAAAGCCAGGTAAAAGGGAATGAGCAGTAAATTAAAACCCAAGGAATGCTTCCTTTGTGGCGATAATAGTCATAGAAGAGACATTACCCAAAGGTACAGAAAAATTAAAAAAAAATAAGCAGAAAGAAAGGTTCTATAGACATTTACAGATTCACATATTCAGAGGATAGAAAACATAAATTTTACATTGACTCAGGAGCTTCTAAAGACATGTATGGGAATCTAAATGTTCTTTGCCCCCCCAGAGCTACAAGGGAAGGAAAATGAGGCCCTGCCAATTGCTGATAATAGAGATCAAATAATGGCAGGAGTTGGAAAATGGGACTCAATCTCTAGAAGGTCCCATGAAAACTGAGCCTAATGATATTTGATTTGTACAACAAATGACAAACGGATGTTTGTCAGTAAGTCAAATCACTGATGAAGGATGCAAAATTGTATTTAAAAAGAATCAAGATATAACAACATGCAATGATGAAGTGTATTGTATAGCCATGATAATGGAATCCTACGATTATCTTGGTTGCTAAAGGCAACACAGCTGTACAGATGCTGGCTTATTGCCAAGTAACCAAAGGGTAATGCTTAATTTTCGAGTTGTATGTAGGAGCTCCCAAAGATTGCGAGAAGCAATGCTCACCCTATGGAACATCTTGTTCAAATCATCTAGATTCTTCAGGTAACAGTTTTCGAATGACAATTACTCAAGGTGCAAGAAGCTGTGTAGGACTGATGGAGAAACAGAATTTGTTTTATGTGGCAGGGGTGGGGGGATACCTGTGCTATATTCTGGGAAGTACGGTTGAGGTTGTATAAAAAGGATCCAGACTCCCAGCTTTCCCTCATGGATATCAGAAAACCAGATTGCCAACTTTAACATGGGTAGAATAGGAACTCCAACCTTTACAGTACCTTTCTGTGATGGTGGGATTCCACGTTCCTGTGAGGTAAGGGGCTATGCTGACAGTAGCACTGTTG
>CAOKZL010003026.1:0-134427 GCA_948472985.1 Iguana delicatissima
TTGAGGCTCTCCATCGGCAGCGCTCTTCCGGGATGCCACCATGAAGCAGTTCATGAAGGGACTTCAACACCTATACCCGCAGGTGTCACCACTGCTCCCACCCTGGTCACTTTCCCTGGTGCTCTCCCAGCTCATGTGACCGCCCTTTGAGCCTATGGCCACTACCGATGGCAGGCTCTTGACTATGAAGACGGCCTTCCTGTTAGCTGTCACCTCCACCAGACGGGCCAGTGAGCTGACAGCCCTGCGAGCCGACGAGCTCTTTCTGGTGTTCCATTGGGACAAGGTAGTCCTTTGCCAGGACATTTCTTTCTTACCTAAGGTGGTGTCCCATTTCCACCTTAACCAGGACATAATCTTACCAACTTTTCATCCGAACCCAACGATGCCTCAGGAGCGATCCCTCCACTCTTTGGACGTTTGTCAGGCCTTGGCCTTTTACACTCAATGGACGGCGACTTTCAGACAGACCCCACACCTGTTTGTCTGCTATGGTCAGTGTCGCAGAGGCCACAAGGTGTCCACCCAGAGATTCTCTAAGTGGTGAGCCCAGACTATCTTGCTGGCCTGCGAGATTGTTACCCTGTGAATTGGGAGTCCCGGGAGGGGCACCCAAACGACCAAAACAAACTAAGCAAAGATGGGGAAATTAGCTGAAGCACTCTCTTGGCTAACGAGAGGCAGGGCAACGCAGCAGGATCTTTTAGCCAATGTATACAGTGTCAGGTCAGTGAGGAAGCAATTGGTTCCAACAGTAATTAAGATTTATTAAACAGTTATTAAAGAAAAGCACAAACACACTCCTAACTAGAAAAGGAAAATAGAATTTGAGGGGAATGGGTGATACACCACCTATCCTGCAGTCCTGAAGAAACCTGATTGAGGAAGTGGAAACCCGGCGTGGCGGCTGAGAGGAATCTGCTGAACCGAGCGGCAGCAAGGCAGAGTGAAGTTCGGGCAGTCCGGTAAGAGTTCCGGAGAAGTTCCAGCAAGAGTTCCAGCAAGAATTCAGAGCTCTCTGAGTGGGGGATTTTTATAAGGGAAAGCGCAACCGCAGGCTAGTCTGGTCCTGGGCAAAAACAATAGGTTTTGGGATGGAGACAAAGCCTCCGAAAGGTCAGAATTTGCATGATTGAGTTAGAGTCCGAATCGACAATAGTATAGCCGGTATGTAAATGTGGCTAGCTCGGCAGTTAAGTATCTAGCTCTCCAGAATGTCCTCCAGAATGCAGGGGATCCCTTTGTGGTAATGAAGGTGTTTGTTTCGGGAGGTCCCCTAAAGCAAAATTGGCGATATCTGGCTTGTTTTGGTGAGAGCAGCAAGCAGTAGCCATGCCTAGCTTCGCACTTGTTCGGTGGGCCTCACAAACACTTGGCTGGTGGCAGAGTAGGGTCGAATTATGATATCAAAATGATATCTTTGGTTCACCAAAGGCCAGGCCAGTACGCGATGGTAACAAGATGGCCAAGCAGCCTCCACCAGCCCTGCTTTGGCCCCACTCCACCAGAGCTGTGGCATCCTCAGCAGCCCTCCTGCGAGGTGTGGACCTGCAAGAACTTTGTCGAGTGGCGACTTGGTCCAGACCATCGACCTTCGTGTGCCACTACCGACTGGACTGCCGGTCCCGGAGAGATGCCCGGTTTGGACGAGTGGTGCTGGCCTCCGTACTCTAGGACCTGACCCACCGTCCTTCTAGTAAGCTACAAAATCTCCTAGTGTGTGAGGCACAGAGACCACGAAGAAGAAGAACAGGTTGCTTACCTGTAACTGTGGTTCTTTGAGTGCTCATCTGTGCCCTCACACACATCCGCCCAGCCATCCCCTCTTTCTCAGGTCCTTTATCGGCGGACTTTAGAACTGAAGGGAGACAGTTGCTTGGCGGGCTGAGCATGCCCAGTAGAGGCATAGGGGGAGGGTCCCGCCAAGCTACTAAGCTCTAGAATTTTCCAAACGGTACCGCGCACACGCGAAAGCTCCTAGTGTGTGAGGGCACAGATGACCACTCAAAGAACCACAGTTACAGGTAAGCAACCTGTTCATATATATTAAAATATGATCTATATTAAAATAAATTTTAAAAACACAAAAATAAACCTCCAGAAGATATGATTTCTGTCACTTTTTAAAGCTTGTTCTGTCCATCCTTTCTGCAGCTTAGGTGGCCAGCATGAAACCTTTATATTAAAAACACTTGAAATACTATTATTTTTATGTTAAAGTTGGATCAGTTTCAAGCTTCTTGTATGAATTTTTTTAAAAGAGGTCTACAAATTCTATATAGGTCATATTAACCTTCCATTTCATGTGCATGTCGGTCTTTCTAATGATGTCACTCAGAGCCTGCTTCTGACCATGGCCCACAGTTTTCTCGTTAAGTAAAGGCTCTCTCACAGGAGGCACAAGAGGTGCAAGTGGATACTGCAAAAGAACCCACCTTATTCATTTGGTTGATGCTATTGTCTGGCATTTGTTTAACAGCTTCCACCCATCGCTAATCTATGTTACGCTCCTTGGAGACTTTATTGTAAAATACATTAGTCATCATGCAGCTTATTGATCTCAGTGTGGATTCCTGTAACAAGACTAAAACTATCTTTTTCCCATTATTGCAAAGTGGGAGCACTTACATTTGGTTTTTTAAAAAAGCGTTATATCACTATCATTCTCATTTATCTGGGTACTTAGTGTATGACATTAGTAGACTTTCTCTTTGAATTTTCTGTTATCAGCTGGGGATACATTATCCAAAATGACCTGGGATGATGATCCATAAAATTTGCTGTCTTCTTTTCTTTAATTACTCAGTTTTCTTCCCTACCTCCATGGGGTTCTGGGGCGCTGATGCTGTTACCTTCCAATTTCTTCACAGAATCCTAAAAGAATACCATCAGATGGTGCCAAAAAAAGGAAATCATAGAATCATAATGTTAGAAGAGACCCCAGGGGCCATCGAGTCCAACCCCCTGCTATGCAGGAACATCCATCAGAGCATTCCCAACAGATGGCCATCCGGCTTCTGCTTAAAAACCTCCAAAGAAGGAGATTCTACCACACTCCATTGAGACAGTATATTCCACTGCCAGACAGCTCTGACCGTCAGGAAGTTTTTCCTGAGTTTCAGGTGGAATCTCCTTTCCTGCAACTTGAATCCATTGCTCCTTGTCCTAGTCTCTGGAGCAGTAGAGAACAAGCCTGCTCCCTCCTCAACATGACATCCCTTCAAATATTTAAACATGGCTATCATGTCCCCTCTTAACCTTCTCCTCTGCAGACTAAACATCCCCAGCTCCCCAAGGCGGTCTTCATAGGGCATGGCTTCCAGACCCTTCACCATTTTGGTCACCCTCCTCTGGACACGTTCCAGCTTGTTGACATCCTTCTTGAATTGAGGTGCCCAGAACTGGACACTGTATTCCAAATGGGGCCTAACCAATGCAGAATAGAGTGGTGCTATTATCTCCCTCGATCTAGTCACTATGCTCCTACTGGTGCAACCAAGATTTGCATTGGCTTTCTTGGCTGCCGCGTCACACTGCTGATTCATGTTCAACTTGTGATCTACCAAGACTCCTAGATCCTTTTCACACATCCTGCTGTCCAGCCACACGTCCCCCATCCTATACTTATGACTTTCATTTTTTCTGCCCAAGTGCAGGACCCTACATTTCTCTCTGTCGAAATTCATTTTGTTAGCTTTGGCCCAGCTCTCCAATCTGTAAAGGTTGTGTTGAAATTTGATCCTATCCTCTGGTGTGTTAGCAACCCCTCCCAGTTTGGTATCATCTGCAAATTTGATCAGCATGCCCTGCACTCCTTCATCCAAGTCATTGATGAAGAAAGATGTTGAATAGCCCTGGGCCCAGGACAGAAGCCTGTGGCACCCCGCTAGTCACTTCTCTCCAGGATGAAAAGCAGCCATTGGTGATCACCCTTTGGGTGCGGTCGGTCAACCAATTACAAATTCAACTAACAGTAGCCCTGTCCAGCCTGCATTTTACTAGCTTCTTTTCAAGAATGTCATGTGGAACTTTGTCAAAGGCCTTACTGAGGTCAAATATATGCATCCTTTTCGCACCTTACCCTTTCACGCAGCTGGGGTGCAGGGCTAGCGCGAGAAGCCTGAGGAGGAAGGCTCTTACGTCCCTGCTGTTTCGGCTCTGCAGCTGCTTTCTGGTCGCATGAGCGCCCCACCTCTTCTTTCTGCAGTGCAGCCTGGGACCTTTCCCGGCCTGCACTGCACTGGAAGCGCAACCGGCCTGGTTTCCGAGGCTCCGCACGCCAGGTAAGTGCGCGCGCGGGGCCCCAGAACGATGTGCAACTGTGCAGCATTTCCGGCTTTAAGCCGAAAATGAAAAAATGCGTGTGCAGTCCGCATTAGGGCCTTGAGCGTTGCGCAAATGTGAGTGCATTGTGTGGACTGCTCCTCACATTTATGGGATGCTCAAGGGGCCCTTTCACTTTGGAAATGCTGTGCAAAAGGGGCCGTAGTTAGGAAATTATAAATAGGAGAAAGTAAATGGAGAAAATTGTTTTCTGTTGCAAAATGGAAAAGCATGGTTTTGTTGAGTAGAATTAATGGACAGTAGGTTTAAAGCTAAGGAAACTTAATCACTTTACAGTACTGAGTGGCACAAGATGCTTAGGTAAATCTTTAAAGGCACAGAACTTGATGGGAGGTCATTTATGGAAGACCCGTATAGATGATTTATAAGATATTAATGCTATGACCAGACTGAAACAGTGTTACTGTTCCAAAATAGGAGAGTTGGGAAGAGTTTAGGTCTGAAGGGAGGAGGGCCAGCCCCCATCCTGGGTATTCTGTCCTGTAACTGTTTTTCACTAGAGCAGCCACATCCATTTCCAGAAGTGACTCTCTTCAGTGCGCATGGATTTTCATGTGATGGAGGCAGATTGCACAATGAAAATACATTGCCCTCTCACCAC
Organism: Iguana delicatissima; assembly: GCA_948472985.1. Taxonomy (NCBI): domain Eukaryota; kingdom Metazoa; phylum Chordata; class Lepidosauria; order Squamata; family Iguanidae; genus Iguana; species Iguana delicatissima. The sequence goes on from CAOKZL010003026.1 coordinate 4,946, forward strand.
TCCCACCGCATTGTATGAGCAGCATTGTTAACAAAAGACAGAGCCCAGTTTGTTCAGTGGTGGAACAAACACTGTTCAGGAAAAATCTTGGAATTTTTCCTGAAAGGCTGGTGTAGAAATCTGAGGCTCTGGCACAATGAATTCCTGGCAGTGCACTCCTAGTTGTACTAGTTGTGGTCCAGAGATGCATGAAATCCCAAGCAACATCATTCCTCATCCCTCAAAATTGGGACTGGGATGCTGTTTTCCTGTTCTTTGTGCTTAGAAGTTCTATGATGAACACAACAATGTTCTTTACTTTCTTATGTATCCGTTGGTGTTATAGCTTACCTTTCTCCTGAAGATGGGATGTGACAACTCACAGTAACACTAAATTAAAGACAAGAAAGTAAGATCAAGTATTAGAATTAAATTTTAAAACCACCTCCTTTAAGAAATGTAGTACACCCAGCTATTAGCAAGCCCTGTCCTTAGGAGCAGGTTGATTGCCAAAAAGCTTGCTTGAATTAAAACACATTTTATTCTGTGTGGGACCTAGTGGTTACCAGAAGCTTCATGGTGAACACCCCAATAATTCAAGGCAGGCAATATAAGCATGCCTTGAGCTAACAAGCTATAGCTCATGGGCAGTTGTATGTTCATTTGCAAAGAAAATAATGGTAACATGGGCATTAAATAAAACTGACAAATGTACCCCTCCTTTCTGTCCCTAAGCAGTATATACCTAAGAATCTACCTAGCCTCCTTACATGTACTTAACCTCCAGCAAAGATAAAACTCTTTTATTTGTACTACAGTTGACAAGTTTTACCTATACAGTCTCAAAGTTTTCCCAGGTGTAGCAGTTAAAGGGGCTTCTTGAGAAATTCAGCGCTCTCTTCCTAAGAAACGAGCAGTTAGCATCACGTGGGACAAGGGCTTTCCGGATTTCAAGGGATGTCATTCTTCTGTTGCTAATGAAGTTGAAATGATATTACCTGTCTTTTATTGTCCTTTGTGCCCCTGTCCGTACATGGCCAAGAAGGGGAGAGGCCTCTGCCCGCTTCTCGATCCTTCCAAAACAACTGAACTGCAACAGAAACATCTGAAACAAAATGTAGGCCTGGGACTCTAGCCATCATCACTTCTCTTGTTTGATTTCTTAAGATCTTTTGCTTGATGAAGAAACTGGTGAGCTTCAAAAGCTTGCCTGATTTATTTTCTCCGTTTTGGTTGGCCAATAAAGGTATCACTCTTTTGTGAATTTTATATTTTATTGAATTTTGCTGCATGGCCTAAATATGCTTCATCGCTGCCTCTTTAGCATTCTTACTGCTAGAGAGTGGTCCAGTACTGAAATCTTCAGTTTTTTTGGTTTGAGAGGCCTAGTAGTGATGTTCTGTAGGTTATCATTGCTTAAAAGAGTGTCACTGATTTTGTTAGTTTTTTGAAAATTATTCTTAATTCTGCTGACGTCTCAAGATGGCAAAATATTGAAGCCCCAAATTAACTCTTTTAGTACAAGATTAAAAGAGACTGTTCTGCTGGCATGCTTGTAAGGTGGTTTTCAACTGAGGTTGGCATTATTATGTAACGTTGGCAGCTAAACTATTTATTTTAATTTTTTTTAATTTATAAACTATTTATTTTAAAGATTTCTGGGCTGTTTTTAAAGAGCCAAAATCTTTTCAGAACAGCATACAGTAAAAACAAATGAACAAACCTGTCATCATAAAAATGATACAATAAAGAATGATACAATACAGTACGGAAAACCATAAACCAGGTGAAAACTATCCACAATGCTAGCTGAAAGCTGCACAGTAGCAATAGATATCACCATCATTTTTGCTAGTTAGATTTACAAAATCACACCACCTACTTAGCAAGACTGTTTAGGGGATGTACAATAAAAACATGAAAAGTTCACATAAAATATAAGGAGCAAAGAGAATCGTACAATAAAATTCACAAGCAAGTTCCATTGATTTTCTCCATCCACCCCAGCCCACCCCTGTTTCTAGAGTCTCTACATCCTCTGAGTCTCCTCTGTTACCTTGGACAGTGGGAGTTCATAACAGTACCAGCAGTTCTGCAGGCTTCAGTGCCAGAGATGCAGAGGAGTCCCTTCTTTAATAAGAATTTTCCTACAGAGAGATCCTTGGACAAAGTGCTGGGGGAAAGATTGCATTGGGTAGATTCTGAGGAAGTCCTCCCACTGATCTCCTTGCAGCTGTTATTGCAGTGGCGAAAGAGACAGTTTCCCTCTGCTGAGTGCCTGCCTGCATCTGCTCTCAGAGTTTGCTCTGACAGGTAGCAGGGGAGACTGCAGGAGGTAGAAGAGGTAAAAACGAAAGAACTACCACTTGCGTAACTTTGGATTTGATCTGTTCATGCCTACAGCAGTGTTACCCCAAAGTTTTGGTAGTCTAGGACCAAAGTGGAATCTGTGGGGGAAAGGTGGGGTTCTGGATTCTTATCTGCCCCAGAGGTATGTTAAACCCAGAAATAAGCATAGCTGGGGGGAATTGTTAGGAGGGGGTGTATTGTTTGTCTGCTGATCCTGGTCTGCACTTGACAACTCTCTGCTCCCACATGCCCCCACACCCCTCATCAAAGTGCACCATTGAGATCACACACAGACAGATGATGGCTTGCTCTGTATTGATGCACAGGCTGCTGTTGTTGTTTCTAACTTAAAATGGAAGGTACTAGGCAAAATCTACTTGCCAGTGCCAGTCAGTGTAGAGACACTGAAGCGATGAGAGTTACATAGTTAAGAACTAGCTTAACTATTCAGCAGTTGATTTAAAAGTCTGTTGTAGCTTGAACTCACAGTTGGGTATAATTTCACTATTTGAAATGGAGTGAGCGATTTTAATGAGATGGAAGACTCTGAAATCTCCCAACATGACCTTCACTTTTTCCAGCACCAGAAATATCTACGGAGCTGTGATTGGCCGTTTTGGACCAGTGACATAACAATTTTAAATCAGGCACTTGGGTGGAAATGGCCAGTCCCGTAAGCCGTGCTTTGTCCACCCCAGCTCTAAAACCTCACCGCTGTGTTTTGAAAGAGTCAGAATGACCTGCCCACAGAAGATTCTGTTGCTCAGAGGAATAACTCATGAAGAGATTTAGGGCATAGCTTCCCTTGAAAATAGGTAACTTCTGCTGTCCCAGGCCAGTCATGCCTGTTTCTCGTGGTGACCAGGTTCAGCTGGAAGATGGGAACAGTAGAGCTGTAAAGCATGCGGCTGCCCAGTGAAGAATTGATACGTTGTTTGCAGGGTACAGCTGAGGAAAAATGAAGCTGTAGGAGACCCACTGAGTGGTAGACCTTACAAGAGACACCCAGGTGCGGATGGAAAAGCTCTCACCCTGCTCCCGCTTCCATCACGAGGCTTGTTTGCCTTCTCTTTTATTTTTATTTTTTGCCACCTTCTGCATTTCCTGCGGCTTCTTCCTGCTCCTTGAGGACTACAGAGCTCAGAACTTGAGACACAAAGCAAATTATGTCAGAGTTTTCCCAAATACTAGCGTCATGTGTTAGTTCTGTCTGAGGACAGTACATGTGCCACTGTGTCTTTTTCTCTCTCTCGGAAATCGTATTTGGATGTTCTAGGGTTTGGGTTTTTTTTTAGTGGTTCTGTCTTTAGCCTCAAACAGACATTCCAAATAATGGATTCATTTTTTAAGAAAGAATGTAAGCTTTTGTGTTGTCATTCAGTGCTGGTCCGGCTTGACTCCCAACTGACCTTAGTGGTGCTTATTGTTCTCCTGTTTCTTAGGTGGGGCACCGCAGCTTCCTCTTGATCCCTAACTTCCCACTTGTGAGACACCTTGTGATGTCCCTTTCCACACTGAACAGCACTGGCATCTACCTGTAAGGGTAAGGTAAGTCCATCAAACCACAGCACAGTGATTTCAAGGGGTGTCACTTTTTTTCCCAATATCCTCATTGAATGGCTTGGAAGCTGTACAATGAACTTTGAAAATTTCACCGTGGACTTGCAGTTACCCCCGCAGGGAAACTCCAGTGCTGTTCAGGAATGGAAGGCTTGTTATAGACAATGCATGCTGGGATGTTCCTTTCTTTCTGTCCTGAGGGCCTGAGCAGCAGGCAGCATCTGCCAGTCCAGTTACCAGTGTCCTTTTCTCCTGGTTGGGGGAGGAATGGTGGTAATTAATAATATCTTTTAGATTACCTGCCATTTTGAGACCATGTTTTAGAGTTGTGCATCATTATTTTTCCAGGAGAGTTGTGTGCTTATGTATCTGCAAACTAAAAGGCACTGGATGAGTCTGTTCATCTGGCTGTTGCATGTCTGTTGTTTTTCTGTGCTTTGACTTTAATCTTTGTTTTTACCAATAAGCATTTTGAGGTAAAGTAGGACAGATGAAACAACAGTGTGCCTACCATATACGCAAGGGTTCTGTTCCAGGAACTCATGTGTAAAACAAAAAAAGTGAGTGTCACATCCCATTGTAGACAATGGATGCACAGGGGCACACGCCCATTCCATGCGTTGACTATAATGGGAGCAATGCTTCACGCAGCCTCACATTCATGTGTGCAGAGGTCGTGCCAGAAGAGGGTGCACTGTATTAATAACCAGCTTTCCCGCAAAGTCAGTGCTATTTGTCTCACTAAAAATTATTTGCAGTGTTTTTTTCTGTATTTTCTTTGTTCACCCTATATTTTAGTGATTGTTCTGCAAACTTTGTTGATCCCGTTTTTAAAAATTTCACTTTGAAGCTTGGTGTTTTTGCTTTTAGTTATCTACTATCTCCCTCCCTTCTCCCTCCATTCTCTGTTCAAATGGAGAGGCTATAAGGACAATGCAGAGGCTGCAGGGCTTAAACGCAAACGGTCTGAAGGTACAGTAATTGTAGATTTGTCTTCTTTTGTAGGAAGCTTCCTGTTGTAGCTATTATCTTTTGGCATAGTGTAGTAGATAGGCATATGCTTCCCTCTCTGCATGATTTTGATAACTACTCTCTTCCAGAGTTGAGAAGAAAGCACTGTGGACCTCAGTGGGATCATCAGTGTTTTTTTACAGAGGAAATCAGAGGCTGAGAATGTTCTAACAATGTATACCAACAATTCATTGGGGATCTCAAACACTGTATGCATTGTTTGCTTCAAATAAAATTGGTTCCTTTCTCGCAGAAGTTCACAGTTGCTTTTAGAGGCTTGGTCAAATTATAAGCCAGGGTCCAAGCTCAAATCGCTGCCCAGCTCTGATAATCACTGGACAGTCTTTATCAGATTGCTGTGTCTCAACCACTTGTGACATGGAATAATGAAAGAAGAACTATTAAGTGCCTTGTATACATATCGTGATACAAATGTGTTTGTTAAAAACACTTATATCCTGCCTCTCTGCCTGATGTCAGAGATCTATTAACAAGAAAAGACCCATTAACCAGAAAAATATTAATTTACTAAACTTTAAAAAAAGAAAACAATGGAGAAGAATGAAGATTCTGAAGGGAGAGGGGTGAGGGGTGGGAATTGGGCTGGTTGTCTTTCCTTGCCAGTAGATGTTACACAGTTTAGTTCATTGCTTTTGTTTGTGTTCTTGTCTGTTTTGCCTTGAATAAAAATTGTTACACTGTTTTCCTTGTGAAAGAAATCCTGTAAGGAGTAGAACAGCTGAGAGTGGTGTGTTGATTTTTTAAAAGTCTCTTAAAGTAACCATAAGGCATTTTTTTCTTAATATCTATTGATGATTTTTTTTTTTGCACTGTTGTCACTGCTTGTTGCCGTTCAATCTTCTTTCAGTCTTGCACTTATCATCCACTGCTTGGCATGTCCCTAATTCCTTAAAGCATTTTTATCCATTAAACAATCTTTGTGATTAGCACTTATAAGGGCAGGTACTTCCCTGCAGTAATTGATTTCTTCTTCATAGTCTCTCTCTGCATCTCACAGACATGGTTCTGCCACTGCCCAGAGTCTCACTTGAGACCCTCTAGTGCTTCTAGTGCACATTTAGGTGGGTTGCTGCTTAGTCTTACGTTGCCACAGCAGTTATGTTTCCACTTGGTCGGTTTATTTGCCTCACTACTGGACAGCAACATAATAATCCTCAAGACTAGTTGCCATTAGCATTTAGGGAAAGACATACTTTTTTCCTTTTTCTGACCATGTTGCAGTTACCAATCTTTATCACTGTTTAGTACTGCAACCTTGGGCAAGTCATAGGCAAAAGGTTTTAATGTCACAAGGCAAACATACATTTAAAAATCTGCTAATGCGAATGCAGCAGTGTGGAGAATGGTTTGGACTGGAGAAGCATCAGGCAGAGAAAAAGTTAATCTACCTAGCAACTTCACATTTGCCTCTCTCCAAATCTTCTTTTTTTCTAGGGAAAAAAGAGCCAGCAGAGAATTGTTTACGTATAAATATCTGTAACATCTAGTTCAGTGCTTCATAATATGTTATAAGAGACTTGCTAGCACATGCCTGCTTTACTTGGCACCATCTTCTCTGCTTTTGCTCGAGAACAATTCCACTTCAGTCTTTCCTATCTACTACACAGATGAGTCATCTTGTTTCACTCTGGTCTGCTATGGAATTACTGCACTAGGCTATAAATATTTCAGACACCTTGATGAAGGCACCAGATTTTTAGAAATGCAGATAGCTATGTCCATCAAGAGTGATTTCCTGCTTCTATACAATGATGCCTCCAGACAGTTACTTGGGGAGCAAAGGAGGGAAAGTATCTGAGGAGACATTCCCCAGTTCTGAATCAGCAAGTGCACACTCCTGCTGCATGTGGTAAATTGCCTATCTAAAATTTGCAATCTAGTCTGTACCTATATACAAGCTGTGTATATTCTGCAGACTCTTCCTACTCCTGGCCGTGTGAAAACTGGGCAGCAAGTGAGAGCACAGTGTAGACACATCATAAACTACATGAATTAAAAAGAGTGCGGATTTTAATGTTAATACTTTGGAACTGTGTTGAATAGTAAGGAAATCAAGGCGAACAAGCAGGCTCACAGCCTGTGCCTACTGGAAGTTTGGCTCACCTTTCTGGTTTCTGAGCTTCAATCAATCAATCAATCAATCAATCAGTATCAAAGATGGATCAACATTACCAGACTTGTATGGGAGCTTATAGGCATGCACTTGATGTCCTTTAAATTAGAATATAAAGTGTTCTTGTGCTTCCAAAGTACAAGTGCAGGCAGCTTGTATGTGATACACACAACCACATGCTTGCTTTTGTGTGTCTTTTCCCTTCCAGGCTTTTTAATCTTCGTGGCTTTGCAAGAGGTCCTACCCCACCTTCCTTAAGCTAAAGGTGTTCTCCCTTTTCTTGCTACAGCTATTCATAGTTTGAAGCTGAGTCGCAACCATGTCGACTGGCACAGTGTGGATGAAGTGTATCTCTACAGTGATGCAACAACTTCTAAAATTGCAAGAACTGTCACTCAGAAGCTGGGTTTTTCCAAAGGTAAGGCTATTTACATGTTTAATGCATGCTGACAAAATATTTTCCACCCTCAAGTAATTTTGTTCTGTGGAAGAAAGACCAGTCAATATAGAATTTGAGGAGCAAAGCAAATATTTTGATATTTGATGGTAATCATAAATACAAACACGGTCATGATGCTAATTCCTGGCTGTGTTTAAACCATTGCTGGGGGTGGTGTGAAAGAGAAGGGGAAAAGAGGAGAAAGCAGCCAAAAAGTTTATTTTCTAGCAGTGCATGCATCTGTTCAAGGCATTGTGGAATAGTTCATTATGTTGAATTCTTCAGTGCACTAGCACAGGACTAAATAAAAGTACACTGGCCTGGTTTGGACAGATTATATCTCAGTTAAGTAATATGTCATAAATAGATCATTTGCCCAAACACACAGCCTTTTTGCTCTTCTTTGTGATTGCTTATTGTGTTAATCAGGAAGTCTGTGATTGACAGAAGTTTCCCATTTCTCCCAAAATGAGGAACTCTGGTTATCAGCTCCAGAACAGCCCAGGCTCAGAGGCAGAAACAGCACAAATTCATATTTGTCAGAAAACTATGTGGCTGCAGACGAATAATTCCATGTAGAAGTTCTTAGCTAACCAAAAGAATAATTTGGCCTTATTAAAAATATGGGACGGTGTTTGCCTACCAATAAATGTCTGATCTACAAGAAGAAGTAAAAGACTAATTTTACTGAAGTACAATTAGCCGTGCAAATAAATCACACGTTTCCAGTATTTGTTTTCCAGAAGAGGTCTTGTGTGTATGTGTGTGTGTGTTTCAAAGAGAGAGAGAGAATGTAGAAGCATCTGTTTCTGATCACTCAGAGAAGATGAAGAGAGAGGCCTTTCAAGCTTGAATTCAGCATTGACAGTTGCTTTTCTGCAGCTTCAAGCAGCGGAACACGGCTTCATAGAGGCTACGTTGAAGAAGCAACACTAGAAGACAAGCCGTCACCAACAACTCATATTGTGTTTGTTGTGCATGGCATTGGACAAAAAATGGACCAAGGAAGGATTATCAAAAACACCGCCATGTAAGTGCTGCCTTTCACTTCCTTGAAAGTTTTTGCGAGGTAACTTTGGCCATTTCCGCCCTACACTGTTATAGTGCTATTATTCCACTTTCAACATCCTGTGGAATTCTGGGGCCTATAGTTTACTGAGGCCCAAGAGCTCTCTGGCAGAGATTTCTAAATGCTCCTCCCTAAACTGCAAACCCTAGGATTCCAGAGGATGTTGGAAGTGGAATAATAGCACTAGAACACCGTGGTGCAGAAATGGCCTTGTGTTTCCATTTTTAGAAAGTGTGCTACTTTTAAATTGTAAATCATCTTGACACAATTTTGTCCTTTCATTTTTCTGCCTCCTAATTTTTAAGCTGCAAAAAAACACACCATGAATTTTAGTTTGGTATGGAGTAATGTATTATTTGTTTGTATAGAGTATTTATATCTCAACCTTCAGCCAAAAAGGCTTCATCTCAACAGCAGTGGCAGTTGAGATGGAGGGAGTGCTTTTCCTCAGGTGCTGAAGATGTAATTTAGTACACTGTTTGCTGCATTCCATTTCCTAGTATTTCTTCACTTAAAAAATCTTCTGAGGGCAGAGTTACCAGTGTCCCTTGAAAGCCACATTAGTGATATCTTGGCTAGAGGGGAGAAAAAAGCAATCTTCGTCATACTGTAGTGTGTTGGAAAATTTATGGCCCATGTTTTGTCTTCCATTTTTGGGCATTGCAGTTGTGTAATTGATGTTTTCTAGTGGTACTTTGGCCTTTGGATGAAAAGGACTATATAGATCACCTTTTCAGTTCTAGGTCTCATTTTAACACCAAAAAAGGCCTTGGTGGGCAGCCTACGCTTTGGCCATTGCAGCGTTGTGTGTTCCATACCCCTGACCATAGTACTCTTTGGAATGCTTTTCTAGGTAGAGGTGTTGTTAACAGTGATTTCCTACCTTCACTGGAGGGCAGATTCTATCGAGTGATGTCAGGAGGACTTCTATTGGATACTTGGTCAGGGATGTCCTACAGAGTTCTTGCTAACTAGCCTAATCATGAAACCATTGGGGGAGAGCATGCAGATTGTTGGGAGACTGTTGCTAGTTATCAGATAATATGCAATTCGCCTCCTTTTCGTTTAAGGCCAAGAAGGCTATACCAACCCCAGTGCCAACTTCTGTTGGTACAGAATAGAGTTGAAGGTTTTAACTAGAACTAATTTCAGGGAGCATGTGATTTCATGTCTATAACTATCTCCACTGAGTATTCATATTTTTTCAAGTGTATTTAAGGTTCTGGTTATGACTTTTTAAGGCCATGGAGCTTTAATGGTTTAGATACAGAACCAGCATGCCTTAAGTACTGGCATCCTGTCTGGATTGTGCTCATCTCTTGCAGTCAGGTTGAAAGCCTTGTCTTGGCATCAAATGAGGCTCAGTTGCTGGGGACAGCATGAAATTTTGGAACTTCCTGCCCTGCGGCATTCACCTTGCCTCCCTGCCATTGAAATAATTTCTTTTTAGGCAGACGTTAGGCTTGCCTTCTTTTTTATTATTCTTATCTCCTGAATAGTTCCCCTGACTGTTTTGCCACATTTAGACTTTTGTATAGATTTATTGGGATTTTACTTGCTTTTATTGTTGGCAAGGACATGTCCATTGAGATAAGCCTTTGGCTTTTAATCTGATCTGCTGATACAGGTTTTAACTAGTGGGTACTGTTTACTTCTGTACTGATAGCTGAGTTCTTGCTCTCCAGAATTATTAATTCTGGAATGTAGCTACATATTCCTTAGGATGGCAAGCAGTTCTTTTTTAGTACCAGTCTTGGCAAAAATGTTGTATTGATTTAAGTGTCGTTGGGCGCAAAGGCATGTAACAGTGTTTACTTAAATTAATGAGTGAAAAGATAATGGTTGAGATGGTAAACAAAGTATTCGATAGACTAGTATTGTGGCTGTACAGCAGGAGCAAAACTCAGGCCTTTAGACAAATTGCAAGGTGTTACATTAACTAGAGGAGAAGTTTCTAATCCAGAGTTTAAAAGTATTGAATCCTTTGCCCTAGAACTCTGGAACCTGAAGTCAGTACCCAGCCCAGTTAGACAAAGAATTATTGTATAGAAATTAATTTCCTTTGATCATCTTTAGTCTAGTAATGACATTCTCATGTTTTAAAGAATCTGGGTGGAGGGGTAGATATGGAGACATATAGGGTGTTTGCTGTTTCATTTTGTTTATATCCTGACTTTTGTCAAGGCAACTTAGAAAATTAAAATGTACATATAGAAGTTTGCATCACTATGGATATGCAAAAGTCCAAATATAATTATAAAATATCAGTAGAACTATGAATATTTTAAAAGCAATACCCATTAAAAAGCCATCAGTTCAAACAATGCAGCAGATTCTTAACAGCCCTGCCTTTAGAATCATAGAATCATAGAAATGTAGAGTTGGAAGAGACCCCAGGGTCCATCCAGTCCAACCCCCTGGCATGCAGGAAAACCCTCAAAGCACTCCCGACAAGTGGCCATCCAGCCTCCGCTTAAAAACCTCCAAAGAAGGAGACTCCACCACACTCTGTGGCAGCACATTCCGCTGCCGGACAGCCCTGACCGTCAGGAAATTCCTCCTGAGGTTCAGGTGGAATCTCCCCTCCTGCAGCTTGTATCCATTGCCTTTGAAAACAGTCAGCTCTCCAAGACCTGTTGAAACAGAAGAACCTTCACTTAATTATGAGTCTCATTACTGGAAAAGGCAAGATATAAATTAGTACTAGCAGTAATAGTAGTAGTAGTAATAATAATAATAATATAATGGTGGTCGTGGTGATGATGATGAGGGGAAAGCTGTGTGATGTAACTTTCTGTTCCCAAGAACTCCATTCATATTCATACTGGACAAACACTGTTCCACATTTTTAAAAATCTGTTTTTGGTATGTTTTTTAAGTATAAGGGAGATACTTGATGCTTTGTTTTAAGGAAGTGCCACTTCCTTGATTTTGGAAAATTCCACTTGATTCTGCCCAGGAGATCCAGGTTCTTTAGTTTTTAGCATAGTCACGCCTGTATCTTAAATGAAGTCTTTCGGTATGATTGCCACATCATCACATCTTTCAGTTATATGACTAGTTCAGGAGTTCTATAATTCATTGACTGAAATTCCCCTTGGCATTTGTATAAGGACTCAGCAAACTGTAGCAGCCAAACAAGATACCACTTCATGACTCCACTCAGGATTGCTGTTAAGATCACTAATTCAGGAGAGTGATTGACAAAGACATCTTGTCCCTTAAGTGTGGAACACTTAAGCCTTCAATTGCTCAGTATTCCACCTAGGCTGAGAATGAGAGCTCTCATTTTAAATTTATCTGTGGGTTTTGAGCAGATGCAGGGAAAGTTGGAGATAAAATGTAAACCTCCAGTGACAAGTGTTTGCTTTTAGATCCCTGATTGGAGAGCCCTCCCCCACCGCAGTCAAGGAATTTCCCTGGAGACATGGTACATGGAAACAGTTCACATAAGAGACTCGTTTATATGCTGTCTTTTAATCCTTGCATACTGGTTTACGTATTTCTGCTTTTAGAAACTCGGTTTGGGATTCTTGTTATGCACCTTCACCCAGCTCCAAGTTATGGTGACCCTGTGTTAGTTTTTTTCCAAGGAGGTTTGCCATTGCCTTCCTCTAAGGCTTAGGGGGTATGAATTGCCCAAGGTCAAGGATTTGAAACTTGTTGTCTTGAGTCCAGTCGAACATTCAAACTAGTATACAATGCTGGCTGTCAGTTTCCTGGCAGACACTGGGCTCTGTAACCTGTGCCCTGTCAAAGTAAAAAGCAGAAGAGTTGCAGAATCTACTCAGCTTCAGAGCCCTTAGGTGCAGTGCACGACTAGACCAGGAGTCACACATGCTTGCAACAAAGTAGTCACAGAAAGAATGGGCCATGGTGACAGACAAACTTGGGCCCTTTCTGCACATGGGAAAGGAACCGTGCAAAAATGGGACTCACCAGATTTCTTCAGCATCCAGGCGAATCCGTCAGGACGAGTAGCAGTGCAAGCTTGTTGCTCCGCACTGCTCCAGCGTCCAAAATGGCAGCTTCCGGTTGGTGGAGGCTCTCCACCAACCAGAGAGGCTCACCAGCCTAAAGCCCGCCCCCCAGCAGATCTGCAAGCATGCACTAGCGCGCGCCTGCAAATCTGCACCAGAGCGCAGCGACGGAGTCACGCGCTCCATGCTTTTTAAAAACCTCTTAAAAGAGGTTTTTAAAAAGCACGCTGCACAACCAGTTCTGGTCGCTCCGAACCAGACTGAGGTGCAAAACTACAAAAGTAGTCCGCCCCAGTCCACTCCACGGTGCAGAAGACCTCCGTCGGAGGTCGCTCTGCACCGTTTTAATAGCCCGGTGCAGAAAGGGCCTTGGTGCAGTGAAGAAGGAGAAATATGAAAGAACCAGGTTGGAGGGAAAAACTCTGCTTAACCTTGGAATAGTCTCTGTAGCATCTTTAATCCTATCTACTTTCCAGATAATCACAATAAACAGGAGACACTTTTGCTCTAGTGAGAATGATCGGAAAATTAAGCATGGAGATAATGTATTCAATTAACTGTATACCATTATCTCCAATTTTCTAGGATGCGAGATACTGCAAGGAAAATAGAAGACAAGTATTTTTCCAACCATGCAACACACGTTGAGTTCCTTCCTGTTGAATGGAGATCCAAACTCGCACTTGATGGAGGTACTTTTTTGGTTGAAGGCATTTATTTTTGCTACCAGACCAGCAATGTTTCCATTTGGAAAAAAGTGGTCTTTGTTTTATATTGGATAATAGCATTCAGCTCCTCCTCTCAAGTGACTTTTTTTTTTTTTAGTGACACCTGCCAGGGAGCCTCTGCATATTTATTGCAAAGCCTTCCTGGTCGTTTTCTGGGTTGTTCCATCAGTTCATATAGGGTGGTACTTGGGTCTTTTAGCACTGTCCATCACTCCAAACACCCAGTATCTAACTGTGGTGTAAAACAGGAGGGAAAGGTCAGTAACAATGGGCAGGTTGTCTGTCTACCTGCTAGGAGAGTTAGTCTGTTGTTGGTGACCTTCTTACTTGAGCTTCCCTGGCATCTAGTTTGAAAACCACTGTGCTACAGGAGGGAAAAAACCCAGTAAGTAACTTTTGTGACTTGTTATCTCAGCACTTGTGAGATTTCTTTGGTCCCAGAGTGAGTGGTATGTTCCTAAGAATGTGTATCCGTACTATCTTGAATTGTTGGCTTTAAAAACATTCTGTAGTTTTATCACACCTCAGTCAAACACTTGGGTCTCCTTTCTTTACTTTAGACACCGTTGACTCTATTACTCCTGATAAAGTCCGTGGCTTAAGAGATATGCTTAACAGCAGTGCAATGGACATAATGTATTACACAAGCCCCCTCTACAGAGATGAGGTATGTATGTGTCTTTAAGTGCATGATTTAAAGTGTAGTCAACTGGGTGCCATAATTTAAACGTACTTAAAGTTTCTACATTTTGAAGCAGGTTTTGGTCATTGTGGGGTTCCCTTGCATGGGAAGAAAACAAAACACACGTTGTCCTCCATACTCTGTTGATTGCCAGTTGCAAACTGTTTACCAGATCCCATCAGCAGTAAAAGTGAAATCATATGATCTATATCCCTCATCTTTGAATTCTCTTCCAGTAATGGGATTACTGCATAGCAGCAGAGTGCCAGATCAGGGTTGACCAGCTGTGCCCCTCCAGAAATAGAAAGATTGCAGCACCCATCATCCCTCTCTGGCTGTGATGGCTAGGGCTGATGAGTCTAAAACATCTGGAGAGTCATGACTGCTTTTCCCCACATTAGATGCTAAGATGACTGACTGGGATGGGAACATGTCTGTAAAAATCACAAACAGGACAGGCTGTCTGTAAAAGTTGGCAATTCCTGTGCCTTTAAAAAAGTGAAGTGGTATTTTTGATAGAAGTAGGTCCACTTTACACATGATGCTGCAGTCGTTTGAGTGATGAATGCGCAAGTGATAGTTGTTGTTAATTGTCATCAAATCAGATTTCACTTTTAAACAGTGACCCTGTAAATGACAGACCTCCAGAACACCCTGTCATCAGGTCCTGCAGACTCAGAGCTGTGGCTTCCTAAGTCTATCCACCTGTAATGTGCTTTTCCTCTTTTCCTCCTGCCTTAGCAATAGCAGTAATATTTCTATACCGCTTATCAGTGCAAAGTACTCCCTAAGTGGTTTACAATGTGTTTTAGCTAATTGCCCCCAACAAGCTGGGTACTCGTTTTATTGAGCTACGGAAGGATGGAAGGCTGAGTGAACCTGGAGCCTGGCAGGATCAAACTCACAATGTTGTAACTGCAGAACCAGCATTTAACCACTGCACCACCAGGGCTCTTCTGCCTTCCACTTTACCAAGTGTTACCATCTTTTCTAATGAGTATAGTATGTCCAGAGTATGATATGACAGCTTCAGTTTGGTCGTTTTGACTTCTAGGTAAAGTTCAGGCTTGATTTGCTCTAGGACCTATTTGTTTGTCTTTCTGGAAGTCCATGGCACCAGTAGAATTCAGCTCCAGCAGGGATGAATAATCCCGTAAGCAATCCCTAATTGAGAAGAGGACGATGATGGTCCCAAACAGCCCTTGCACCCACAGTCCGTGGGGCTCACTTGTTCATCTATTAGTAGAACATCCTTAAAAAGGAAAGCCTTTTCAGTATCCTAGTCCCAAACTAGATGTAGAAACAAGCTTACCTGGAAAGAAGAATGTGCCATAGGGCATCCTACATCACCATCACTTCTTTCTCATTAGGAATTTCCTGCATGCTAGGAATCAGCAACTGAAGGCCCCAGAGACACATCATCCTCTCAGGCATAGCAATTCCAGTCCCCATGGTTATCAGTCCATAGGCATGGGAGAGGTAGGAAAGGAGCCCTGTGGTAATGAGACTCAGTTAGAAGCTCATAGTAATGCAGGCTGTTGGCCAAATATGGTCTTAGAATCATAGAATGATAGAGTTGGAAGAGACCCCAGGGATCATCGAGTCCAACCCCTTGCTATGCAGGAACACCCATCAAAGCATTCCCAACAGATGGCCATGCAGCCTCTGCTTAAAAACCTCCAAAGAAAGAGACTCCACTACACTCCAAGGCAGCCGATTCCACTGCCGGACAGCTCTGACCGTCAGGAAGTTCTTCCTGAGGTTCAAGTGGAATCTCCTTTCCTGCAGCTTGAATCCATTGCTCCTTGTTCTGGTCTCTGGAGTGGTAGAGAACAAGTCTGCTCCCTCCTCGACATGACATCCCTTCAAATATTTAAACATGGCTATCATGTCCCCTCTTAACCTTCTCAAGGTTCTCAAATGTCTTCAAGGACATTTTATGGCCCCTGAGGGCTCCTGCCTACCCCCAGTGTCCAAACCTGTCCCCCAGGAGTCTCAGCTCCAACACCTTCAATTACTCATCCACAGGTGAGAGAGAGCAATTGAGAAGAATAATGGGATGATGGAACTTCAGAGCAATTCACTGTTGGCCGAAGGTGGGGAAAGTATTGCTTGCAAACTGCGTTCAGCCTCCAGGGCCATTTCTGTGGCCCCATGGTCTCTCTATTTCCCCAGTTTTGGAAGGGAGAAATGTACTTTTGCTGTATTTAAAAAATGCCCCTTGCTCTTCTAGGGAGATGGGATAATTTTGCCATGTTTTTGCCCTCACCCTCACCAGTTGTCATCCCCTGGGCTATTTTCACCTCGTTTTTGGCTTGGGGGCTCTCAGCAAAGTGATTTGTCCTGTACTTTGTATCTGAGAAAAAAGGCCTCCTGTGAGCTGAAAATAGCCCAGTGGGGACAAGAACATGAAATGATATCCTCCTCCCCTAGAGGAGTATAAAAATCGAGGGGCACATAGGAGGAGGAACACCTTCAAGGCCTGTTGGAGGATGCATGCCTCCCCTGAACGTTGAGAAGTTGCCAAGCTTAGCTGTGGGGAGTGATCTTGCTTTTTATGCTCTACTTCAACTGATCCTCTTGTGGTACCAGTTGTAGACTGATACTGTGTTTCATAGAAGCTGGATGAGAGGGCACCATAGACGGTAGAAGATGTACAGCTTGTAGAGAGAATATAGATGAGATGAACCTCTATAATCTTACCCTATCCCAGTCTGCTGCCTTGGATCTGTTTTAGGACAAAGGCAGGATATAAATGCAATAAATGACTAAATAGCCCCACTTTGCGTGGATATGCCCTTACTTGTCATGATAGATCTAGAGGGTGGGGGCTGCTTTCTTAGGGCCCTTTTACACTGTACAGTTATAGCGCTCTGATTCTGTCATGGCTGAATCTTGTGGAGTCCTGCATTTGTAGTTTGGGGAGGCACTGAAACTCTCCAGCTGAGAAAGCTAAATGCCCCTCCTTAAACTGCAAATCCCAGGATCCCATATGATGGAGCCATAGCAGCTGAAGTGCAATCACAATGCTATAATTACATTATGTGAACAAGAAGAGCACATCTTTTTGCAGCTTATTTTGTTTTACTTTTTCAGCATCTCTGTGTGGTTACTGGAGTAAAAAAAAAAATAGTTGACTTGGGTCAGCCGGTAATCTTTATAATGGCTGCATACACTTTTGATTTTGATTTTGTGCACATGCGTATGTGCATGTGGAAGTGTCTGGGTAAATTCTGGAGCTCAGTACCATAAGATGCAGCTTCAAAAACTTGTTAGAGAAAGGCCCATGTAGCTTTAGCAACCCAACAGCATCGGGTGACTTCAGACATTCTAAGAGAATCAATTTACATTTTGCAAACTTCCTGGAGGTTTCAGGACAGGCTGTTCTGCTGATGCTTGGGTATTTTAAATGTTTCTTGATTGAGCCAACACGGGGGTCAAGGAAGTGGGCCAAGGAGCACTTTGCAGATCATGAGATCACACTGTTTTATTTTCCCTCAACTGAGAAGCCATTGTTAGCTGCAGCAGAGAAACACACAGTGGAGGATTGAGACTGTTGCTCTCAGGGCCTCCAGCCGCTCCCCACTGGGTGAAAGAATGTGCTGCCCCTTTAGTCCTGCATCAGGTTCCTTGATGCCAAACCAGAGTTGGGGAACCTACTTTGCAGAAGAGTAGTGTTTGCTCTCGCCAAAGTATTTCCACCCAGAATTAAAACAAACAAACAAACAAAAACCACCAGTGCCTCAGCAAGGTCTAACTGAAGCAGTGAGGGATTGGGACAGGGGCGGAATAGCCAGGCATTTAGAGGACTGCCCAAAGGCCAGCTCAGTTAGATGCTACTGAGCATCAGGCATTTTAGAATTCTGCTGATAGAATTCTTGTTTTTCACACTCCCACCTGTAGGAGTATATGCCTGCCACCTCAGGCATTTGTTTTCTTATGTGAGCAGAGCCAGGTATGTGTTGTGCTTAAAGTCATGCCAAGGCATACTGCATAAGATTGACCGTACTGAATCAGTCCAGTGTTCCATCTAGGCTAATAATCTGTGGCCAGTCGTAGCCAATCAGATAACCCTGGCAAATGGCCGCCCATGATTACACCATTTGGTAGGCAGAGGTGTACCACCCTATTCTTAGTTGTCACAAGTGCATTGCATTGCACCAGTAGAAGTAAATACATTGCAGAAGATGGGTCATTTTGAAAGTTGGTAGCAGTTCATCAGAATGTGTGGGGCAGTTTTTCTGATAAGAAGTAGCTCTTGCACTACTTGTGTTTATTCCAGGACTTTCACAGGAGAACTCCATGATGCGTTATGCCCTGTCTCAGGAAATGCTTAAGTGGTAGCTGAAGCTGTTGCACTGGTTTGAGCACTGGACTATGACCCTGGAGACCTGGGTTCGATCCCTCACTGGGCCGTGGAAAGCTGCTGAGTGACTTTGGGCGTATCACACGCTCTCAGACCCAGGAAACCCTGTGATGAGGTTGCCTTAGGGTTGCTATAAGTCATAAACGACTTGAAGGCACACAACAACAAGAGTGGGGAGCAGGGAACAGACATCAGGAGAACACATCAGTGGATTTAAAATGCCACGGAGCCAAAGTGAAATCTTTTAAACCCTACCCTCTTCTGTTTCTTGGTGAAATACTTTTATTTTCAGAGCTAAAAAGCTGTGATCCTGATGCTCACTCCCTCAGTGGTGGATCACTGAGAAATTTACTTAAGAGGCAGAGAAACGTTAGGGCCACACTGGATGTGACATGTCACATTCTTAGCACATTATGATTTTAATGTGATACCTGATCCAGGTCGAGGGGAGGGAGAGACATGTAGGGACTGTGGCACGGGGGACTCTGAGCTGTCACCCCTCCCATACCTGAGCTGGAACTGGAACTGGAACAGAGTGGTTCCCACTTTTCAACAGGAGGTACAAAATGGCTGGTACAGAAAGGTCCAGTTCTCAGTAGGGTTGCAGCTAGGGGAAGGAACATCACGCTGCATCCCCACCCACCACATTTTTCCATATGCATACCTCATGTCCAGTTTGTCCCATGAATAAAAAATTACCAAGTTACCTGCAGGCTTCTCCAACCTTTATCCCACCAGATCGTCATCAACTGCGGGGATACCTCTCAGGAAATCCTACCATTGTGGCCAAAAGTGTATCAAAACAAAAACAATTCTTTATTTATATAAGTTAAACATAACACTACACACTTTCTCTCTCTCATGCTCCTCTCTGGCTAACTCAGACCCTTAAAATCCATTCATATGTTCCTAAACCTGGCTGACTGACTTTCTGAACCCTTATCTTCACTTGACACCAACCTTATTCAGATCCCCTCAGACATTCCACTGTCCCATTCTGTCCCCACTTCAGAAAGCTCCTTACCTTATTCTCTATTATACACCCAATAAATTAAACATTTCCCAGTTCACATCCATGACATCACAGCACCCCATTCTCATTTTAGGATTTTTCTTAAAACAGATTTGCTCCAATATAGAAAGGAATTTCTCACCTGGATTCTTAATTAATAATTTTATTGTTTATGTCTCTAGTTTGCATTTATAACCCAAGGCTTTTGAACTACACTTTTGAAATTGTTGGAATAATGATTGCTGAAATGAGAGTTAATTGCTCTCTGTACAGCTAGGTTAGGGACTTTTTTCTTTTAGCTTTTGAAACAATCCCTGGTAGCTTATTGTCTTGAATTACAGCCTTTTAATCTGATTCTAGAGAGTTCTCTCTTCTTGTCTAAAAAAGTTGATGCACACAGTTTGTCTGTTGTTCATTGGTGTGTGAGATACAAATTTGTAAGATATTTTCTCTTTTGTTGGAAATTCAGGCTTTGTTCTCTTCCCCTAGTTTCCATCCTGAACACATTTGCCTGGCAGTAAATTCTACTGAACTCAAAGGGATTTGTTTCCCAATAGACATGAATAGGTTTGCACTATAATAATTTAAAAGTTCAGATATTTTATACCAGAACACTATGTTTTACAACGTTCCATATTTTTATGCTGGCAAAAGCCAATCCAGTATTATCTTCCTTATTTTATTTATTTTGTTGCCTTTTATCAATGATTTCAAGGTGGCTTAAAAGTTAAAATATCATGCAAATTAAAAATGAAAACAGAGAGTCTTTTCTCAGCCCAGACAGCCTCCTTCATAATGGATGTTATTTATTGATTCATAAAGTTATTCCTGACTTGTCTTTACAGCCAGCAGGACAGAGTCCTCTTTCCCCTTACCATTTCTGGCAATGTGACTAGAAATAGTAAAGTAAATAAGATTTCCAAGTGCTGGTAAACTGAATCTATGTGGGGTGTGTGTGTGTGTGTGTATTTTTGAAGAACAGAATTACTGTGTTTTCATTCTTTGGTTAACATCAGAGATGCTTTCTGGTTTTATTTCTGTGCTTTGTTTAAAGTGGCCCACCCTCAGATGGCAAAATGCCAAAACAGGACTATTTTTTGGAAGATCTCTGATCTTGAGTAAAAAGTTGGCTGCTAATCCAACGATATTGATGTAGCTGTTGGCTTTTTTTAAAAAAAATCTGGTAAGGGTAAGGAGGAACACAGAAACTCAATATGTCTGCAAAATATTAAGGAATGTACTTTCTCTTTCGCCATCTCCCCATTCCCACAATTTTTTGAAACAGTTGGTAAAAGGACTTCAACAGGAGCTGAACCGTTTGTACACGCTTTTCTGTTCTCGGAATCCAGAGTTCACGGAAAAGGGCGGGAAAGTTTCCATTGTGTCACATTCCTTGGGATGTGTCATCACCTACGACATCATGACAGGGTGGAATCCAGTCAGACTCTATGAACAGTTGCTTGAGAAGGAATACGATGACCTCGAGGACACGTGGATGAGCTATGAGGAGCAGCATTTGCTGGAGGAATTCTACTTAACCAAACAGCGGTAAAGGGTTTTCCTTCCTGTTGCTGAGAAAGGTTTGGGACCCTGAAAATCGCTGAGTCAATCCAGACACAGCCACCTCCGAACTCAGCTGTTTACTGATTTTGAATGGCAGTTCTGCCCTCCTTTGCTGGTTGTTGGGCCCCCTTGGGAGATAATCTGCGCACACAAAGCATGCAGGTCCTGAAACCTACAGCGCTTGGGTAGTCGGCATGCACAGACGCCGTGGAAGGCAAACTGTTGCGGGGGGGGGATTAAGTTGCTCTCAAATGAAATTCCCCACCCTGTGAAATTGTAGAGAACACAAGTACATAAGCCCAGCCCTGATCTGCAGGAGATGATCCAGCAAGTCCTGATTGTATAGATAAATGTGTGCACCCTGTAGGAATCCCCTTTTGTCCCTTAAAAGCCAAGGTGCAGAGAGAGTGCAGTTGTGTTTCAGGCTTGGTCTCATATGAGCCTGTCCAGGCCCTGAGATCTTTCAGAGGCGCCCTGCTGTCTCTCCCATCACCTCACGGGCACCGCTAGGGCCTTCTCAGTGGCTGCTCCTGGGTTCGGAAGCTCCCTTCCCAGGGAGGCTGGAATTGCCATGCCTCTTTCCGCAGGCACTTTAGCTTTTTTAAAAGGGCTTTTACGAGAGTGCTGTGTTGTTTTAACTGCATTGTGGTTTTTTTAAAATGTTTCTCATTCCTTTACAATGTTTTAAAAAATTGTTTTTAATGTTGCTAGTGGTATAATTCCATCTTAATGTTAAATTTTTTTGGTATGTTTTTAATTATATTGTATTTGTTTTAATTTGTCAGCTACTTTGAGCCCAGGTTTTGGAAAAAGGCCAGGTATAAATAAAACTGCTGCTCATCATCATCTATTTCTTTTTATATATTAAACTAACATACATACAGAGCTCTTAAACAAAATCAGTGGGATGTTTCTTATGCAAATGTGCTTTTTAATTTTAATTTTTTAGACTGAGGGAGATAGAAGAGAGATTGCATGGTCTGAAGACCTCCACCATATCCAAGACCCCTGCCTTAAAATTTAAGGTATGAAAGAAATGCTCCTTCCTGCTTCTGGCTGCGTTTAGGAGAGGAGACCTTTTCAAGGCTCCAACTTCACCTCAGTTACACAAAACCTCTCCTCATTAAATCCACTGGGTAATTTTTCCCCATCCAGAGTTCAAGTTTAAGGGAAAAAACAATAACAACCAAGAACCCAGCTACCCATTTGGGAACCGTGAACAGTGAGAGGTTTAAATAAGAAGTACAGTTGGCCCTCCGTGTCCATGGATTCTGTGTCCATGGATTCAACCAGCCATGGCTTGAAAATATTTTTTAAAAATCCTAAAAGCAGACTTTGATTTTGCCATTTTATACAAGGGATGGCATTTTATTATACCAATGTACATAATGGGACTTGAGCTTCCACAAATTTTGGTATCCACGGGGGTGGGTGTCCTGGAGCCAAACCCTAGCAGGTACTGAGGGCCCACTGTAGCTTAGTTCACAAAGAGGAAATAAAAATGGGTCCCTCTGCATGAGGGGGAGGAGAGGAAAACAGTCGGGAGAAGGAGGGGCTTAGTGCCCTGGGGCAGATGGATGCTTTGCTGAGCTGCTCTGAAGTGCACTGGATGAGTTCAGGCCTTGGCCGAAAAGGGAGAGAAGCACCAAGGACAGAGAGTTGTGCCTTCCCCTCCAGCTGTCTCTGAGAGCTGTGACAAAGGGAGAGGTACTTTGACCTAAAGCAGTGGTTCTCAACCTGTGGGTCCCCAGATGTTTGTGGACTTCAGCTCCCAGAAGCCCTGAGCATTGACCATAGTGGCTGGGGCCTCTGGGAGCTGAAGTCCACAAACATCTGGGGACCCACAGGTTGAGAACCACTGACCTAAAGGTAGTCAGTACAATATACCGAAGGTGGTTGTAGCTGAACAAAAAAACAGCTAGCTGGAGAACAACTCTGTCATGAAGTTCTTCTCACTGGATTTCTTAATTTTATCCTCCCTTGCACCTTCATCTAACTTACAGGTTTTGTTTATTTTAAATGATTAAAAATTAACTTTCTGTTTTTAAAATAGCAACAGCATTGCAGACTTGCTAGTAAAAGGTAAATGGATGGTGCTTATTTGATTTGGGACTGGCTTTCTAGGATTTTAGCGGGTTGACAGAGAAGCAAAGCTCCTCGGTGAAAGGCGTGATAGCTCAGCAGCACATGGAGTTCCCAGGCTAGGGATACTTTGGAGTGCTGCTACTGGTAAGAACAGTGCTAGAGGGACCAAAGGTCTGATTTGGTATAAAGCAGTGTGATTTCGTATTAGGTAACATGCACAAAAATGTTAACAGGTTCAAATAATTTACTTTTCTGCCTTCTTGGTGATCTTTGTGATTTTAAAAAATGGAAATCCAACTATAGGGGACACTTCCTTAGATAGAGTGAGGCAGAGGTCAGAAGTTTCTTCGCTTCAGGTACCTTGAATCCCATCTTGGGAGAAAGGCAGGATATAAATTCAGTAACTAAATAAATCATGACCAAGTTTTGCCGTGGGAAATACCTTTAAGAGTCATCTCTGTCTCCCAGCCTTCCTTGTTCCTCTCATGTTCCTCCTTTCAGCTGAAATTTTTGAAGTATTTTTGGAGTCTGTTCCAGTGTCCCATATCCATTCCTGACTATAGTGCTGTGGGATTTCCTCAGTTTCTGAGGTGCTGAAGAAACGAGATCACAGCTCTCTCACCCGTCGTATGTGTTGGAAAGCTGCCTTTTTCACTGTCTGTTAATACCAAATGAAATGTCTCCTTAGGTTGAAAATTTCTTCTGCATGGGATCTCCATTAGCAGTGTTTTTAGCCTTGCGCGGCATCCGTCCAGGGAACAGCGGAAGTCAAGATCACATTCTGCCCAGAACTATCTGCAACCGGTTGCTGAACATTTTTCACCCAACAGATCCAGTGGTGAGTGTTAGCACAGAAACCGTCTTTTTCCCCAGACAGCACTAGCCCCCTCTCTGCTTTGAGGCAAAGCAACATGTCGCCCAAGGGCTGCAGAGGAGAGGATGGCAGGCAAGCACCACAGTGCCCAATCCATCCAGGCGTTCTTCTGTGCAAGCCCCACAGGAGTGAAGGGATTGCTGCAGCACCGCTCCGCTTCATTTTGGCCAGGCTTGCAGGGGAGAACGTTGCAGCGGGTTGAGCCCCTCCTTGCCAGTTTTTGGCTTTTCCCTCTCAGGCCCTCAGATCTCAGGTGCTGGCCCCGCTTGAGTGCTGCTAAATAGCAGGTACCAGGAAGATTGTCCGTGACGGTGTGCCAGAAAAGGTCATCCAGGCTGCCTGTGTGGACACAGATGTGGGTTAGCATGTCACCCAGCCTGGCAGAGCTGCCTGCTGTTAGGAGGAAGAGCGAGACCTAGTGTGTGAGAGTTCACAGCACATTCCTCAACCACTTCCTGTGACTGACAATGAATGGGATGTTGGGTCAGCATTCATCCTTCCCCTTCCCAGCCTGCTCCAGGTGGATGGGGGCGGGCGGCCTTTTGCTTTTTTAAAAGTGCAGCGTGTATGCAGTGCATTTCTATTATTATTCTGTTTGTTTGTCTTTATTTAAAAAAAAACTGCAAAGCCTTTGTGGGTGTGTACATTTCTTGGTAATACCACATGGTGCCACAGTTAGCATAACAAAGTGACAAAATAATTTTTCCCCAGTGCAGTCTCCAGTCTTGCAAAGGAGGAAACACATTTATTGACATATTATAACAAGAGTGAAAGTAAGCTGGCTGCTCTTGAAAATGACAGTGTGTATCTTCATACTTCAGTTTTCTTCCAAGACCTTGCTTTGATTGCCCACTCCAGCCCTCCCCAATTGTGTGGAAATTGGCTGGAAAACATGGTCAGATACTGAATATTCCTGAATTTTTCCAATGGCTGTTGAGTATTCTGTGCAAATGAGGTTTTAAAGACTTCAGATATAGGAACAGTGTGTAAAAGCAGCGCATATGATTAGAAAACTATAACTATGCTTCTTTGGGTTTACACAGTTCCCAGGTAGTAGTTTTTGAAATGCTAAAAAAAATGGCTGTCCAGAAACCTTTCCTTCAGCCATCTTCTTCATCTTTAACACTCCAGTGACTTTAACAAGATTTTGTGGAGCAAGGGTCACACAACCACTAAGGTTTCTGATCTGTGTTGAGTGTGTCACTTGTCTCATGTCATGCTGTAAACTGAGTACAGGGCTATGAGGTGTGAGGCCATGAGGTGATTGTCCTTTTAAAGAATTCAGCTGCCCAGAAGTATTACATTGGATTTCTACAACCCACATTGGGTTGTATCCACATTGGCCAGGATGGTGGTGGAGTTTCTCCCAGCACAGCTGGAAGGTTCCAAGGTCAGGCAGACTGTTGGTCTGTCATCTTAATTTTTTTTTAAATCAGAAAGTCTGTTAACCGCAGCTGTTGGGAGAGGGAATGTTTCCTAACTTCAAAATGGAAATGTAAGTATTTGTCTAGATGAAGAATAGGTGGCATGACAGAAATTAATGTTTGTCTTACCACTTCTTGGTCTTCTTCCTCACAGGCCTATAGACTAGAACCTTTAATTCTGAAGCATTATAGCAACATTTCTCCCGTCCAGATCCACTGGTACAACACTGCAAACCCTCTTCCTTACGAGCACATGAAGCCAAGTTTCCTCAACCCGGCAAAAGAATCTACCTCAGCCCCTGAGAGTGAAACTCTCCCAACCTTACCCAGCCCTACGACATCGCCCGTCATGGCCCGGCGGCACTATGGGGAGTCCATAACAAATATAGGCAAAGCAAGTATAATGGGTAACTACTCTTGAAACCTTGAAAGCCTGTGTTGATTTGTGGCTATCCTGTCTTTGTTACTGTTTGGGCTCTTCTGATATGCGTAGGTACTTATACATGCTCTGAAAATACATGTATGGAAGGGTTGTTTCAGCCTTTGAAGCACCACATCTACATCTAGGCAGACTGGTTCACTAACTCACACTGAAACAGAGCTATTTCGTGGGAGAATGTTACTGAATGCACTGAATCAGAACATGCAATGCCTTGCAGAAATACAGTATTCACTCTGGCACTCTTCCACATTTCTTTTCCACATTTTCTTGTGTGACAACCTGAAATTGTAAAGGGATTTAATTGGCATCATTACCACTTGATGTACATAACGTACTCAGTACTGTGAAGTTTTGAAACATATTTATTGTGGCACCAAAATGAAGTAAAGAACAACAGACTGGGACTGAAACTCAGGAATGGGCTGAGTAAGGTTTCAGCCAGTGACTTCAGCAAAAGAATGTATTAAGACCAGCAAAGGTCTTACGGTCTTGGAAACATAGATCAGGAAAACGAGAACCTCGGTGAATTTCAGGACCATGGGAACCAGAGCAAACCAAGAACAACAGATGTGGTGTGTGTGTGTGTGTGTGTGTGTGTGTAATACTTTTCAAAGAGAAGGCATTGCCGTTAGCTGTTTGTTACATTTCTTAGAAACGTAAAGGGGTTGGCAGGACAGATACAAGGTGGATGCCAAGAATCAGCCTCTCTGAGGTGATGCTAGTCCCCAATGGTGGGGGGAAAAACACACAGCCGATGGTGATGGTCCAGTGTGATCAGAATATTTTCCTTAGCAAATGAGGTGTTTGGTGCCAAGTACAGGCCACTCCCAGAGTAAGGCTCTTTACCTGCGTGTATTCACAGCTTTGGTCCAGTTAGTGGACTTCTGGATTCCTGGCCTGCTCATTTCCTTTTACTGATGGCCCAGTGGAGTTGTTATATTCATTTGCCCGGGTCTGCATTTATGCCCAGCTGTTGCACTGATTCCGGTCAAGGTTGTCTTGATAGCATTGGACTGTGCTGATCCCAGTTCTTCCCTTCCTGGTATTGGCAGCACATCGGAGCCACATTTGCTCCCCAGAGCAAGTGCCCAAGATGCTCTCCTTCCTTCCCTCAGTGCCTTTTTTTTTTTTTTAGCAACCCTGTTCCTCTGCAGCATTTTCGCGTGCGTTGCAAACTACCAGTCATGTGCGTATGGGGGGTGCTGCCAGTGTTTGGGGAGGGGGAGGGCAGCCCCTTCTTCAACAAGTTATATTTGAGTCAGTATCGTCTAGTTGTTTGAGCACTGGACTGTGACTCTGGAAGCCAGAGTTCGGATCCCTACTTGGCTGTGGAAATCCACTTGGTGACTTTGGGCAAGTCATATACTCTCAGCCACAGAGGACAGCAATGGCAAACCCCCTCAGCAACTCTTGCCATGAAAACCCTCATGATAGGGTCTTCATAAGTCAGAAAGAACATGGAGGCACACACCAGCAAATGCGAATCACAGGACGGGGAGGTTGCTCACCTGTTACTGGTCAACTGTGGAGTCACACAGTCTGCCTGGTATTTTCTTCCTCGCTTGTTCTCACTGTGTTCCTGTGCACTGTGTGTTATGGAACTGGAGGAAAAGGGCAGGAGTCTCTTGGTTGAGTTCATTGGGAAGTGGGCAAGGCTCTTGCCAAAAATGGGTGGCCGGATTCTAGAATTTCCCAGAAGCCCGGCAGAGGCATTGAACAACCCATATGTGAGGCTTCACAGAGGACCACTTGAAGAAGCGGGGGTACAATTCAGCGGCTGAGCACATGTACACTCGACAGGGTGTCTCAGTGCCAACTGGCAGCTGAATATGAGATTTCAGGGTGGTGTACAATTAAAACAACAGTTTAAACAGTTTAAAACCATTGCAGATAAAAACAGCAGAGTGATTTAAATAGGATGAAAACATTTTACATAAATCACCAGATTAAAACAGCAGAAAAAGGATAAAAGCCTTTAAGAAGTAATAAGATCCAGACTCAAAGGCATTAATAAAGATACATTTATGTTTTTTGTTTTAAGCTGTCATTACCTAACAATGTAATGAGGAGAGAGGTGGTGCAGATTTGGAGATTTTGCCGCTGTCGTTTGTGGCTGCAGTGCTGTCCACAAGGGGGCAGCAGAGTCAGGAGAAAAAGCCAAGGTTTTACATCTGAATGGCTGCGTTGAGTTGTTAAAAGTGGAGGGGTTTTCTTTGTCCTTTTGTAAATCTCTGCAAATCACAGAGATTATGTATTCAAGTACCTTAGAAACGCCAGAAGTACTGGAAGGGGGGGCATGGCAGCTAGAACACCCATGAATTTAATGGTATAAGCAGGAAAATCCCACCAGCATCGAGTAAGGTGGGCTGGACAAACTTGGAAGGCCAAGCAGCTGTTTTTCACTCACCCCACCCTTGGGCTGTGCTCACAACAAAGCTAAAGGGTGACTTCTGTTGTTGTTTTCAAAATTGGATTCATTACCGGAACAGGGTACAGTGAGTCTGCCTTCTTCTAGAGAAGAATAATGGCTACTGTAGGTGCATACAAATCACCTAGGATGCCTGTGCAGGACCCCTGAGGGAAGACAAGTTTTCGCTGTGTCCAGAGTTACCAATAGAGAGAGGCAACGGGATGTGGAGTTGCTAGTTTTAGCTGCAGCTGTGCATCGGTCATAATGCGATGCTTGCAGAACCGCAATTCCCCTTGTGTTGTGCCACCCAAATACAGGAGCTGCTAGCATTGGGAAAGGCCTCGGAGGGATGCTCTTCTCGAGATTTGGACGCTCCAGCGCTCCCGCCTCACAGGTGCTCGAGCCAGGAAAAGAAGGGATGGAAGCAGAGGAGAAGAAGTCAACCTCGAGTCAAGCAAGTATCGGGACTCAGACCTTCCCCCACAGCAGCTCTGGTTTCCTAGACCCAACAGGTGAGCAAGCAGTCTAATCCAGCAAACTCCATTCCGCCCCTCTTAGTTTGACCTTTCGCTCCTGAAGAGGGAAACTCGGGGTGGATGTTAGTGACAAGCAGTCCGTGTGGGTTATCAGACTGATTCCTTGTACGTCTGTAATACATCTTAAGACACAGACTAGACCTACTCTCTTGTTACGGAGCTGGACCCACAAAACTGAGGGCAGCTGAAATCCTGAGACACAGCAAATGCCTCCTTCTGATGATGGGCAACTTCTGAGGGTTGAGGGGAAATTTTTGGTATAGATTACCGCACTGCCAAGTAGTTGGACTACATGGCCATGGAGGTGCCTTTCAATTCTATGATTCTCAGGTGAATGACTGCCCCAAAAGCCCCAGGGGGGAATGATGTGCCATTTAAATGTCCTTCCCCCACCTGCCCTTGGGCCAGAGCATCCTGCATCCCTTGCCAAGAGAACCTTTTTTCTGAACATCCATGATGCTTGGCTGAGGGTGCAACATTTTGGGACGGGGGGGCCACATGTTCGCCCTTAACCAATTACTTTTATTTGACTTTCTAATGTGGGGGAGGGTGGAATGTCAGAACACAGGAGGGGAGGCTTAAGAATCCCAGCTTTATCAACCACCTGCAGCAAAGGAAGGGTTGGTTTGGAGCAGTTTTGGGAGGAGGTGGGGGGTCAAAGCACCTTTCTGAGATGTACAGGTGGCCTTGGGGATCAAGGAAGAAGGTGTGCCTCCAAAAAGCCCACCTGTCTTCGACTAAACCTAGTTGGCCTCCAGAATGTCTAGGAAATGGAGGAGGAATCTTGGCAGGCTGCAGCGTAGACTTCAGTTCCAGCTTTTGTCTTCAGAAAAAGAATTGCAGGGAGGAGTTTGCCAGCCCCCTGCAATGCTTATCTTTCTGTCCTGCTAATGTTTCCATGGTCTCCCAGTGGCTGTGCCCTGAAGACCACCACTGTTTGTATCCCAGAGTGCTTGAGCTGAAGGGCAGGTTTTACACCCGTGCAGCTTCTTAGCCAGCTACAAGTCTCTGCATTGCTGCCCTGGGCAAGTCGTCACCGCATTGTCCAATCCAGGGTCCAGAATCTCCTAAGCAGTGTGGCCAGTTACTGTGCTGGCTGGGGATTCTGGGAGTTGCTGTATAAAAAAACCGAAATGTCATAGAATCTTAGAGCTGGACAGGACTCCTAGGGCCGTCTTTTCCAAGCCCCCTGCTGCACAGGGGCACGTAACGAAAGCAGCCCTGAGAGATGCCCATCCAACCTCTGTTTAGAGGCTTCTTTAAAGAGTCTGTCGTCCTCCATCCTGAGCTCTTGCAGGATCCAGATAGCGGGGCTGCTTGCTTTCTGATTCCCTGCTGCTGCCGTTCTCGCACGCCACCCATCCCATCCAGCCGCTTCTTTCTTTTGAGAGCCATATCATGTGAGGAGGGGTAAGGTGCCATTTTGTGCATTCGTAGCATGGCATAGCCCTACCTTTTTTTCCCAGTCCAGGAGGACTCAGGGTGGCTTACAACTGTCAAACAAACTTAGCTAACATTTTACCTTGTACAAAATTTTAAAAATGTACCCTCAGTCAGTCAGTCAATCAATCAAAAACTAGTTAAGAACATAGCCATTCAAAAGAAGACAAGTCAGCTACATAGCACCGTATGCAGGGCCCATTCCCCTCGAGCGGTCCGTTTTCAAAGGCCTGCCAGAACAGACGGGTCTTCACCTGCCTGCCGAAAGACAGCTGGGAGGGTGCCAGTCGACCTGTCTGGGGTTGGGGGGGTTCCGGAGCCTAGGAGGAGCCACCAAGAAGGCCCTTGAGATGTACTTGAGAGGGTGGCAGGACAGAGAGAAGGGCCACGCCAGGAGATTTCAGAAAACACAGGCAGGCTCATACAGGAGAAAGCAGTCCTTCTGGTGACGGGGACCTGGGCTGTATAACCCCGACTGAGACACACACACCCCGCCGCCGCCGCCAGTACTTCCCAGAGAAGGGGAAGGGCACGAGGCACAGAAAGGAGCCCAAGAGAAGGCTGTGGGTGTTCTCCTTGGCAGTGATGTCTTGCGGCTGTAAAGCTTTGGGTTTTGTTCGCCTTTCTTTCTCTTTCCTCAGTGGAGCTGGAGCACAGGATTGACTTTGAGCTCAGGGAGGGCCTGGTGGAGAGCCGGTACTGGTCCGCCGTGACGTCGCACACCGCTTACTGGTCTTCTATGGACATTGCTCTCTTTCTCCTCACCTTCATGTACAAGCAGGACCAAGAGGAGGAGGGCATCAAGTCTCACTTGGACTCTGTTTGATCTTAGCCCAGGGGGGGTGGGGGGCTGGGAAGAGAGGAGGAAACTTGACAAGCGGCACGAAGCCGTCTCAAGCGCAGCGTCTGGTTTCAAGGCATGGTGGTTTCAGGTTTAAATGCATGTCTGGATCGTTCTTCCTTCCAAGATTATTTGCTCTTCAAGGTACATTTCCCGTTCTCCGCCAGCCGAGGCCCTCTTGGAAGAGCGGCCCTCGGTTCCCACTCCTTAAACTACAGACAGACAGGCCAGCGGTGGTTGTTTCTGGCGTCCGTGGTGGGGTTGATGCTGTTACAAATTAACCACAACTGTTATTTAACCAAGTTTAAAAAAATTTTAAGTGCAGAGATTAGTTCTCCTGAATGGAATTTGTTTTCATTTAAGATCAATGCCCGCAGTCCTCAAACAGCCACGTCCCGCGTGCCCTTTGCTCCGGGGGGTCGAAACAGCAAAGGGGTCTCGTCGTTCTGACGGGAGTCTGCTCCTCCTGGTTCCACTGAAAGTCCTCCAGGACGGCCGACTCAAAAGGGGGAGCTAACACAACTCATCCAGACACTAAAACTGGCAAACAGGCATGAAGCGAATATTTTGAGATACTGTAATTATAAGTTATTATTACCTCCAATTGTTTTGTTTCACTCCAGTGTGTACAAAAGGTTACTTTTTCTACTGTTCCCTTTCCCCCGCCCCTTTTTTTGTTCTGGTTTTGTTTTCCTTTTTTTGTTCGAGGCAAGAAGACCTAAGTTAAAGAACCACATTTATTTTTTACAGTGTTAAAACAGCTTTATTCCTCAGATGACATATCTTTGTACTATTCAGAAGGAGCTATGGACACTGTGGCACACTTTTCGGTATTTTTTCATTAAAAATAAACCTTTGTGGTATCACACAAACAGCCCTTGTTGCATAGTTTTTCCCCAGGGTAAGTAAGCTCTGCGGCCAGGGTTGGGCTCTTGCTTTGGCCCCTCCATAATATTCCCAGTAATCTTGTCAGTCTTAAATAGGAGCAATACTGAACCATACTGAGCAATTAATCAGTTTATATCCCACCTTTCTCCTAGTTTGGGTCTCACGGTGGCCCATAAAATAAGTTGAAACCAAATACAGTTAAACCATGAATAGAACAGAAGCTAAAAAGCAATTAAGTAAACAACTATATCAAAAGAAAAACATATTGCACCAGAATTAGGATCCTTTGCTAAAATCATGGCTGGCTGGCAGGCAAGGGTTCAGATGAGGCGCATCCATGCCCGCAGCAGGGCATTTGGATGCTGTTTGCGCTGCTGCAGACTGGAGAGCAACTTGCTTCTTAACAGAGGCAACTGTTGTTACTGTAGGACAGCGCTTCCCGAACTGTGTGTCGCGACACATTAGCGTGTGGGTGTGTCGCTTGAACGTACAGGTGGAGGGGCTGCCTCCCCCACCGCTGCCATCCCGGACCAAGGAAGGCCCCGGTGAGGTTGGCAGTGGTAGGCCCAGCCCAGGTGGAGGGGCTGCCTCCACTTGCTGAATTGCCGTGCCGCAAAAGGATGCGTGTCTAAAAAGTGTGTCACCAACATGAAAAGTTTGGGAAGCTCTGCTGTAAGAAACCTCCAGCACGGCCCACAGGTCGTTCCTCCGCAGAGCCACCAGGCTGGTTGTAGGGAGCTTGTGTGGTTCGTGACAGCTTCAGCGACTGCAGGTCTGTCTCTAGACAGGCACAATGCAAATCGCCGGCCGTGACCCATAGACAGCTTGGGCCCAGATTGTCCAGAGGACTGTGTGCTCCCCCACGGGCCCTCCCAGCCTCTGAGATATTGAAAGCAGGCCTTTATCTCAGTCCTGGGACTCTGAGAGACAGAGGCCATTTCCGCACTACAGTGTTATAGCGCTCTGATTCCGCTTTCAACATCCTATGGAATCCTGGGGTTTGCAGTTTTGGGAGGGGCCGAGTGGTCCCTCCCGGAACTGCAAACCCCAGGATTCCATAGGATGTTGCAAGTGGAATCATAGTGCTGTAACAGTCTAGTGCGGAAATGGCCAGAGAAGGGGCCGTTTCACACTACACAGTTACAGTGCCGCTATTCCACTGCCTGCTGTGGTTCCATCCTCTGGAATGTTGGGATTTATAGTTTGGCAAGGCGCCAGAACCAGTGTAGCATAGCAGTTTGAGTGCTGGACTAGGAGTCTGGAAACCAGGCTTCAAATTGTCACTGGGCCACGGAAACCCCTGAGTGACCCTGGGCCAGTCATCTCTCTCAGCCTCAGGAGGCGGCGATGACAAATCTCTGAAGAAACTGTGCCAAGAAAGCCCACGATGGATTCATCTTACCGTAACTGTTAAGTCAGAAAAGGCTTGAAGGCGCACAACAATGGCACTAGGAAACTGGCTGAGAATTCTACATGCCCTGCCCTAAACTGCAGTTCCCAGGATTCCATAGGACAGAACCACACCACTTAAAATGGAATTAAAGTGCTACAGTTGTGTAGTGTGAGTGGTCTTGCGGCATCTTCTTCCGGAACTCCAAGTTTTCCCCTCACCCTCTTGTCCTTCGATTAGCAAAGACCTTTTGATTCAGGCACACTTTTGGCACCTGACCGGTTGCCGAGGAAGGGCTGATTTTCAAGTTGTTTTAAATTGGTGTTCTTATTTTTGATTATTTTTTTTTTTAGCTGCAATGTTTAATCCAGTTTTGCTGTGAGTCCCAGTTTTTGGGGGGAGGGAAACAAAGATGTGATACAGATCCACTAAACAAATAGTAAAAAGTAGCAGGAAAAAAGATTCCAGTTCCAAAAAAAGGAAAAAGCCATTAAAAAAAATGATGAATAAAACTGGGACAGTAAAATTATTAAGCATCAACACCTAGAATATTGTGAAATCAGAGACCTAAACCTTATTTCTCAAAAAATCAGACTTTCATGAAGAATCGGCTCCATACATTACTACCTGACTCTCCACAGGTACAGGTGAACTGGCAGCTTGGGATATATATTGGACACTTTCTGAGTAATGGCGGTCCTCTTCCGGCGCTTGTTTTTGGCCCAAAAAGGGGCTGCTTGGAGAGTTAATTCTTCGTATGTGCTGGAATGTTAAATGCTGCTGCTTCGTTTTCCATCGCTCTGGAATGCAGGCCCGGATCTTGCTTTTCTATCTCAGAGTCATGAAATGGAGTTAGAAAACAGACTCCATTGAAATCCTTTCGTGATCTCTGTTTATCTCTGATCCTGACATTGAACTCTGCCCTTCAGACGGTGCTTTACTATGACTTTGTGTGGTGGGATGGAGTGCAAAACTGCTGCACTGGAATGAGGAGAAAAACAAAAAAATAGCACTTGAATTTATCCTGGGAAATTGTCTGTAAGCTGGTTGGCAGCCCTGAATTCCCTGGCAAGGTGAAGGAGGTACGGGAAGCCCCCGCCTTTTGACGCCCCGTTGTTTGACAACTCTTTTGATGCTTCCAGATTAAGGACACGTCTCATTTATTTGGTGGGGGTTCCACTCTTTCATCAGTTCTTCTTGCTTATGGAGACTCTCCTGGAACTGCTTGCACGGTGAGCTGAGAAGGGGGGAAAGGCACGATAGCAGCTGAGAGACTTTGCAAGCAGCGCACGCACACTTGGTCCCAAGTGAGCTTTCATAAGTCCTTCATGCTCCCTGCATTACAGCACGTGGGTTCCACTTTTCAACCAGTTCCATTTTCTGACAGTGCTCCTGTCCCCAACCTCTCAGGTAAGTGAGGGAAGCCTGTCCTCGGGAAGAGCCGGTGCGGGGAAGCAGCATCTGCCTCCTGTGGCTCCATTGGCCCCAGAGGTCGGCTTTGGCATCAGCTTTCAGGGCTCAATTTCTCACCTTCAGTAACAGAGTGGGATAATACTAAATATTAACAAAAGGAATAAACATCAGACATCACATTTTGACAGGAAAAAAAATAAAATGCCCAAAATACAGGATGGGTGGCTTCTGGCTTGATGACAGTACGCATGAAAAAATCTAGAGGTCCCAATAATATACCACAGCCTAAACACAGTCTCCAAAACCAATGCAATGTAGGCTGCATCAACAGGAAGATAGCATCCAGATCAAGGAAAGTGGTAATGCCACCGTGCTCTGCTTTGAACAGGCCTCACCTGGAGTCCAGTGCCCAGTTCTGGGCACACAGTTCAAAATGGTTGTCAAGAAACTGGAACATGTCCAGAGAAGGGAAAGCAAGCATTAAGAGAAACAGCTTAGGGAGCTGGATATCTTTAGCCGGGAGAAAAGAAGACAAGAGAGGTGACATGGCAGCCATCTTTGAGGCACTTAGCACACGCCACCCCGGCATGGTGATGCACTGCTGCCAGTCCAGGAAGTGTACCCTGCTGCTGCCGTATCCATCCGCATCCGCTGCTGTCACGCCATATACCATTACTGGAAAAAATCTGGTAATGGTTCTCTTTCCCACAACACTCCGGTCGGTTGCGGGTGTGCGACAAGGGCGGAAGCACCACCAAGCACTTCCTTCCGGAGTACAGCACAGAAAGAGGTGGGCTGTACTGCAGAAAGGAGAAGAGTGTCCTTACTGCTACCCATTCATTGGCAGCCACCCAGGTACCTGGGGAGCCTTGAGGTCCCAATCCCATTCAGCAAGGGCACTGCTGAGATGGGATCAGGATGGAGGACTATTGGGCCATAGTGCGGTAAGGACCTCAGTATCCGAAGGGATGTCACGCAGAAGACGAGCAAGTTGGTTCTCTGCTCCTCGAGGGACCAGAACATGAACCAGTGGATTCAAAGTACAAGAAAAGCAATCCCACTAAACATTAGGAAGGACTTCTTGACCTTGATAGTTTGCCTTTAAAGGCCATGTTTTGGGAGTGTTTTAGTTGTGTATTCCTTCACAAGGAGGAGGCTGGACTAGATGTCCTTGTGGTGAATCCCAACTATGATTCTATGAAAGAACAGCACACTGCCACTGCAGCCAATTCCCCGAAGTCTGACAGAATGGCTTTTGCATGTGCAAAGCTGGGCTTATTTCATTTCTGGTAACCTGCTCAAGTGTGAGATCCAGCCCATGTGATACAGTGTTTGGAATGTTGGACTAGGACTCCGGGGAAGCGGCATTTGAATCCTCGCCCAGCCATTGAAACCTACTGGATGACGCTGGCATGTCACACTTTCAGCCTAAGAGGAAGACAATGGCAAACCTCCTCTGAATAAATCCAGCCAAGAAAACCCACAGGGAAGGTCGCCATCAGTCGGAGTTAGCTTGAAGGTGCAGAACTCACCTTGTCAACAAAAATTTCGGCAGCTTGGGTAGGGCCAGGAGCCAACATTGTACCAGTGGAACCCTGAAGGGATGGACTCTCAAAAATGCCGAAAAGGAAGAAGAAAATGAAAGAGGCCAGAAATCTATTTCCGCTTTTGAAAAACATATACAGTTGTCCCTCCACATTTGCCAGGTTTAGGGGCACAAGACCCCTGCAAAAGTGGAAAAACAGCCAGTATCCCAACCTTTGCCCCGGACCACATTTAACACAGAGAAGTACAATCTGCAGATTCAACCCACCGCGGATTCAAATATACAGTATGTAATACTTTTTGAATCCATGGTGGGGAGCATACCAACAGCCTGGTTCTACCTTCTGGGCGGCTCAGTTCCTTCACAAAGCAGAAATGGAGGGCTGCCACCTCTGCTGCTGCCCTGCCAGGAGTGGCAACTAATCCATGAATAACCAAGTCAACAAAAGTTAAACACGCAAACTGTATTATTTGATGCTAAAACTGTACAGGAGGAGCGTGACTTGTCTGAACAGCTGGTCCTGGGCGTCTCCTGCGTGGCCATTTTTCAAAGGGGCAGGAAAAGAGCAGCAAGAGATCACAAGAGCAGCCGCGGGGGCTGCCCTTTGCCCACCCCAGGCTCTCGGCCAACAGGCTGCGCAGGTGGGTGCTACCAGAAATGGGCAGAGCTAACCCTTTCGTTTCTGTCCGGGTTGAAGGGAGAACCATATACCAAATTTTTATGTAAGCGAGCCTGCAGCTCAAAAAGTCTGACTCAGTTTTGACACGCCTCCAAATCCCTCTGCTAAGCAGAATGTCATCCTTGGCTAGAGGACCGGCCCTGGTCAAATGCTTGTCTCTGATCCGCTTTTGTATTTATATGGCCAGGAAACCCGTCTGTTTTATCTCTGGCCTTTAATAGAATACGTGTGAGTCATGAGGCCCTGCTCCAGCTCTGGTTTGGTCTGGGAGAACATTCAGCACATTGTCGTATTACCTTCTGTTTTTTTAATTAACTAAGAGGATGGAACTTTCTCTTCCTTCTTATCGTTTCTCCAAAACAAAACGCTGATTCACTCTTAAACTACATTATCAAGCCAAGATGTCTTTCTGTATGTTTAACTCCCTTTGGTTTCCAGAATTCTATGGTTAAATGGGTTTTTTTTCTCCTTTCCCCTGAAAAAGTATTTACCTTTCATAAATGTTAAATTTCCTGTAAATCATTTCCTGGGACAGATAGTGAAGTGTGATCCTTGACCTCACATTGTGTTGTGCTCTACGGGTTTGTTCTGGCCAGCTGAGCAGTTCTAAGGGGCACATCCACACTAGCCTGTTGTAGTGCTATTACTCCACTTTCAACCTCCTATGGAATCCTGGGGTTTGCAGTTTAGGGAGGGGACGGCCAGCCCCTCCCTAACTGCAAACCTCAGGATTCCATAGGAGGTTGAAAGTGAGATAATAGCACTAGAACAGGCTAGTGCGGAAATGGCCACAGTCATCTGACTGGCCACCCCCAGGACCTGCAGAAGAAGGAAAAGCATAATCTTGCATCATGTTGATTTAGCTAAGTGGGGAGCAACTGCAGAAGGGGAGGGGGCCCTGCAAACCCACCCCTACCAGCCTACATTGGCACCAGCATGAGCAGAAGCAATGTCACATCTA
Organism: Iguana delicatissima; assembly: GCA_948472985.1. Lineage (NCBI taxonomy): Eukaryota > Metazoa > Chordata > Lepidosauria > Squamata > Iguanidae > Iguana > Iguana delicatissima. Next base: position 42,747 of record CAOKZL010003026.1, read on the forward strand.
TTCCTGCTTTTAGCCATTTTTTCCCCATTTCAAAGGTATAGAAGATTAGCAAAACTACTGTGTTTTACAATGGTTTTAAGACAGGGGTGAAAAAGACGTCTCATTTTCTTCAATTAGAGGAGCTCTGGGAATCTTTAGGGGCCACAAATTGGGCTCATGGGCTGCACTTTCCAAACCACTCCCAACCTGGGTGTAGGTTAATAGATTAATGTCCAGCCATTCCCCATTTATCTGATGGGTTAGAGACCGGAGCACTGTCAGAAAGTAGAATTGGTTGACAAGTGGAACCCAGTCTTCCGTCAGGTCTTCTCCTCTTGCCTTCTTCTTGTAGGGAACATGAGGGAATGACGGAGTAGGGCAGAAAGGCCCAAAGTCTTGGGATGTTAAGAAAAATACGTTTTTATTCTTTCAATCAGCCCAGTGCATTTTGGCCTAGTAATTAGTCAATGGCCTTCTTCAGCTTGACTCCCTTGGTGAGCCTCCGTAATTCCCTCATGTTCCCTACAGGAAGAAGGCAAAAGGAGAAGAACTGACAAAAGAGTGGTCCCTGCGTTGGAAGAATGGTTCAAGTCTGTAATTTACAATAGTTGGAAGCGCAAAACATTGGAAGAAGAAGTTGTCAAAAAGCAGGGGACGCCATTACACAAAATGGCAACCTAAAGGTGTCTTTCCTTCACTGCAGATGAACTGGAGCCAAGTACTGACAGCTGGGATGAAGAGGGAAAGACAATCCAGAGTCTCTTGAGGTCTTGTGCCTCTTGTATTTAGAAATCAAAGGGCTGATCTTCCCTCCCTCCCCGCCACCATGCCCCAACCACATTGTATTAGCAGCTCTTCTTCAAGGACCCTTCACTGCAGCTCCATTACCTCTGTAATTCACTCCACATGCAGCCAGGTAGGCCCCAGGGTACCTCGGTCTTTGATTTTGGCAACACTATCTGCAGCCATCACTATGTCTTGCAGTGGCAAATTCCACAGTGTCTGCCCGGCAAGAGCTGGCCGGTCTCTTTTAACAATGGGATGGGAGAGCCCAGTCTGATATGCATACTTTGACTTTAGCAGAGTTTTCATACTGGCACGGTCAGCGGAACGCAGCTGATCGTTTGAGGAGCTACAGCAAGTCTGGATTCAAATCCCTGCTCGACTTCAAATGAGGTTGTTAGCTTTTCCGCGGGTAAGGGGAGCAAGAAAGCGAAGTGAACTGTTTGCCACTGGCAGGACAGTTGCTAAGCAGCTGGTCAAGTTGAAGGTACTGTACTGACGAAAGACTGGGTTTCACCTATGAAACGGCCCCAGCGCTGTCGCTGTCCCTTTCTCTTTCAGCCGAAGATTGTATTTTGTGAACTGCTAAAGAATTGTTGCTGCTGCCTGAAGCACAAGAAAGTTCCTGGCAAGCTCAGTGGGCTGCAATTGTCGCTTACACCAGCACTGCTCAAAATGGGGGCCCATGGTCTGGTGCCAGTCCAGAAGCCATTGGGCTGCCAGTCCCTGGAAAGTTTCCAGGAAAGAAAGAAGTACAGTCAGCGGGAACAAATCAGGTACCTGTCCCTGGTCCCGGGTGGGGGGGAATTGCCAGTCCCATAAATCAGATGCACTGACTTGTACAGCATCCGGATGTAAGAAAAGGTCTTTTCTGCTGTGGTCGGTACTTTGTGAAAAACCGGCATCTCCTGCGTTTTGATTACCCATTTTCAACGCTCCGCTCTTTCAAGCGTTACAAATTGTAGATGTGTACTGTTCTTTCAACGTGGAGTCTGCTCTTTCACCAGTTCTTCTCCTCTTGCCTTCTTCTTGTAGGGAACGTGAGGCAATTACGGAGGCTCGCCAGGTAAGCCAAGTTGAAGAAGGCCATCGACTAATTACTAGGTTGAAAGGCACTGGGCTAATTGAAAGAATAAAAACATCTTTTTTAACACCCCAAGACTTTGTCTCTTCTCTACATCCTCTCTAGGATCTCAAACAGGATCCTTTGGAGCCTTACCTGGAGATCCCTGGTGGGTTCCCACCCAACTCCCAACCAGGCCTGACCCTGCTTAGTTAGCTTCTGAAATCAGAAGTGACTGGGTGTGTTCCGGGTGGCATGGTGATGCTGCCCTTCTCTACTACTCCCTTCCAATCCAGCTATTTATTTTATAGCTTTTCTGTGAACGCTGCTTTTCTCTCGCTCAGAGGGAGGAAGGACTCCTTGGCTGTTCACGCCATCCATCATCGAGGCGGGTGGAATTCCGAGTCCCTCTGCGCCTTGTTTTGCTTCAGGCTGGGTTCTGCAGCTCTGCCCCATGCAAGAATGGATTCCACGTGGTTAGTCTACTGCCACTCCTTGGGAGCTTGCTGCTGATGTGGAAAACTGTGAGCTACAAGGATCTGGCTTTAGCAAGCAACTTTGGCAGAAAGCTGGGCTTTAACCCCACATTATAACGGTTCACATCCCCATGCAAGCTTTGTGGCAAAGCCAGACAGAAGATGTGGGGTGTTGGAGAAGGGCAGTTAAGCCACGCATTCCCTGATCCTGGTACAAACAACTTCCATTACACAGGGTATGTCTCTCAAATCTTAAGTGCTACATGCAGCCAATCTCCTCCCTGCCCCCGTTATTTTAATGTTCCAACTTGAATACAAGATGCAGTTTTCACAAATTTGCACAACATATTCTAGTTGTGACCAATTTGCAGAACATGTGCTGAATGCTGTTCACTTTCTTATTTTCTTTTCTTCTATTGTATTTTATTGTATAAAAATTGAATGAAACACCTAACGAAGAACAAACTACAAAAGCTAAACACAAAACTGTCTCATTCCAATACGGTTCTAAACCATTGCTACATATATAACAAAACCAATTACTACTTCTACTACTTCTACTACTACTACTACTACTACTACTACTTCCAACGAAAATTTCTGCAGAGATATTTTAACTCTCAAATTCTACCTCTATCTTATCTCGAGGTTAAACTTCATCTATATATTTAACTCTTATTATGTTTTTGATTTTCAATGAGCCACGGAGTAACACAGAGCAATGACATACACACAAGCAGCTGCAAATCTTACTGACAAACTCTGTGTAAGCCATCAGCTGACATTATCTGAAATCCATAACTGCAATCATAAGGGCCAGTAACACACTCTCCTAAAAATGAAAAAGGCAACTCCGCCTAACGCCCTACAATGCTACCTCTCTGGAATTTTGTAGCTGGGAGAGGAAGAGGGGCCACCACACTGATCTTCCACAGCCTTAAGAAAGCCAGCGATGAGGTCTCCTTGATGCTGCAACCCATACAAGTATTTCACAGCCAGGCATATCTGATCTGCAAACAGACCCATTTGCTGGTGTCCAAGTCACAGAAGAACATATTAAGAAGCCATGCTAGCCCAAGGCATCTGGGAAATGCCGGCAAAAATCACGAAAATTCTAACGGTATTGAAATCATTTCACTATTTGAGCCTCTCACTTTTAGGGGTCAAGCAACCAGACACTGAGTCAGGCTTTCCCAACTGGGTGCTCTCTGGATATGTTGGACTACAACTTCCATCAGCCTGTCAATCAACACAGCTGGACAGCGCCAGGTTTAGGTAAGGCCAGAATCCTTGAGGGAAGCCACAGACCACGGGCAGGGAGCCTCTTTTGGCCCTAGGGACCAACTACAATGTCATAGAATTCCTAGGGAGCTTCCTTCCAAGGATATGTGGCAGGACTAGGGTTACCACGTCAGGATTAAACTCCAGTCCCTGCAATGTCAGGGCTGGAAACTGACGCCTTGTGATGTTACAGGAGGCAGGCTTTGGTGATGCTACAAGAAAGGTGTGGCAATGGACATCCCCAAGTGATGTCCTTCAGCATGATCTATCAAGCATCAACTATTGTTACACAAAGTACACTATTCAAATAAAACAACAAGTCTAACACATGAGCTAAAAATATGTACACATATTTTCCAAAGCAGCTCTCTTACCCCGAGATCCCTCACCTCAATATGGGTGGAGACTCAAGGCCAGGACCTAAGATGTTGTAACTTTAGGTGGAACCAGCAGTACCAGCATAAGTTAACTCAAAGCTCTTACTACCAGTAAGCCTTAGAGAGGCACCCTCAATCTTGTAGCGTGGGGGAAAAGCATATAAAAATTGGGGGAAGCTTTTTTTCTCAGGTTGGCTTGGGAGAAGTTGGCTTCCCCAAGGAGAAAGGGGTATGGGCATTTGAAGAACAGCTATGAAGAGGAGGGTGGCTGATGGAAGACAGTGCCTGGAATCCTGTTGATTAACCCTACCAGAATATATCTATTTAAGTAATTGTTGAATAGTGAGTCAACACCAGGTAAATACAACTAACTGAATGACTCTCCTCCTGTCCAAGGGCCTAGCAAAATCTGAAGGCAACACTGTGCTGAAGAGATGTATCCACAGAGTTGCCAGATCTCATGATCTGGATCCTCTTCTCCAGTCCTAAAATTCATGTGGAAGAATCTCAGGGTGAGAGTGGTGCCACTCTGATACTTAACATATCATGCTTAATGACCTCACCTTAGCCCACCCTGGTGACCTCACAAGGGGGCATCCTTAAGTCTCATATTTGGGCCCTGAAATCTCTGGGACTGAGATAAGCCTGATATGGCAACCCTATGTGTCCTTTATCTCCCGAGAGGTGGTGGACCTGAGGTCCCCTACTTAGTTGCCATCCCAGTGGAGAAATGCACCTCAGAGCACAACAGTTCCACATGCACGTAGGTTGGCTTGATTCCACAACTTACAAAAATCTGTGGCAAAGCTAGGTACTGACAGACAGAAGCCGCATTTCCTGTTTCCGAGGTTTGTGGTCTAACCGCAAAGCTCTTGTTCCTTTTCAAGCCTGTCAATGCCACCCCCCTGAACAAATCATTGTTTGTGTTGCTTCCCCATCAGTGCCAATGTCATGGGTCATTCCAGGTCAAAAGCTTCACAATCCTTTGCTTTCTCATTCATAAAAATCAAGATACCGAATGTGCAAGGCTTCACAGGGTGGGCAAGATCCTTTCAAAGTGACTGCACAGTTGAATCTCACTGATTCATTTCAGAACTTGTTTTTTGGGCAGACTATCATTTCTGCCTAAGGGGTCCTGATAGCTGCTGCTTTAACACAAAACAAAACAAAACAGGAACTTTTACAAGCTCTGGTTCGTTTCAATGAGAGGGAGGAAAATTTTAGGAACCTAGAAAAAATCCTATTTTCAGATTACAAAATTTGGAGGGGTTCTTTTTTACTTCTCTGCCTGCCTGTGGGATTTTGTAAGCTGTAAAAGGAAAGAAACTTTCCCAAGCTCTAGTTCATTTCAGTGGGAAGGAGGAAAGTTGCACATAGTTTGGGCTCTCTGCCACTGGCTTCTGAAACAGGCTTTTCACAAAGAAAAGATCCAGTAACACAATGTGCCTTTGTCTCCATATTAATTCATTTATTTAGATTTATAACTGGCTGGTCACATTGTGAAGAAAGAGCCTTTTTGCTTGGGTGAAAATCTACTGCTGAGGGCATAACACAGGATCTTATGAAGAACATTTCTGTAAGGGAACAAATGGGAAACTTTTGGAGTCAACTGAGCCCCCAGCCTACCAGCTACTGATCCCTAACATGCCATGCAGAGAAATCTGCACAATTATAACTTGGAAGTAATTGGAATCCTGGCCTCTCCTCTGGCAGGTTAAACACATTGGCTGCTTTGCCTGAACGTCTTCTGTAACTTGCATGCTGTAATAGAAAAATAAAATTTGCTGATCCAATTTTTTTTCCGTGAGAAGGCACAGCCTGTCAAGCAGTAAAGCGGAGTCTGGCCCTTTGATCAAAACTGCATGTGTGTGTAGGCCATATTCTCTTTCTAGCAGACTTAGGCGTTCACCCAAGCAGCTCCATGTTCACCTGGGATTGCAGACAGACTGGGATTTCAGTGCTTGATCAACAGGGGAGTCCAATTTCTCCAGGTTTTTGGGCTTTGCTGGGCAAATTTAAGTCTTTTCCCCTCAGGAAGTGACTCAGAAGCCAACCTACACTAGCTCTGGGGGCAAAAACAAAATTGCCCCAACACACCTTAGGGAGCATTTAGAGGCAAAGCATCTGTTTATTTATTAAAAATATTTATATACTGCTTCCCAGTCCACCATGGCTCCCAAAGTGATGTACAATAGATAAAAGTATTTAAAACAATACAAGGATAAAAACATTTAAGAACACATATAATACTCTTTAAAAAAAACTGTTCTTACATATGACTTTACAACTAACAATGAAAACAATCAGGGCAATTTCAAACACTGAAGGCTATGTCTGACAAGATGAATTGGGAAATGTTCTGTCTTTGTGGCACACGCAGCCAGGATGTCACTGACAACTTGCCAAAACTCATCAGGAACACTTTTCGGTACCCCATTGTCTTTATTGATGCGGGTACCAATGACAAAGCCAAGAACACCTTTGAGCAGATCATCTCTGACTATAAAACTTTGAGCAGAAAGCTGAAGGGGTTTGAGGCCAAGTGGTATTCTTGTCAATCTTGCCAACGAGGGATAAAAGACTATGCCGAGACAGGAAGAAAACAGAAGTTACATAGATGGTGTACATAGATGGTGTAGATGGGAGAGGTTTGGCTTCTGGGACCATAGTCTTCATTTCTTAGTCAGAGGACTGCTGGCCACAGATGGGTTGCACTTCAGAAAGGGTTAGAAGAATGTCTTTGGTAGCAGTATGGCAAATCTGATCAAGAGGGGCTGGAGATACTAGCTCAAACATCAGTCCAAAGGCAAGGAAGTGAATTCTAGAGGAGATGCTGAGGAAGAGAATGGGGTCCACAGAAAACCTGACACTAAATTAATAGGTGAGAACAAACAAAGCTTCAAATGTCTAGAAGACAACACGCGGAGTTTGGGGAACAAACAAGATGAACTTGAAGTCCTAATGCAGGAAGGCAAATATGACTTTACAGGCATAATGGAGATCTGGTGGGATGACTCCCATAACTGGAATATTACAACTGAAGGGTATGACCTATTCAAGAAAAATGGATATGGCAGGGTGTCAAACTCAAACTCACATTCCATGAGAGTGATCAGAGTAGACCAGTTGAGAGTATGTGGCTAAAAATAAATAGAGAAATAAACAAATGTAGTATTGTGGTATCGTGTTTGGTGGCCTGTAGCAATTTACTATAGGTCAGCAAGCACGAACCTTGGATTTCAGGAAAGCTGATTTTAACAAGTTCAAGGAATTATTAGATAAAATCTCATGGCCAGAAACACTAAATGGAAAAGATACTCAACAAGGGTGTTTTTCATTCCTGAAGAATGAGTTGCAAAAAGCACAATCCCAACAATCCCATAGAAGAAAAATGGGAAACATCTGAAAAAACCAATGTGGCTGTACAGCAAGAAGAAGGTAGTGAAAAGAAAAAGGAGTATATATACAGAATGGAAGGAAGGACAAATCACCACAGAAGTGAACAGAACAGATAAGGTTTCAGGAATAGTTTAAGGAAAGTTTAATACTTTAAGGAAAGCTAAAGACCAAAATGAACTGAGGCTGGGCAAGCAAAGAGAAACAAAAATAGCATTTCCAGATACATTTAAGGCAAGAGAAGGTCCAAGGAGACAGCAGGGCTTTTGTTCAATAGGGATGGGAAAATGCTAACAGATCATAATGAAAAGACAGAACTACTCAATACCTATTTTGCTTCATTCCCCCCCCCCCAAAAAATACTGTATATTTCCACGCAGCAGCAGAGACCTTGGAAAGGGATCTAGATTGCAAATCAAGATTGACCATGAGTTAGTCAGGAATTAATTAGCTAACCTAAATGAGTTCTCATCTGCAGGGCCAGATGAACTGAATTCCAAAGTATTGAAGGAACTTGCTAATGTACTCTCTGAACCCTTTGCCATCCCTTTCTGAGAGATCTTGGAGAACAAGTGAGGTGCCAAGGGACTAGAGAAAGGCAAACATTGTCCCGCTCTTCAAACAAAGGCAAAAAAGAAGATCCATGAAGTATTTTGATGACAGCACAATGGTCAGTAGGAGCTAAGATGGGTTTGTCAAGAACAAATCCTGCTAATCTTTTGATCATGAGTTGTGGAAATGCTGTGGTTGTCATTTACCTGGATTCCAGCAAAGCATTTGATAAGGTCCTCCATAATGTTTGGACTAATTAAATGTGGAATAGATGGGAATACTGTCAGATGGATCCATAATTCATTGTAAAACCCTGCTCAAACAGTTGTCATCCATGGCTATGCTTCAAACCGGAAGGAGGTCTCAAGTGGAGTGCCTCAGGGTTCTATCCTAGGGCCATTACATTTTAACATTTTATCAGTGACTTAGATGGCAGGGTGGAAGGCATCCTTATCAAGTCTACAATGACACAAAACTGGGAGGGGTGGCTAACATTGGAATATAGGAACAGTATTCAAATGGACCTAGATAAACTAGAAAATTGGGCAGAAATTACTAAAATGAAATTCAATAGAGACAAATGCAAAATTCTACACTTAAATTCTACACTAAACAAAAACCAAATGCATAGGTACAGGATTGAGGATATATCAGAGTGATGCTGCAGCAAAGATGGCAGATGCTATTTTAGCCTGCATTAATAGCAGCATAGCTTCGAAGCTGAGGGAAGTAATAGTCCCACTATATTCTGCACTGGTCAGGCCTCATCTGGAGTACCGCGTTCAGTTCTGGGAGCCTTGTTTTAACAAGGATATAGACAAGTTGAAGCAAGTTCAGAGAAGGGCGATGAGGATGATAGGAGGTATGGAGAAGAAAACATGAAGAAAGGTTGAAGGAGCTCAGCATGTTCAGCTTGGTGAAGAGAAGACTCAGGACTGACATGACTGCATTTTTAAAAATACCTTAGGGGTTGTCACAGAGAGGAAGGGGCAGGCATGTTCTCTGCTGTCCCAAAGAGTAGGACCAGGTCTAATGATTTTAAGTTACAGGAAAGTAGATTTTGATTGTATATTAGAAGGAACTGCTTGGCAGCAAGACCAGTTTGGCAATGGAACTAATTGCCCAGAGAGATATTGGTGTCTCCTCTGGCAGTCTTCGAAAAGGTGGGATATTGATTTGCTGGAGATGCTTTAGCTGAAGATCCTGGATTGAGCAGGTGGTTGATTCATGAGGCTCCTTCCAATTCTATGGCAATACTAGGGCTGAGACTTTACATCACGGTTGCAGATCTCCACAAGTGGAGCTACTCATTAACTGTGCAACACAATCTTTGTGTTGAACGGCAGTGCTGTGCAACTGAACCAAGACACCAAATCTGCAACTGAATGCACTGTTCATGTGCATGAACATCATGTTCAATGTGTACTGCACGTATATGCACACCCATGCATGCATGTGCAATGCAATTCTGAATCTATGCGAAGCATGCATGCACCCACCCACAATGGTACTGCATGTATCACTTCACTTCTGTAGCTTCCGGCCATTTCCACACTAGACTGTTGTAGTGCTATTATTCCACTTTCAACATCACCTCAAAGGCCCCTCCCTAAACTGCAAACCCCAGGATTCCATAGGATGTTGAAAGTGGAATAATAAGCGCTATAATAGTCTAGTGTGGAAATGGAATTGGACCCAAAGGGGTAATTCCTCATCAGACATCCATGTCCAACCACTTCCACAGGGGAACTTACACATGCATAGGGACACCAAAGGGATGCTCACCCAAAATGCCATGACATAAATCGTTAGTCCCAGCTAGCGGAGTTGTTGTTGTATGTCTTCAAATCTTTTCTAAGACAGGTTGTTTTTTCATTTGTTTGCTTCTTTTTTTTGCAAGACCTGTTCAGAGAAGGTTTGCCATTGCCTGGCCTAGAGAGCATGCATTGCCAATGTCACCCAGTGGGTTTCCATGGCCAAGTGGGGATTAGAACCCAGGTTTCCTAGAATTCTAGTCCAACACTCAAACAACAAGACCAGGCTGATCAATTAAATTTACACCAGGGCTGATCAACCAAACTCCCCATCAATTGAATGGGTCTGCTCACATGACTTCTAAGTTGTATTGGCATGGGTCCTACTGGTAGTCACAACTTAAGCAGACTCACTGAACGAATGGGATTTACTTATGCATTGACCCAGCATTCAATAATTGACTCAGTCCGTCTGTTCTACTTGTGGCTGACCAATAGGATTCTGACTCTTATTTTGCTTGTTGTTAAAGCTGCCCAATTAGATTATTGTACTTTTCTTCCACATTTTCTTCAAGGAACTGCATGAGACTTCTTTTACACTCCACCCTCACCACCAGATATTTATTCTACAGCAACCCTGTAAAGAAGGATGGGCTGAGAGAGACTGACTCTATCAAGAGTAGAAAACATACAGCTCTCTAGATGGTGTTAGACTGTAGCTCTCAGCACTACCAATGGCCACAGTAGCTATGGCTGATGGGAATTGCAATTTAATAATATTTGAAGGGTCATACATTCCCAGCCCCACTGTATCCGTCCTCTAGGTTAGTAATTTGCAATTGAGACCCAACAATGCTGAAGGCTAAAGCACTGTATAAGCAAAGTCTGTTAGATCAGAAATGAAAAATGATCCTTATAAATCAAAACCGGACTTCTGCTAAGAAGCACTCTGGGCCAGACTGTGTGACTCACTGAGGTGGGAAGCAGCAAAAAGGGAAATAGTTTTCTTGCTAAACTTGCAGAGAGAAAAGACAGAAAGGCATACGACTTGTCAGGCCCAGTAGCTAAGCTGAGGCCAGGTCTGGCTGATGTGATTTATGTCAACTTCTGAATCCCCTCGCTTTGGCACCTTATTTGGATATGCTTGCCTATAAAATCCAAGCTGTTCTTACAAACAAATGGGAAGAGCTTACAGCTACTTTACAGCTCATGACGCAAGTCGCCTGGGCTTCCAACCTTACCTCCACATTTTAGGGTGGAATTTCCAATAAATCTGCTAACAGACAATTTCGAGACTTGCTGCTGCTACAATTGCAGAAACTGCAGAAGAATGCAAGCACATTAATGTATCACTAAAGCAGCAGTATCTTCTAACTAACCAATGATACTAAACGATTTTGGAGTACAAGTCTCTTTGCAACACTAAAAGCACACAGGATTCATCCACATTCACTCATTTTAACACCAAATTGAAAAATGTAATAGAAACAGGGCTGGAATCCTGTTAGTGACTTATGCATAGCTTTGGACATTTGTGTCTGATGCTGAAGTCCCACTTCAGTTGATGACTGTGGAAGCAGAGTTTGCACATGGTGCCATTCCACACTGCACTGGCAGATGTGCAGTGTCCGTTTCATATTTGTTCACACAATCAGCTACCTAGTGTTACAATTCACAAATGCACAATTGTCACATAACTCTGTGAGTGTAATGTTATATTCCAAGTCCTTGAAGTAGCATATTTGTCTATATTTTAAAGCTAACTGGAGGGAGTTCATTCTTGCAGGAAATTTACTTTTGCATTTGGAGGCCAAAAACTTGCAGAACTTTTTAGTCAGGAGAATTAAAAACACTAACTGGTTCCCCCACACACACCAAGCTCACTGAAATACTATCAACCAAGTTCATCTTGGCACTTTGACTTAGCATCCGGGTTAACAAATCACCCACCTTAGAAAATTCTCCAGTCATTTCCTGAGATGAACAGTAGACAGTGTAGTGACACCAAGAAACAACTTGCATATATGAACTGAAACATTAGTTCGGTGTTTCTCAACAAGGGTTCTTAGAGCCCTATGGTTCTGCTAGAGACTGAGACTGGGGGGAAAAAGCTCGTTTCTTTTACCCCTAGATAAAATTTTTATGCAGCATTTCCGCAAGTGTGCTTGTGCCTTCAAGTCACCTGTCAACTTATGGCAACTCTACGAATTTCATACAGTTTTCTTAGCCAAGGAATCCTCAGAGGTGGTTTTGCCAGTTCCTTTTTCCAAAATATCACCAACAGCACCTGATATTCATTGGCAGTCTTCCATCCAATTACTAACCAGGGCTGATCCTGCTTAGCTCCCAAGATCAGATGGGATCTGGTGCCTTTAGGTAAAGCTCTAAGGCAAAATGCCTTTAGGTAAAGCTCTAAGGCAAAATGACTGAGCCAAAAAGACACTGCAATTGCCAACCTAATATAATGTTCTCTCTCCCTCATCACACCTGGTAAATATAATGAGATTGTTAAAGGTTTACATATCACAATAAAATGAAAATAAAACATCCTAGTGGCTAAAACATAGTGCTGTCCCAGGTCTATTCTAAGTATGACTAAGCCTAGGTCCATAGTTTGCTGCACTATGCATACAGCACAGGATTCTAGCCATTATGTTAACTGTATGATCACATGTAATGTACTTAATCTTTGAATAGCAGCTGCACATGTAGGAGGGAAGGGTTCAGTCAAGCGCACAGGACACAGGGAAATGTTTTGTTCCTCCCTGCGCCATGATCCTAATTAAAACTCCCCACCCCAATATACACCGGTGGGAAGATCTTCCACTGCAACGGTGATATGGGTGGAGGGAACCTAATTCTTCTATTATATTCATTACGTCCCATCTGTGATTCAGCCATGCTTTACAATTAGAACACATATACACATTAAATCATTGTATGGGGAAGAAAATGCAAAGACAGGGCTACAGCTGAACAAAACAAAAAGAACAGTCACAAAATGATTTACATAACTTTGAAGTAGGTAACAAAGATATTGAAAGATTTCTTGTACCTTGATTCAGTTCTTATCAAAACAGAGATTATAGTAAACAAATCAGAAGAAGATGGAGACTTGGAAGGGTAGCTATGAGGGAATTAAACAAGATCCTCAAGTGTAAAGGTATATAATTGAATACCAAAGTCAAGATTGCCTGAGCCATCATATTTCTAATTTCTACGTTTGGTTGTGATAGCTGGACAGTGAAGAAAGACGATAGAATCAACTCATCTGAAATGTGATGCAGGTAAAGAGTTCTATAGCAACTCTGAACTGCCAAAAAGACAAATTGGTGAAAGAACAAATCAAGTCTGAACCATCCCTGGAAGCCAAGTTAACTAGATTGAGGCTGGTGTACTTTGGACTTACGACCAGAAGACATGACTCATTAAAAAAATTAATAGTTGTTGTTGCCCCATTCATTGGGTGTTTCCCCCCCCCCTTTTGGTCTTGTTGTAGTCCTTTGGAATAGTGTGTAACTTTCAGAGCGATGATCTCTGAAAGCTCAAGGACCTCAACTTTGGATATTGTCATGTTCTCACTGTTGTTTTTTTAAAAAACTAAAGCTATTACAAAGCTTGTGAATTAAACAAAATAAATTTCTAAATTTAAAAAAAATTAATGTTAAGATAGAAGGCAGTAGGAAAAAAAGAATATTACATTACAGTTGAGTTAATTAAATCAAGGAAGCCATGGCCCTGAGTTTGCAAGACCGGAGCAGGGCTATTAAAAACTAGGTGACCTGGAGGTCTCCCATTCAAAGGGGTGCTGTAAGTTGAAGTTGCCTTGACAGCAATTAACAACAAATTCTCCACAAAGGATGCATTAGTTGATCACTTCTGAAATACATACATAACTTACTCAGGTTTCACACTACAGTTCTGACACTATGATTCCATTTTAACTGCCACACCTCGCTCTCATGGAATTCTGGGATCTGTAGTTTGGTGAGGCACTAGACATCTCAGAATTCTACATACCTCACAAAACTTTAAATCCTAGGATTCCTTATGATGAGGTCATGGCAGTCAAAGTGATATTGAAGCACTATAATTGTGCAGTTTGAGACAGAATGTAGTGCATGAGGTAACAATATACTGTGCTAGTACAGCTCCTTACTGCAATAATCCCTCAGAAATAAAAGGCTTTTCCTAGTTCTCTGGTTATACTATAAATATGAAAACTTGGAGAGCTTTAAACAAAACACAGATAGCGTCTAAGATCAAAGAGAAATTGGAGGCAAGAAATAGTATGGCAGTTAAAAATTTTGAACTCATCTCTGGTTTTAATATTCTGAGCTGAGAAAAGTTATTAAAGGAACAAGCCTGAACTGTTATAATTTAATTTCCTGTCTGTAAGAAACACAGAAGTCATACGGGAATCACGCATGGCTATGAAAATCTTCTTTACTCCAGTTGGGTGCTGTCATGCAGAAACGCTGTCCACATGACAACTGTGCAAACATTGAACATGTGGAAGAGAGAACTGGGTTCTTCTAAAACTAGACTTTGTGTGATCAAGCAACCTGCCATTTGCAGACTTCCTATCTGCACCGGGGAACAGTAGCAATTGTGTGATCCTCCAGAGGTAGCTGGAATGAAACTCCCTTCAACCCTTGCTAGCACAGGAATGGAGGGACTTGCAGTTCAACAACATCTAGTGGGCTGCATGTTTTTCATGCCTGGCACATAAAGTGTCTGCATCTAAGTTGCACATACACTGATTCTACAGATCTAATCCAATAGTGGGGAACATTTGGCCTTCTGTGTGTTTTGGAACTCAGTTCCAAATGGCCAAGTGTAATGGATTACAACAGTGGGAGTCTGAAACATCTAGAGGGCAGGAGGTTCCCTACCTCTGCTCCAATGTCTTCATTTCCATAACAACTGTTCTTTTGTTGTATGTATATTGATCCTGACCCCCCATTTGAATTTAATGGTTGAAAAAAGGGGGATACATAAATAAATTTGACTCAATTGTACCAACATCACCTTCAGAGAACAGATGGACACCCAAGAGGATTCTAACACCAACCTCAAACTAGTTGGACTGCTTTTACCATATCTGGAGTGAGAAATGCCAGACATCCGAACTGAGTTCAGAAAAGGAAGAGGCTCTACGGATCATACTGCAGATGTACGTTGGATAAAGGAGAGCATCAAAGAATTTCAGAACAAAATCAGCCCATGCTTTTTATATTATAGCAAAGCCTTTGATTGTGTTGATTATGCAAAATATGGATCACTCTTAAAGAAGTAAGTGTACCACAACATTTGATTATCTTGTTGTGTAACCTGTACTCAGGACAAGAGTCTATCATCAGGACAGAATATGGAGAAACAGAATGGTTTACAATTGCTAAGTGGGTCTGGCAAACCTATATTTTATTACCTTACCAGTTTACCTTGTAGAGGCTGAACAGATCATATTCAAAGCTGTATTATACTTGGATGAAGAAGCTGTGAAAATTGAAAGAAGAAACGTCAATTTAAGATATGCAAATGAATCACGCTACTAACAGAAAATAGCAAAGATTTGGATTATCCATACATCTGGGTTCAGTAAGTAATAAAAATAGGAGACTGCAATAAAGAAATCAGAAGACTACACTGTGGGAAGCCAGCTATGAAGGAGCCAGAGGAGATCCTCAAATGTAAAACTATATCTTTGAATACCAAAGTCAGGATTGTCCATGCCATTGTATTTCTGATTTCTATGTATGGTTGTGAAAGGAGGACAGTGAAGAAAGTAGATAAAAAGAGAATCAACTCATTTGAAATGTAGCACTGGAGGAGAGTTCTGCAGATACCCTGGACTGCCAAAAAGACAAATGAATGGGTCCAGGCCTGAACATTCCCTAGAAACCAAGATGACTAAACTGAGGCTACTGTACTTTAGACATATCATGAGATGTGGCTCGCTAGAAAAGACAAGGATCCTTGGTAGACTACAGGTGGATAGACTCCATCAAGGAAGCAACGGCCCTGAATTTGCAAGACCTGAGCAGGGCTGTTGAGAACAGTGCGATTTTAAGGTCTTTGATTCACAGTGTTGCCAGAAGTCAACCTGATGGCAGTTAACAACAACATTCATCAGGTAGAGAAAGCAAAACAAAATCATAGTGATGTCACTTCATTGCTCTCCTGGGGAAAACTTATTCCCTGTGCAAATACAGATAAAATTTGTGTGGAATTAAATCCCCAGGCCATCAATGCTGTGTGAGCACTGAGAGGTTATTTTGTGAGAGATTGACTTCTGGAGGGACATTTTTACCACAGGAGTCCTTGACCCTACTACCACTCTTGTTGATATAATGACCTCTCTGTGCTCTTCACAGCTCAATGCTTGGTTGCTATCCAGTCTCTATATTGTTGCAGCTGCTGGGTTACCCTCCTTTTTTAAGTCTTTTGCTCACAAATGGTCAGTCATAATTGGCAATGTTTCCTCTGGGGGAGCTAAGGACTAGTGAGAGTCCTCAAAACAGGCAGTTTACCTGCAGGGCTCAGTCTAAGGTCAGGTTCTGCCAGTCAGCTTTAAATTGCAGAAAAGAAAGACATTTGGAGTTCAAACCTCCTATAAAACCAAGGAGTGTTGCTCATTCTTATAATCCAGAGTTGACAAAAACCGAGGTATCTTTGAAGTGCAGTTCCTCATTCTGTTTCGAAATCTATCCTACTCCCTCTTTAGGGTGCAATCTTGTACTGAAGATATTCCAGATGCCAGTGCATGGCTGCCAAGTTCCCCTACAGAAGCAGCTTGATATTTTTGTCCAATGTGAAGAAACCATATTGAGTGCAAGGTTGTATAAGTGGGATTGCACCTGTGGTGTCATTGCGCATGAATGTGTACCAAAGATTGCACAGGGATGTCCATTTCCTTGTACATTTGTTTCAATATCTGGCATCTTGGTTTAGTTATGCACTGTCAAACCCAAAAGATGAGTAACTCTGCGTGAGAAAATTTATGCTGCACAACACCAATGCAGGATCTCGGCCACAGGGATACAAATTAGTTGGTTAACTTGTCTCCTGAGGCCTTCAGTACAACATGGTCCCACAGGAGTCTCTTTTACTATTCCTTCCAACACACCACCTGTGACAGGAACATCTTTGCCTTGTAGGATCATTAGCCCCGTACCTGCGGCAGAACAAGTTGTCCATGTGTACATACAGAACTCCATGGCAGCTGCCAAGACGGTGGTATAGTCAAAGCCACTGTGGTCTCTCTTGCTCACCTTCCCTGGAGGCCTAATCACTGGCAGAGCCCAGATGGGATGCCATGCTTATTCTCTCACAAAACTCATCTTGTGCATCTAGGAGCAGGGACAGATGCTCCCAGATGAGCCTTGTATTGTGCAATTACCTGGTCTCAAACACTGAATTTTACAGGTGGCTGAGACATCTTCACCTCCCATTTGCAATGATCCTATGTCCCCCCTACTGCAGAATAGCAGCTTGATGTCTTTTGATCAGTAGTGCTAGGCCAGCTGCAAAACAAGGCTTTTTCTGTGTGCAGTCACACTGCTTTTTTCATGGAACTTTACAGGCAACTCAAATGATGTTGTCATGTTTCATAGAACAATTCCAGATCAGGTGCTTATCATGCCACTGCTCTGTCTTAATTAATGGATTTCAGAAAATGCTGTACTCCACTTGTGATCCACCCTTGTTTTTCCTCTACTTTTGCTATCATTTTCTTTTCTTACAGGGAAAACCTGTTAAGAAGAAAAAGAACGGAATAATTGCAGAATCTTCTGGAAATACCCATAGCTTTCTCATGTTCCCCTACAGCTTCTCTCATCGTTTTTGGTAACAGATCAAATCCAGTCAAGGAGAAAAAAAGGAAGAAAGAGTTGCACAATGTCCTTTTGCAAAAGAACGAAAAATGGTAGTGTCTTTTAAAGTGCCACTTGATTTTTTTGTAAGCCCCACCCAAAGTGGCTGCCACCTGGAAAGTCTTTCAAGAAGTAGTACTCTGTCTGGAAACACCAAGCAGCTGATTGTTGCTTATGGAATCACAGAGCTGGAAAGGACCACAAGGGCCATCTATTCCAACCACTTCTGACACAGTGGTACACACCTAAAGCATGTCTGAAAGATGGCCATCCAATCTCTCTTTAAAGATCCCCGGTGAATCCTGAGCAGTTTATTTCAACATTCAACAATTCTCAGGAAGTTTTCCTTAATATTTTGGTAGAATATGTTTCTTATTACAACTTGATTCAGTTAATGTCCTAGTTTCTGAAGCAGCAGAAAACAAGGCAGCATCCATCTTCTACAAGACAGATACTTAAAGATGGTCATCACATTGTCTCTTCTCCAAGCTAAACACACTCAGCTCCCTAAGTTGATCCTCACAAGGCTTGGTTTCCACACCTTTGATCATCTTGGTCACTTTTCTCAGGATGTATTCCAGCTTTTCAATATCCTTTATGAACTGTGGTGCTCAGAACTGGACAAAGGATTCCAGGTGAGTTCTGACCAAAGCAGAAGAGAGTAGGTCTAGATACAATCTGGACATTACTCTCCTGTTGGTGTAGCCTAAAATTGCACTTGCTTATTTGGCTGCCTCATTATACTATTGATCTGTGTTTAGCTGTAGCTTAGTCTCTCCAGAATTCCCTTTGCTTTCTATACAAGGCTCTCCTGATATTATAGGAACTATCCCAAATCCACTTCTGTCTAAACAAGGAACATACTGTATAACCAGGGACAAATCCTGCTGTTCCCTTGCTGCAGCTCACCTTAGGCTGTTCTGGTCATTTTAGTTCCAATTGTCTGAACATTTGAGTTCCCACCTCCAACTTGGGTGGGATGAATGTGGTGTCTCAACCTGTCTCTCTCCCTTTTCCCACATCTCACCAAATTGGCATCCACTGGACTGTTCAGTTTGCCAAAAAAATACCTCAGGATTCAGAGACTGGCAACTGTTACCACCTGAATGTTGCTAGACTACATCTCCCATAATCACTCACCATTGGATATACTCACTGGAGCAATGGAAGTTGTTAGAGAAAATAACCCAGAGGAGGACAATTGCTCAGCTGTTATAACCAGAAAAACGGCAAAATTGGGGTAGAAGTCCTTTAGCCCTCCAGATGTTGCCGTGCAACCCCCAGCAGCCTTAGCCAGCACAGCCAATGGTGACGGATATTGGATGTTGCATCCAACAATACCTGGAAAGTCACGAAAGGAAAATACAACATTTGTGTATGTATGTGCCTTCATATCACCTGTTGAGCCCCTGAATTTCACGTTAAGCAAGGAATCTTCAGAGGTGGTTTTGCCAGTTCCTTCTTTTGAAATACCAGGTATTCATCAGCAGTCTCCCATTCAAGTACTAACCGTGGCTGACCATGTTTAGCTTCCAAAATCAGATGGGATCTGGTGGACTAAAAACATACTCCAGCCATCAGCCCTGTTTTCTCTCTCCCTCATCACATCTGATAAACACAATGTGCTTGTTAAGGATTTTATGTCACAATAAAAAGAAAATAAAATGTGCCTATGCAGGTCTTGCACTCTTAGTACAATCCCACTGGAATCCATAGGACTTAAGTTAGCAGGGTTAGTTAACTTGGCATAGCCGTGCATGTTAATGGGTCTACTCTAAATATGACTAAGCCTGGGCCCAGACCAACCCTTTCAAATAGCAATCTAAGGCAGTGCTTTCCAAACTTTTCATGTTGGTGACACACTTCTTAGACAAGCATCAACTCACAACACACTAATTCAGCAAGTAATTCAGTAAGCGGAGGCGCCCCTCCACCTGAGCCTGGCCCGTTGCGGTGCTAAGAGGCAGCCCCTCTACCCATTACGTTTGTGCTGCACACCTACACACTGCAGCTGACACATTAACATGTCGCACCACACAGGCCATTTCCGCAGTACACTCTTATAGCGCAATTATACCCCTTTCAACAGCCTATGGAATCCTGGGGTTTGTACTTTCGGGAGGGGCCAAGTGGACCCTCTCGAAACTGCAAACCCCAGGATTCCATAGGCTGTTGAAAGCGGAATAATCGCGCTATAAGAGTGTACTGCGGAAACGGCCACAGTTTGGAAAGCTCTAAGATTTGCCTAACCTTCCTTTCCTGCAAATAGTGCTCATCCCGCCCCACTTTCTGCAGGCAAATACTTTTTTAAAAAAAAGGTAGTCAGACCTTTGGCTGTAAACTGGCTGTTGAGGAAGATCCTTTTAATTGCAAGCTTTCTTTCTTTTTATCTTCATTATAATGTCATTAAATGATTTCGAACATTTTTTTTTGCAGTTTTCTAAAAAACAATAGGATTGCTTACTAAAAAACCCTTTTCGGCTACAAATGGCTTTAGTTGTATCTTGTTTTGTGGTATGTTGTTAAGTCAGCCTTGGATTCCATAAATTAAAGGAGCACTTAACTCCATCAATAATTATCAAATTAGTACAAACTAATAAAAGGTGGGGTACAAATTGAATACATAAGAATCCCAAATATTCTGAAGGGACCTTTCTTTTTATCCATTATTATATTAAATGGTATAGAACTGTCTTTTAAAGTGTGTTTTCCTAAAAAAAAAAAATACTTGCTTTAAATTAAAACAAAAACTTTAATTGTATTTTGTTTTACCCTATGTTGGTAAGCCAGCCTTGGATTCCATAAATTAAAGGAGTGCTCAACTCCAGGGATAATTATCTAATCAATACAAACTAATAAAAAAGTGGTGTATAAATTAAATAAATAAAAATTCTGACTGTTTTGAGGGGAGTTTCTTTCTACTCTCCATTATGTTATTAAATGATTTAGAACTGCCTTTTAAAGCATCTTATTTCCTTTAAAAAGGGGGGGTTGTCTGCCAAAAACAACCCTTTTGTTATAAAAATTTATTTTGTTTTACCCTACGTTGTTAAGTTGGACTGCGTTTAACTCCATAGCTAATTATCTAACTAGAACAGACTATTAAAAGGCAGGGTATAAATTAAATAAATAAAAATCCCAACGGTTCTGAGGGGAGTTTTCTTTTTACTCTCCCTTATTATGTTATTAAATGATTTAGAACTGTCTTTTAAAGTGTCTTATTTCCTTAAAAAGGAGAATTCTTTGCAAAAAAAAAACTTTTGTGTCACAAAAATGTATTTTCTTTTAATTATTAAGCTATCCTGTGCTTAACTCCATAGCTAATTATCTAACTAGTACAAATTATTAAAAAGCGGGGTATAAATTTAAAAAAATTAAAATCCCAACTGTTCTGAGGGGCGTTTTCTTTTTACTCTCCATTATTATATTACTAAACGATCTAGAACTGCCTTTTAAAGAGGGTTTTCCTCAAAAAAAAAATTGTTTGCTTAAAAAAAACCCCCCACAACTTTCTGAGCTACAAATGACTTTAGCTGTATTCTGTTTCACCCTGTGTTATTATTAATCCAGCGCTGGAATTCCATAAACTAAAGGAGCGCTTAACTCCATCGATAATTGTCTCGTTGACACAAACTAATAAAAGAAGGGGCATAAACTAACTAAATAAACAGACCCCCAGCTGCTGTATTCTGAGGCGAAAGGAGGCCTGAGGCGGCGGCGATCCCCTCAGCGGCCCTTTCCCGCCCTTTTTCTCTCCCTCCCTCAGGCCAGCGCCGCCGCCGCCGCCGCCGCCGCCGCCCTCCCCGCGCGCCCGCCGGAGTCCGTGTGTGCGGGGGGCGAGAAGCGGAGGGGGATTCCCGGATGTTGGCCCCGCTTCCCGGCTCCTCCGTGCGTCCGTCCGTCCTCGGCTTCCATAAAAGGCCCGCGCCTCCCCCTTCCCCCCCCGCCAGGCGGCGGCTTCGTCCGAGTGGGGCCTTTGCGAGTCGCCGCCGCCGCCGCCGCCGCCTCCCTCGTCCTCTCTCCCCTCAGGCGGCGCCTTTCGCGGGGCCGACGGGCAAGGCTGCGAGGCCAGCGGCTCCCGTCCTGGCGGGGAAGGAGGCGGCGGAGGAGGCGGCGAGAAGGGGAGGGAAGTGAAGTGGCCAAACGGGAGAGGTGGGCGGGTAAGCGGGCCGAGGCGGAGGAGGAGGAGGAGGAGGAGCGGGAGGGCGGCGGCGTTGGGGGCGGCGGCGGCGAGGGGGCTCCTCCGTCTTCCATTCACAGCCCCGCTCGGAGGGAGAGAGGCGAGAGCCGGCCAGGGGAGGCGAGGTAAAAAGCAAAACAAGGGGAGCACCGGGGGTGGGTAGGAGGGGAGGGGTCCTGTGTTTGGGGGAGGGTGTCCCCCGTTTCTTTCCCCCTTTGTAGGCTCTGAAAGGTATGTGGGGATTGAGGAGGGGGGTCTTAAGCCTTTCCCACCCCCCAGGTCCTTGTTATTTAATGGGGAAGGGCTTTAAGGGCTGTGTCTGTGTGTGCTTTGCAAACCCTCCCCTTTGCAAAGCACACGCAGACACCGTCCTTAAAGGGTCTGGGGGAGATTGGCCCGTGTGAATGCGAATGGGGGCATTGTGTGGGAGGAGAGCACGCATCTCCCCTCCGCCCATGGTCCTAGACCCCTTTGAGGAGGCTGGGTCGCTTGCTTTTTCATATATCTATATCTATATGCATGCACACATGTTTTCTGGAGAGCATTCCTTCTATCCTGGCCCTTGCCTCTCTCTCTTTTCGGGCTCTCTCATTTAGTTCCTCTGTCTCTGCCTTCCCCTCCCCAAAAAAGGAAAACAAAAATCAGGATTCAAGTTGTTCCCTTGTTGCATTCTCAACCCGAGTTTTCTGTTTTAAATTCTTTGTTGATGTTCTCGAAAGGCATATCCACTCCGTTCCTCCTTATCTTAGACAAAAGCGTGATCTCCTTCTTTCTCTTTTCCTTTCCATGGTTCTTTCTTGGACTGGCACTTCGCATCCCTTGCCCATGCTCTTTTCGGGGATCATGTTTGCAGAATCTTAGCCCCTGCATAAAGTTAGCTTACTCCTTAAAATAAACAGGGGCGGTATAAGACTTCTGCAGAATAATCTCAGTCTGACTGCTAGTTCTAGCATACAGTAGGTGCATTGAACTGGTGGAACTTACATGAATTTTGATATGCCAAATTCCCTTTGATTCAGCTGGTCTCCACCACTCTTGAATTCAAGCCAGTTTGTATGCAAAAGTTAGAAGATCTGTATTTTTTTGAGCGAGAAGGAATAATATTAAAGCGTAGGAAATCAAGGAGGTTGACATAAGGCTACAGAGCTGTGTTTCCCTGATGGACTGGTCTCTTTTTTTCTAGTCTGAGATATTTAACACAGATCTTGAGAGGAACATCTGAATTTCACCCAGAGTAATAGGAGGCAAGTCTGCCTAAATACCCTAAAGGCAGCAGACCCTTGGAAGCTAAGCAGCCCCAGTTTGTGCTTTGATGGGAGACTGCCAGCAAATAACCAGGTGCTGTAGGCTATACTTTAGAGGAAGGAACTGGCAAAGCTGAATATTCCTTTTCTAAAAAAGCCCTGTGAAATTCATGGACAAACGACTTGAAGAGGGGTACACATGTGCGTGCACACACACAGAAAATAGGACGTATGTTACACCTCTCTGAGCACCTAGATGAAAACTGATAGTATGGGTGGTGTATGTGTCTGTGTGTGAGAGGGAAAAGAGAAGGAGAGACCAAAAAGGCAAAAAAGAATTGCTGTTTTGTAAAGGATGCATGAAATACTCAATAGCACCCGTAGTAGGTCCCTTTTTAAATATCCTAGGCAGAGTTGAGGCTAAATAAGGTTTCAGTTTGCATTCCCTTCAAGTTTGCGTAGTACTTGTTGTCGTTGGGCAGCTGGAAATTTGCAGTCCAGCTCTGCCCTCCCCCACCAACTGCCTTACGAAGTTCTTTGTAAACTGAGCTGAGTTGGGAGCTCTCAGCCCTGCTGTGCCTTTGCCAGTTGACTTTAGCCAGCTTGTTTGCCCTCTCTGGATTTTGCTTCTTCTTGCCGCCTCCTCTTTTCTCCTGATTCTCCCCCTCCCATATTACTGTGATTTTCTTTCACTCAGTTGGGAAGCAAGGGGAGAGGCTTGTGAACTGTGAGTGTGAGGCTTCTGCTTAGCTGATGAATGCCATTTCCTCTGCTCCTTGCTTGCAGGAAGGAGGAACGATGGCTCTGGACGGTATTCGGATGCCAGATGGCTGCTACGCGGACGGGACATGGGAGTTAAACGTCCATGTCACAGACCTGAACAGGGATGTAACTCTAAGGGTCACAGGGGAGGTCCACATTGGTGGTGTCATGCTGAAATTGGTGGAAAAACTTGGTAAGTTGTGATTATGAGGGGAAAGGGAAGGTGTGGCCCTTTTTGTTGCTTTGGTGCTTCTCTGAATGCTGGAAGGCCAAGGGGAGGTGAGGGTGGGAATGGAATTGCATATTGGCCTTGCACATGGGAATGATTTCAGGAACGCTTTGCTATTTTTAAATGTTCCTTTTTGTTAGAGAACAGCACTCATCATCAGACAGCCTGCTAACCCCATCAGGCCTGCTGAATCTCTTGGGCTTTTCCCATTAGTAACTCAATATAATTCCCTCTGTGCCTTTCCCTGCTTTGTGAGATGACTGTCCTGTTTCTTTATAATGCTGTATTTGAACTCAGATTTCTTTAGTTTCCACAGGGACACGTGATGGCCAATAATAGGGTGTCATCTCAAGCAGTGGTGAAGCAAACCAGGGAGTGGTTGATTTCTTCATCCCCCATACTGAGACCTAAATAATGCTTAGTCTTTCCCTTTTGCGTATCTAGCTTCACTAATTGTTATGAGAGTTTCTTCCTCATTTATCTAATGCCTGAACAGCTGGATTTGGAAACTTACAATTCCACCTGATAAATGTTTAAATCTAAAGATTGGTTTATGTAGAGTAGAGAACAGTAGTATATAGTTTTAAAACTTTGCCTGTATAGTTTAATGAGAGGCTGCAAGCAACTGTTGTATGTGGGAGTTGCAAGTTGAAATGCGGAATGAAGCACAAAATGGTTAAAATTAATATTTCCATGGAGAAGTCTAGTTTTCTCTTTTCTGTGTAGAGGAAATTCTTTGCAGGACAGAATTCAATGTGCAGCCCAAAGTACAGTAGTGCAATGAATGTTTGTACCCTTTGATACCTGCTGGCTGGATAAGCTTGCCTGTATACCTTGTACATGTACAGCTTCACATAGAAATCTCGCTTGCTGAGCCTCATGTTCCTTGATCTGTAATAGAGCTAAGTACTTTTGCAATTGAAATAGAACACTGAATGTCGCAGAACTCACTAATTAATAATAGCTGGCCTGTCCTTCCTTTGCCCCCTTCAAGAGCTGTGAGGTATGTGTCTGTGTGTGGAATGCAATTCTAATGTTAGCATTTTTTGTAGCTTTAGAAAAAAACTGTTTTTCAAGTTTGAAACACATTTTGTGTGGCTTCAAAATTCTAGGGTAACACGCTTTGTATGTGGTTATTCCTTGATGCTTTGGCTCATGAAATGTTCAGTTTGTACACCTTTTGACTAAGTGCCAGGTGTGAAGATCTGTGCCTGGTCTTGTAAAAATATTAAGACAATTTTGCAAGAATGTCTTGTTGTGTCTAGCTGAGTTTTAATTAAACCAGTCATTCTGTTTTTCATAACTTCTGGCATTTTGAAGGGGCTTCGCACTCCTGGAGTTGGCCATCTCCCTTAAATGAGTCTATGTGTTCTGTGAACAACACTGCTATGACTTGTATTGCAGTCTCAGAAGTAATTATTACCTGCAGGAGCACTTTCTTCCAGTTCAGCAGTATACCGGTCATTTTGCTTGAGCCATCCTGTGAAACTTGGTGCCCTGCTGATGGGGAAGCTAGTAACTTCTTACTGTGTACTTCATTGGCTGTTACCTGTATATTATCCAGTGCAAATCCCCGAGGATGTTGCTACTCTGTGTTAGACTCCCATTAATAAATGTAGGCTGCAGAAGTGATATTCTAAGTTATGCATGGCACCTCTTAACTGAAGGATGAGAAACATGGCCTTCCAGATATTGTTAGGCTGCAAATCCTCTCGGTCTTGGTATTAGCTGTAGTGACTAGAGCTGATGGGAGTTGTAGTTCAGCAACATCAGGACAGCTATACCTTTCCCAGTCCTGTCTTAAGTCGACATGATAGCTGCTGTGCTGTACTGTCATAGAAGCCCCTTAACCCTGCTGAATACAGTGTGTTTTGCACTAGAGCAATGATGCCTGAGTACGTAGTGAGCTTACACCAGCATTTTCTTCATTTTGAGGAGTGTGCTGTACTTCACTACTAAAGTTGCTGGGCTAGTAGAAGATGCTGAGGTTTATACAATTGGCAATCTCATGTTTTCCTTCCTTAATAGATTTGAGGTTGTTTGGTGCACTAGCTCAAACAAAAAATCTGTATCAGCTCCACAGCCCACCTCTGGTGCTATGTAAATTCTTGGTTTGTTGGCTAGCTGTATGCACGGGTCATGGTTGGGGCATTTTAAAAGGAAAAATTCATCCTGTACTGAGACTTCGCACTGATGTAATAAGGAAGGAAAAGCAGATATAAATACTTGCTTCAAAAGGAAGCTTGTGTTTGCATGCTGGACTCTAATCTTGACGTGGCTTTCAGACTGCAGAGAATCAGTTTCAATAATATATTTTGTGCTCAGGTTATGAAAGGAATGGCTCGAGATGATTGCAGGCTTCAGCACTTAACATTTTTAGATGCTGAACAAGTTTAAGGGAAGAAATGCCACTGTCTCCTCCATAATGAGAAAGCCAGTAGGAAACATTACTTTAAGTGGTACTGATGAAGATTGTTTTTGTATATAATTTGCTCAAGTATAGGATAGAATCTGGTAGAGAAAGCTAGTAGTTAATACTTTCTGTGGGACTGAGTTTAATTGCCCTGCACCAGAGAAAAGTTTACTTGAAGTTCAAACATGTATTTTGGAGGCCATTCTTACCTAAACATTCCATAAATCCTCTTTGGAGTGTGTATGATGAAGCTTGGAAAACAGATTGTACAAAAGTGCATTTTTATTGGATAGAAGAGGAGCGTCTCTATTTATTCCTAAACCAAAGCAGGCAACAGGTGGATTCCATATTCCCTGTTTTGGGCAGGGACACAACCCCCACAACCCACCTCTTCAGCACCTTGGTTTGCCCTCATCCAAGAATTTACAAAACCACGGGCTGGATGGTGGCATGGACTGTAACTGTGCCCCTAGTATCGCAAGCATAACCAGATGCTTGAGACCACAGGCTTTCTAGCAGTGCTGCAGCCAGGAGATTGGCTTTGTTCCCTCTTAGCTTTCTCCATGTAGGGGAAAGTCAGAGTAGAGCAAGTTTCATGCAGACCCAAGTGCCTGTTGTACAGTCATTCCTGCAACTTACGTTTAGCTCTTGGCATTTTTGCCTGCCTCATTTTCTCCCATTGGTGAGAACATGGTGCAGGATGAAGCTCTCTTCTGTTGCTTTGCTTGGAGATAATAATGGATATTCTTTGCCTGTTGTTGACCGTCTCAGTTCAGAATTGGGTGGGGACAGAAATCACCAATCTTTGATCAGAGATAACAGGGGGATTCCACCTCTCCTCGCCCTATTTCTGAGTGAAAGGAGGGCCCACAGAAATGTACTTTGAGGCATCCCCAGAAGTTTTGCAGGCCACAGTGGGGGCACTTACAGGCTAAATAGCTGTCTTGCTGCCTTAAGAGACTAGTGTGTGATTACCTCTGTTTAATAGCCCGTACAATGTTGTCATTTAGTGGCCTCATCTGGGGTTTCTAGCTAGCAGCAAGCCCTTAACCGCACCTCACTGGTTGACAACAAATTGTAGCACATTCTGTGTAAATACTCTCCTAGGAATGAAGGTTGCTCCTCCTTTTCTTAAATTCTGGTTTTCTGTTAAGTGTTAAAAGTTGAAGTTAACTATAGGATCTACGGGGGAAAAGCACAGTTATACATACCAGTTAATGTTTGCCATATATTTTTGTTTTGCCTGACAGTGCATCCATTTCAGCTCCAGGCTGAGAAAGGAGAGGATAGTGTTGTTCCTTCTTTGACAGCACAGCCTCTGTCTTAAAATACTGGAGTAAGCCACTGTGCCTGAGCTGTTTTGATGTTACGATGCTAAAGAGTTAAGTTGTTCCTCCTGTTGTGACAAGAAACAAGAGGAATTATGAGGTACTTAGGAATATTGTGGAGAGCAGAGATGACTCACTGTGGATGTTGGCCTCATATTGTAGAAGTTCTGAAAGTACCGTGATCTAAGATCAGCCCCTCATATATCAGGTTTAAATTGTGCAGCACAGATTGTTCGCTTTGCCCTAAACCAGTGGCTCTTAGCCTGGGTCTGCGGATCCCCACAGGTCCATGAAAGGCTTGGAGGTTGCTCAACCTGTCTCCTCCCCCACAACAGAGTGACAGTGTGACAGGAACTAAGGGAAAAGAAGGCTAGTTGGGTAGATGGGTGGGCTGCATGTTGCCTGCTGTGGGTAAGAAGTGAGCTCAGTAGCTGAGTGACAGCAGAGCTGCCAGCCAGCCAGTCAGTCAGCATTTTCCCTTCTTTTCTGTTTCTTTCCCCCTCTTCTCCTTTCCAGCAAAGAGCAGTCCAGTCTATTATCAGAAATGCTCAAACAGCCCAGCCCCTTTTTGCCTTTTCCCCTCCCTCCCTCCCTCCCTCCCTCCCTCTGGTGAAAAAGACAAAAGGGAGGATACTTAAGTGTTTCTAATAGACTGAATGGCTGGAAAAGCAGGAGGGGGAGAGAAGGGCAAATGCAGGCTGGCTGGGTCTCTGCTTTGCTGCTCAATCCACTGCAGCCTTAAACTAGCAGGAAGAAGCAGGAGAAAAATCTTCCTTTCTCTTCCAGTGCCTCTCAAGGGAAGTGTGTATTTACTTATTTCTCTCTTCTCTCCCAGTTTGAAGATCCTAGATGAGCAATTTTAAACAGATATTTGATGTACTTTAGGGTTTTAAATCCTGAGTTACGTCCTGGGGGCCTGCAGCAACAAAATATATTTAAAAGGTGTTGCTGGTTAAGAAAACGTTAAGAACCACTGTTCTAAATAGTAATAGGAAATATGTACCCAGGTATATTCCCACCTGTTATGTAATCTAGGCCATTTCCACGCTAGACTGTGATAGTGCTATTATTCCACTTTCAACATCCCCTCCCTGCAAATCCCAGGATTCCATAAGATGTAGGAAGTGCAATAATAGCACTATAACAGTTTAGTACTGAAATGGCCCTGTTCTCTTTTGAACTGTTTTAGATTATTTGGTTCTTTTTTTCAGGAGCACTTGATCATGTTTCAGTTGAAGTCCTTTTTACAACCCAGACTGAAATAGTGAACGTTCTTATAACTGGTCACTGAATGTAGGCCAGGTTACAAAATATACCAAACTGTCTTAAAAGCTGCAGGTACCAATGCAAATAAATATGTTCTGCAGCTTGCATTAGTTACGTAGAACACTGGTGCCTCTTGAAGCATCTGTGGTTTTGAAAATTAAGCTAAACTTAATTCAGCTGACCTTCAGAACGCAAACATTTGTGAATGTAAATTCTCTTACAAGCTGTAGACTCAGAGTTTTCCTTTTGTCCATCCTGTTTACCAGATTGTTCTGAAAAACTTTGTCGTGCCGACATGTGTTTTGAAGTAGAAGTCCTTTGTGTGCATCTTCTCATTAATTCTCTAAACAACCCTATATTACTGACTTCTTCAGTTTACTAAAAGCATGCATTAGTATTTGGAGGCTTAGCCTGTAATGCACTGGTGGGAATCATATGATCATCCAGATGTTGCTGGCCTGCAAGTTCCGGCACCCCAGCTAGCATAGTCAACAGTAAAGAGTGCTGGGACTTGCAGTCTAACAACATCTGGAGAGCTGCAGGAATCCTACCCTTGCTTGAATCAAAATGAAAGTAAAATTGGAGTGGTATTTTTCTCATAGCCCATCTGTTGCTTGTAAGACTACGGGCTTGCAAGTCTCAGCACATTTCCAAGTGCACTTTGTAAACACATTCAGGATCATTAACAGCAAATGATGTCAAATAATATATCTGGTGCCAGCATTGATATGATACAGCCTGTCCCTTAAAACAGCCTGCCCAAACCTGGTGCCCTCCAGATGTTTGAGATTCAGCTCCCATCAATCCCCAGACAGTGTAACCACTGGTCAGAAGTCTTGGAAGTACTAATCCAAAACATCTGGAATCATTGGATTGTTGAAGCCTGTCTTAAGAAATTAGAGGAATGTCTCAAGATCCTGCAGGGATGACAGTTGGATGGGAATGGGTTGAGATTGGCTCCACCTATAGGGTGCTCTTTTTTAATATTGTCCTAAATACCCTAAAGGCACCAGAACCTGCCTGATCATGGAAGCTAAGCAGGGTAAGACCTGGTGAGTACTTGTATGGGAGACTACCAATGAATACCAGGTGCTGTAGGCTGTATTTCAGAGGAAAGAACTGGCAAAATCTTTCTTTGCCTGAGAAAATCCTGTGAAATTCATGAGGTTACCCTAAGTCAGCAGGGATGTAGGATTACTGATAGGAAGAGGCTTAGAAGAGCTGAACAAAATTGCTTATTTTATTTTGCGGTAGAGTAGATGTCAGGGGTCTCATTTTTTTTCTTTGTGATTATCTGCTTCGGTTATTGAAACCACATGTAGTTAAGTTACTTTAGTGACAGCTATCTATTGTAGTTTCCCTTTGTAGCTCATGCTGTAGTTGGTATGCTGTGATGTATTCTAAAAGGATGTCTGAGAGAAAGAGTAAATTGAGTTGCTTAGTTTGAAGGTTTTAAAGACAGACTAATTTTTTAAACTACTTTTCTTATGGAAAAGATGTGGCAATTTTTTTTTTTTTGTTATGTACCACTAATATCTCAGTTAACCAAGCTTCTGATAAAGAAAATGCTTTTTACACAGTCTTTTTATGGGAGCCAGGACCAAGAGGGCTGGAGAAAGACAGACTTTCACTGCTGGGCTGTCAGTGTGTCTTTAGTAAATACTGCAATAAAACTTGAGCTGGAAAAGAATGGAATTCAACTCTAGGTGATCTTGCTGTAGCTGTGTGTACTTATATGCAACAGGCAGGGCAAACAGCAGCTGCTTCCAGAATCACTTATTGAGATGTATGAGGAACAAAAGAGAAAGAAAAAAGGAAAGCAGAGTAGCCTGCTTCACCAGCTACCCTGACATGTTGAAAAAACATTGATCTATAAGTTTGACTATCAAAATGGAAATCGTAAGAAAAGTGGGGGCTGTTGAAAGAAAAAAATAATCATCCCAGGATGCATTTTTAAAGAAGCTTTCAAGTGGTCTCTAAAATATTCACAATGTTTTTGTTTACAAAGGCTTACCTGATCCAGTTGTTTCACTTCACATTTGCATGTTTGCTGAAACATGTTGAATTTCCCTTTTTTGTGATGTAGGAACCTGTCTCTACTCCTTCGCTGTTATTTCTACCACTGACACCAAAGTTTCTATTAAAGAAGTAAGGCCTAGAAAAAACTTCATTAACTGAGATATACCTGTATGTTAGATTTTGGAAGCAACATTGACAGTTTGCCCATTTTCTTTTAATAGGATAAGGTCCTCATATTGCCATGGTTGCATACAGTGATGGAACTGAGGAGCTGTCCTGCTTATACTGTTGTCTGTGGGAGGCATTCCCTGGCAATGTATAGTTCTTATCACCAGCAGTGGAAAAGGGACTGCCAGACAGAACAGCATTTGTCTTTACCTTTGAAAGTTAGAGGAATGCTAAGCTAGTGCACAAAGAACTGCTCTGTTCTTGCTCAACAATCCTGTTTATTGACTGTATTTTCTGTTTTCTCTGGTGGGATTAGGAAGTTGAGGCAGTAGAAGCAGAAACAGTGTGCATGAAATAAAATCATCCTCCTATTCCAGTGATTCTTAATTTGGGGTCCACATATGGTTGCCATTCATGCCAGAAACTGGGGACTGTGGGACTAAAAAACTGTCCCGTCTGGTTGTGGCCAGTTGATGCAGCATGTCCCAGTTTTTTCAGAGGTGACAGTGATAATAGGAGCAGCAGTGGCAATGACTCACTGGTGGGTGGCTCATCCTGCACTGGAGGCTCTGGGCACTACTGCACAGGTGCGCCAGAGGGTCAAGAAGGTGATAGGAGAGCCCAGAAGACAAGGGAAGATGCCCAGCCCAGGCCTTGTGTGGTGACTATGGCAACGCTGCTTAGGCCCAGGGCCAGGCGGTGCGGCAGAGTTTCGCTTTCATGCAGCCGTGAGAATAGAAGGGAGTCTCTTTACTCTTGTGGCGGCTTGGAAGCAAAGTGGTGAGGGTTTCAATGCTCTTTCGGGGGAAAGTGTGAAAGAAATGCCGTTTCATAGAATCATAGAGTTGGAAGAGACCCCAGGGGCCACCGAGTCCAACGCCCTGCTATGCAGGAACACCCACCAAAGCATTCCCAACAGATCGCCATCCAGCCTCTGCTTAAAAACCTCCAAAGGAGACTCGACAGCTCTGACTGTCAGGAAGTTCTTCCTGAGGTTCAAGTGGAATCTCCTTTCCTGCAGCTTGAATCTCTTGCTCCTTGTCCTAGTCTCTGGAGTGGTAGAGAACAAGCCTGCTCCCTCCTCAACATGGCATCCCTTCAAATATTTAAACATGGCTATCATGTCCCCTCTTAACCTTCTCTCCTGCAGACTAAACATACCCAGTTTCCCCCTGAAGGAGCACTAAGAGAGTAGAGAGGGTAAGTACTTCTTTTAGAAGCATCTACCTGTCTGCTCTCTCGGTGTACCTTCAGAGGGAAACGGCATTTCTTCCATGCTTTTCACCAAAGCAACACCAAAACCCTTACTTTCCAGGAGCTGCTTTTGGAGAAACGGCAAAAGAAATTATTCTTTAGTCCTGCCTCCCATTCATAACCTCCCTTTAGGAAATTCCCATTTATTCTACTCCCCTGGCACTTGAAAGCTCTCAGCATGCTACTCCACAGACCAGTAAGAAGCCTCCTTTCCTTTGCATTGTCTGCCGGAAGAATAAGAGCAACTGAAGCTTGGCTTTAAACAAATATTTGAATATTTAAATAAATATTTGGCTATTTAAATCTAAATTTAAATATTTAAATCTTGAGTTAAGTCTTGGGGGTCCCTAACAAGAAATTATATTTACATGGGGTCTCTGGTAAAGAAAGGACTAAGAACCATTATCCTGCTCTATGCTCTTTATTTCTCCTACCTCTGTAAGACATATTAAGCCCTTCTCACCAAGTCTTCTGGAGCCGGAAGGGCAAAGAGGTAGGAGAAACAGAGAGCATGAAGTAGGACAGTTCATAAAACAGGCATGCTTCCTTGGGACTTCTTACCCCGTGGTTGTGGTTCTAGTCTTCTGCTCTTCAAAGGATAACTGTCTGCTGGAGCAACCAAGAACTAGGGAAGGAATGTGCTTTTTGGTATTATTACAAGCCCCACAATAGTTATTGCTCCCTGGTGGCAGTTGATGGCTACAATTGAGATGATGAATCTGCTTAAGATTTTAAACCGAACTTTTAAGGAGCTATCAAAGATGCCAATCCATAATCCCCAGTAGATTCAGCACCTTGGGTAGCTCTTCTAAGCTCAGACTAGATCTTTGAGCAGATTCACTGCACTGCTGACATCAGAGCCACCACCCACATCTGTCTTTTGATGTGCCTTTGACATCTCTAGAATAAAAGTGGCCGAAGAACTATTTGTACGTGTAAAACATCTCGATACATGGCTGGTGGAGCTGTGTGACAGACAATTAGTGGACTGACTTCCTGTTCAATAACTGATGAGTATTAGGAGCAAAATTACAGTGCTGTTCATGTGACTGATCTGTTATCCTGTCTGGTTTGTATCCAGAGGCTTGAACAGAACTGTTGCACATTTGTTTTATGTGTAACCAATTATAATTTTTACCTTGTTGAATGTAGAGTCAGCCCTCCATATTTGCTAGGATTAGGGGTGCAAGACCCCCACAAACATGGAAAAATTTGTCTGTGGGAACGGGGCCAAGGCATGATGGAAAGAATGGATACCTAGTGTCCAAACCAGGTCAAGGAAAGGGGTTGATTTGGCATAGTGGCCCTGTACTTCCTCTATTTCTTGCACATTCTCTTCCTTGGGTGTGAGGGGAGCGTCAGGAGGGGGTTTGTGGTGCTGAGAAATCAGGCTGCAGGATGTCCTTAGTTGGCCAGGCAGTGGTTAGAGAAGGAGGATGAGAGGTAAAGGTGAAGGACCAGAGTCAGGTTTTTAAAGGGCTGAGCAGCCTGATCAGAGCTGCCAACAAGGAAGGTTCCCCTGGAAAACGAGCACCTGAGGGACTTCTTACCCCATGATCTCCAGGGGGGCACGGGTTGGAGAAACTCACAAATAATCAAATCTGTGAAAGTCGTACCTGCAAATGTGGAGGGCCGACTTTAGTACCCTTGTTGTGTGCTTTCATGTTGTCTCTGACTTACAGAGACCTCAAAGTGAATCTATCACAAAGTTTCCTTGGCAAGATTTTTTGAGAAGGGGTTTGCCTTCCTCTGAGAGAGTGAGACTTGCCAAAGGTAACTCAAACCAATAGCTCCACAATCTGGTTCAGGTATACTTGCAGTTCCTGATGAATTGGCTACAGTGGGGGAGGTGATATGTAAAGCCCTACTTGCTGTTTTGGTGCAAGGTGGGAAAAGCTGCTATACCTTTGCTATTTTCTGCTTCCATAGTTAGTGTTGAACTAAATTTCTTCCACTCTTTTTGTGCTTTTGGTTGTGCTTTGATCTTTAACATATCAAATGTTTTTCATTGAACAGAATTTGTACGAACAGAATAAAAAGTCTGTTCCTTCAGTGCCTCTTTGTTACTAACAATTTGATGTGAAGATAGTTTGTTCAAGTTTTATTTTTAGAAAGAAGTTTCAGAAATTTGTGGCATTAACATTATTACATTATTTACTGATGGGCCTCTTTCTTCTTTTCTTCTCCCCTGTCTTTAATGGATGACTTCTGGAAGGTTATGAATAAAACACTAAGAAAGTGCAACATTATTGATTTACCAGTTTGATGGCACTTGAGGTTTTAGTGTAATGGAGGGAGTGCCTGCACATTCATTGTAATGAACCTTTTTTAAACAATTATGAAGAATTAAAAAAACCAATATGGCCCTTATTGTTGGTGTTGCAGTTTTCCCATTCATTGGTTGTTTATTTCCAGTGAATAATTATTTGGGGGTTTTTTTCTGTTGCCTTCAAAAACTTTCTTCAATCCTCCAGCCCTAATCCTTCCCTCTTCTTTTTAATTTGAGATTCTGACTCATATCTAGAGATGTTTATATACAGGGGGATCTACTTGCAAATTGGAGCTTTCTTTTTTATTTTGCTAAAACCCTGTATTGTCCTTCCCTCCTCTGTTGAAATGCAAGAGGCTTTTAAAATTCCCTTGTGTAAACCATTTGTACGGTTGAATAGGGGATCGCTGTTTGAAACCCCCCACTGTGATTTGCCCTTGAGGGCTGCACGCTCTTTGGGTCAGTTCTTCCTGAGGGAGGCCAGTTTCATGGTCAGCAAGAAACAAAATATACTTGAAAAATAACGATTGTAATCATATGTACACTTACCTCAGAGGAAGCCTCACTGAATACAGCTGGGCTTACCTGTGTGTAACTATGTTTATCAGTGGTTGCATGAGTTACATTACGAAGAGTATGGTGACCCAGCACTCGTTACTCTATAGCTGCCTTGCTGTATTTTATGGTCTCCAGATGACCATAGCCCCAGTACATACGGAAAGTGGCTGGTTGGAGAACTCTGCTATATAGCGAGTCCTGTCAGAGCAACTTGGTGCTTATTGTGAACCTCAAGGGCTGCTGTTCTCCCAAACCTTATTATAACTTTACACTTACATTTAGTAGGCCACATCAGGATGGATTCAAAATATGACCTCTTAAGCTTGGGTTAAACTGTGTGGTTATCAGGACTTGTAATTTAACACATATATGTTGATATCAGCATCTGCCTGATGCAAATTCCTACCCCTTGGGGAAGCATACAAATCCCGGATGGTCACAAAGTGCAAGCGGAGAAACAAATGTGACATGATAGCAAGCACAAGTCTTTAAATAAGGTGAATGACTCTATGTGTTAAATATCCATGAAGTCCTTTCTGAACAGGAAGTGACACACGACGTTTGGCACTTGCCTCACTCAGTTGGCAGGATTTGCCGCAAAACAAATCTCCCTGTTGTCTCGCCCTTGAGCAAAAAGAGTGCCTTTGCTATGCAACACTTAGTGACTTGCATTTCTTTTCCCCTGTGGAAGGTCACTTTTAAATAGCCCTGGTTAAGTCTGCCCTTTCATTTTGGATATTAGGAGACAGGATGATAATCCTAAAACTTGGCAGTCATAGACAGTGGTTGTGAGCACAAGGAATGACAGAATTAGATTTGCTTCAGCTGCTGTGGGTTTCTCTTGGAGAGAAGAGCGGTGTTTTTGGATCAGACTAGTAAGCAGTCAGACCTGCAGTTGTGTCTTGAGTGCTTATGGAAACAGCAGATGATAACCAGACCTATTATTTGCTCTTTGTTCTTGCTATTTGCTACCAAGTTTCTTTGACTTTGAGCAACCCTATGAAAGAGAGTCCTCTAAGAATTATGTTCATCAACAGCCCTGCTCAGTTCTTGCAATTCAGTGCTGCGGCTTTCTTGAGTGAATCAGTCTGCATGTAATATGGGCTTCCTTTTTGCCTGACAACTTTTACGTTAATGAGTATTACTCTGTCACCACTATAATTTTCAGCCCATTGATTTTTAGAAGCTCTTTGCTCATTTGAATACCCAAACCATCCAACTAAGCACACTACTTGTATTTTTTTTTAAAAAAAAGGATTGGCACAGTCATACCATACTTAACTGTTGATTGAGATCTTAGAACATGTCCTTGGAAATAAATTTCATGGGTTTTCAATAGAGTTTGTGTATATATACCTTCTGGTTGCCTGTCGACTTATGGCAAGCCCATGCATTTCATTGAATTTTACTCATAGGTGATTTTCCCAGTTTCTTCCTCTGAAATAGAGCGTACAGCACCCGGTATTGGCAGTCTCCCACCCAAGCACTAATCAGGGATGAATCTCCTTAGCTTCAGGATCTGGTGCTTTCAGGGGAGACCAGGTTTCAGTTCTTCACTCAGCCATGGAAACCCATCTTGAGCGCATCACATCGCACACTTTCAGGCCCAGAAAACCACATGACAGGGTTACCGTAGGGTCACCGTAAGTCAGAAATGACTTAAAGGTACACAACAATAGTTCAGTTCCGTGTAAAACGACTTTGACTTGAACCATCCAGTATACTTTATGTGGCTTTGACTTCTAGGAATGGTATTTTTCCATATCATCCATTGTGTATGTAGTTATGAATTTTTAGCCTCTTTTATTACATAGCTAGCTTTGCACGTTGTCACCTCAGCTGTTTGTTCAAAGGCCTTTCTGGTAGGTTAGGCTAAGAGTCCTGCTTAATATCTCCTGGTATGTATGTATATATGTATGTATGTATGTATGTATGTATGTATGTATGTATGTATGTATTTATTTCCTGCCTTTCTCCTGAAGTGGGAATCAAAGTGGCTTACAATAATTTAAAAATTAAGCAAAACATAGATTTATAGACGTTAAAAAGAATAACAGTATTGTTTTTAAAATATGATTAAAAACAGTTAAACATGTTTAAAATGTATTTAAAACCACTTTGCCACTGTAAGCATGAATTTGGGTTCCCTGTATCCAGACATAATCCTCCATTCTGTATGAAGTTCCACACTGGCTTAGTGTTGCTTAATTTGCTGGTTGCGGTCAGTGGCTAGAATGATGATAAACAGTATAAAGAGTAGTTTTTACTGTTTTATGATCACAGAACCACTTTTAGTTCTCCTCCCAACAATATATTTGTAAGAGAGTAGTAGTTTTCAAAAAGATAGCCTAACCAATGAATTAATTTAAAGTATTTTTGTATTGCCTCCTGGCCTACAAGGGCTGCTGAGGTGATGAACAAATAAAAATCAATTACAACAATGCAGTGAGTCTGTTTCAGCATAAAATGGGAGGGCAAGAGATAAAGGAATCCAGCAGCATCTTTGAGACTAAGTGGGTTTATTTCAGCATAGATATCAAGTATTCCTTCAGATACCCTGGTGGGGTTGGTAGACATCCACAGATAAACAAGACTACAAGATAGTGGTAGTTGGGGTCAAAGTGTGATAGGATTAGAAAGAAACAAGTTGTGACCCTTGTACTCACTGAACTTCAAAGACTTGTATTGAGATGAAAAGGTCTGACAAGCAACAGTGGTCATTGGTCTTGGGGAGGGGAAATACTTAGAACGATGCTTAAGAAAATAAATACTTAAGACAGTACAAGAGCAGTGCCTAAGTGATGCATAAAAATTATTAAAACAACACATAGGGAATACTTGAGCAGGCACTGCTGCTCAGGCAGTGATGGGAGAAATGAGTAGTGCTTCTCAGTAGCGGCTAGTGGCTTCCATGTCAGTGAATTTGCTCCTAGTTTCAGTCTCAATTTTAAAGGAACTATCTGGCATGCTTAACCCTATCTCCAAAATTGATTCAGCAGCTTTGATATCATGTTCAAGTTTGAACTAATATCCCAAGCAGGTTAGCTGCCCCATTGACTTGGAAACCACCAGTTGCTTACTAGTGCTGGTGTTAAAACCCACTTTAGGTTGCATTGTGACCCAGTAGTGGATCTTAACTCAGCAGCTGAATTCTGGTGACATAAACTGATAGGAGGATATGGTTTTCAATTCTGCCTTAGTTTTTTTGTTAGTTAAATGATATGTTCCTTTATGGCAACTTTGCGTTTTAAAAAAGACTTTTTTAATTTACTTATATTTATCAAAGAAATGAGGTGAAATAATATGTAGTTTCATTTTGCAATAAGACATCAGACTATTCACTCTTTTCTTTAATCTTTTCCCCACCAAAACTTTTAAATCAGTAGGAGAAACTACAAAAACTTACGCATATTTTACAAAAGTCTACGTTCAGGCTTTTCTTTTTCTTTATTTGTTAGCAAACATCCATACATATTTTTAAAATCTAATTTCAGAGTATTCGAGAGTGGTCTTAAACTGAACCAAAGAGCACAAAGAATACTATCAGGGAGAATTCCCACAAATATCAGTTGTCTCTTGTTATCAGTTCATTTGCACTTAGTTCTGTTTACTTCCCAAGTGGGCAGCACTGATTATCTTTCTAGCTTCCAATTAAGTGCTCCTGGAGAACAGAAGAATCTTGTAGTCTTCCTTGTAACGAGAAGGCCAAGCACCAATCTAGATAGCATCTTGAAGACATAGCTAGCAACTGCATCTCTTTCCTTACCGTAGAGAAGGAAGGGGAACCTGGATAGTTTTCTGTGCTTACTTCATAACAAGAAAAAAAGAGGTATAGTTGCTAGTAATATCTTTAAAATACCATTGAGTCTGATTCTGAAAAATGATATTGGGAGGCAATTGGTCTGAGAAGATTTCTGTCTCCAGAGCCATGTGAAAATCTCTGGCTTATTGTAGCAAAGGAAGGAAACATGAAGGTCATAGTTGGATCCACCCCAAAACAGCAGCTTCCTCTTAAGACTTGGTCACATTTTGGAAATAGTAACACCACTTAGTTCCGTATATAATATCCCTGCTTTACTGAGCTTTCCTTTTTGCTGTTCCAGTTTATGGTAACTGAGAACTGTTGGGAGACTGCTGTGCTCACAAGAGCTTGATTGATAGCCTGCTCTAGTTATGTACATGTATCTTCTGATGCCATGAGAGATGTATGATTAGTCCCATGCAGCTTAGTATGAAGGGGTTACAGTGATGTCACCTGGTGAAGAGAAGAAACTTGGAGAGTCCCAAATTCAGTGAGCATGAGTCTCGTTGGCAATGGTGCATTAATCACACATGCATACTAAGAAATTGGCAATAGAAGTTGTTATGTGCATTCAAGTTTTCTTAACTAGCTTTTTTCAGAGGAGGCATTTCATTGCCCTCCTCTGAGGCCGAGAGTGTGCAG
Source organism: Iguana delicatissima (assembly GCA_948472985.1). Lineage (NCBI taxonomy): Eukaryota > Metazoa > Chordata > Lepidosauria > Squamata > Iguanidae > Iguana > Iguana delicatissima. Next base: position 82,416 of record CAOKZL010003026.1, read on the forward strand.
TTTGCCTGGTAGGATTCTGCGTCTGAGCCGTGCTTCAAGCCCTTGTCTCCCAGAATCTTAGCTCAAACCACTACACCACACTGGCTCCCCCCCCCCAAAAAAAAACACACCACAAAAAAATAGTTCTTTGGAATAGGGCCCTTGACCAGGCAATATGTATGAATACCTACCTATTGACTGGATTGTGTGAAAAATATTTTCAGCTATAGAGTCACATTCCAGTGCTAAGAAAGGTTATCCAGCTTACAGGTACAGTGGTACAGGAAGTATCTGAGACAGAGTACTTCCATTCCTGAAGGCTGCAGTTGCTGTAAGTTGCCTAGAGCAATTTCATCTGTTTGCAGCAATCTTGGGGAATAAGATTTTGCCAAGTGAAAATGGAGATGATTACAGTGGAAAAGTAGTTGGATTCCTTTTAGCTAAGCAGAGAGAATTCATGGTAAATGTGATGAGGTTTTCTTCCTCAAAACTCCTAGGTAAAGATGGCCACAACCTGAGCTTTTAATCTGTCAAATCTTTATTCTCAAATGTGTAGTAGTTAGGTTTGTAATTGGCCTTGATTTTGTTGCCACAAGGCAAGTGACGGTAGTAGGGATGGAAAAACTATTACCTAAAATACAACAAAAAACTTTTTTTGAGACTTCTGCTCATGTATTGTAAAATACTCATTGGGGCTTCTAACTACTTTACGCAACCAAATTATCATCTTGATGATTTTCAAGCTTGGCCAGGGTCCTAGGATTTCCAAAGCTGAGATATTAGCAAAAAACATGATAATCTTGGGCGCCTATGGATGAGTAGTATGTCTCATTGTTTTCTGTTGACCTTGAAAATTTAGTTAGGACTTAGAGGAGAAGGTGATACTGCTGTAGTGTATATAGCTTCTGTACAGAGTCAAAACTGACATCTTATTTTGTGCAGATGGGGCAGCATAGCACATTGCCATCAAGCCATCACATATTAAATAATTTTTGAGGGCAGGTTCACACAGATGGCATTGAAGGAGTCTAGCATTGATGTTAGTTACAAAATCGCAAATGGTAATCATCACGTAGAATCACAGAGTTGGAGGAGTCCACAAGGGCCACCCACCAATCGCCTGCCATGCGGGAATGCATAATCAAAGCACTCTTGACAGATGGCCATCCAACTTCTGTTTAAAAACCTCCAAGGAAGAAGACTCCACCACACTCCCGGGGAGCAGCATACTGCACTGTCAAAAAGCTGTTACCATCACAGGAAGTGCTTCCTTAAGTTTAGGTGAAATCTCTTTTTCTATAGTTTGAAACCATTGTTCCGTGTCCCAGTTTCTGGCTATCATGTCACCTCTTAACCTTCTCTTCTCCGTGTTAAACATACCCAGCTCCCTAAGCCACTCATTGTGGGGCATGATTTCCAGTCCTTTTACCATTTTGGTTGCCCTCCTCTAAACACATTTCAGCTTGTCAGTATCCTTCTAGGATTGTGGTGGCCAAAACTGTCTGACCAAAGCAGAACAGAGTGGAACTATGACTTCCCTCGGTCTAGACACTATACTCTCCTGTTCATGCAGTATAGAATCGCATTTGCTTTTTTAGCTGCCGCATCACACTGTTGACTCATGTTCAGCTTGTGGTCCCATCTGAATGTTAGAGGGAAGACCTCATGCTTGTCATCAGATACTGAGTAGTGTTTGTGGCAGTCATCCAGGAGCCCTCCCAGTCTCTTGGGTCTGAGTCACTGGGGAGAAGAGGGTAAGACTACATAGATGCTCCCACCTCAAGTCACAGGACTTCTTGATAATCACCGGAGCCCAAAGTTACCATGGAGATGAAAGATTAAGAGGGAAGTATCTTTTGGTAACCACTGAGCCAAATCACACACAAGCACTCTTAATATTGAGCAGCCTATACAGATGCTTAGGTATGATTCTGAGAGAAGTATTCCTTATGTTTGTTTGGTGTATGGTTTAAGCACGGGTGGTTTAGCTCTTTGAGTGTTGCACTAGGACTCCAGGAGATCAGGATTCAAATCCCCATTCAACCATGGATGCCCATTGGGTGGCCCTGGTCAAGTCACACTCTCTCAGCCTTAGAGGAAGGCAGTGGCAAACTTCTCTGAACAAATCTTGGCAAGAAAACCTCATGATAGGGTCACCATAAATCAAAGCTGATTTTAAGGCACATAACGGCAAATAGACTTCAACATTTGAGCAAATGCATGTTTATTTTTCTGTATTTTGGGGGGTATATTGTCATGAGGAAGTGCTGAGAAGCTGAAAGACTGGAAGTTGTACATTTCTGTCCATTCCAGTGGAGTGGAGTGCAGATCTCTGCGTGAAATGTATTTGGCTGCTTTGTCTTTACCAAAGAGAAAGCGGGCTATAATTTTATGCTTGTATTATTTCTTTTGCAAAATGGTTATGGACAAACAATACCACTACTGCTGAATTCTGAAGCTGACCTGGCTTTAGTAAATTTAAGTCCAAAGTAAAGAAAAGTATTATTTAGCTTCCATATCCTTGGTGAATCCGTTTTGAAGTTGCTATATAAAGATTCTGAACTCTTAAAATAATCCAGTTATCTTATATCTTACTAGTGTACATACCCATGTTGCCCAGGATTTAATTTTCTTATAGGTAATACTTGTTTGAAAGATTTGAGATCTTGTGTCTCTAATTCCCCAAACTATCTTGTCCAGTACCTGTAACTTCTCCCCATATTCCCCAATCCAATCTGTATTCAGAGTTATTAACATACAGAGGTTGGTCTCCTGAGAAAAATACACTGTCCTCCTCCTTGGTGCTAGGCCTCTTCTCCATAGCAACCAGCGTGTTCAAGACAGTCATAGTTGATTCAGGCCCAGGAGCTCTCTGGCTGAGAGTTCTGCATACCCCAGGATTCCATAGAATCTTTTTAGGCAGCCAACCATATGAGGCATTTGCCTGACACAGACAAACAGACTTTGACTTTTATATGTTAGATGACTCAGATATGTAATACCACTTTTCTTCTGAGGAATTCTTCTTTGAGAAACCCTTCTTAAACATTTGATTTGAATTATGTTGTGAATCAGCATGGCTATACTTGTAATCAGACCCTGAGTTTAGTGGAAGATGGAAATGTAGATTGACAGGTCCTGCATGGTATTCTTGAGGCTCTTACTTCTCCCTTCCTCTGCCTAAAGGGGATAGAAATATGAGGTAAGCGTCTTGCTCCACTGGAAGGCATATAGGACAAGGAACTGGACCCAGCTAAACAGGAAAATAGGCCCAGCGGCTGTAGAAAGCATGTGAAGAAGCCCTCTCCTGTAGAGAGATGGAAGCTAGTGCTTTGAGTGTAATCCTGTGTGTAGGTATACAGTCATCTGTGATACATAGCATTACATTCTGAGTGGAGAGGAGAGGTTGATCCTGCAGATGTCCATCCGTATGAATGCCTTCTCATACGTTTTCACATGGGGTGGAGTAATTACTGCTGACCTACCCATGCAGAAGAAGAGGTTCTGAATCTGTTTTTTTGTTGTGCAGGTATGTGTATGCACACACACACATTTTAATGGTATATGTTTTAATCTGGTTTTAAACTTCTGATTGTTCAATCTCATTTTAACTTTTGTATCTTGTGGATTTCTGACGGTACTTTTTTACATTTGTTGTAAGCCGCCTTAAGTCCTGTACTGGGAAAAGGATGGGGCAGAAATAAATATAATAGTACTACTACTACTACTAGTAATAATAGTAATAGTTCTTTTCACCCATGTGCAGGGACATTCTGTAATTTTGCACAGGAAGTGAAACTGTTCACTACAAAATACCTCTCCATTCCTTGGCTGGTTGCTTGATTTGAGCAGTTAACTGATGTTTGATACAGAAACTTGTATGGAAAACATATTACCCTTCTCTAGCCTACGTTACAGTGAAAACACGACTGCATTAATTTTTTAGTTCTAAAAAGAGCTAATGCATTCAACATTCCTCAAAATACAAGTTGGAATGAGCTATCATGCTAGGTCTTCTCCACCTGGTTCTTGTTTTTCAAACATTACTGGTCTGGACTAAATGGTGCAGAAGCAGCTACGATACCACTGAGGTAATATTTGAAATTTTGTGGATACTCGTGATGAAAACCATTAAAGTCTTTCTATATTTGGAGTTTTACACAGTTTTCAGAGGTTTCTCAGACTAAACTAACAGGTCTTTCACACTGGTGTAGACATAAAGTCAACTTTGGTAATCTACCTTCTTGGCTTAGGTTTAATTGTATTAACTTGGTCTTTACTAATTTTTGAACACTTTTGTAACGTGTGGAACACCAGCTAACAGTAGCCCCAGCAAAACCAGCCTTCAGTGTTGGTTTTAATTCTTGATGTGATAGAACTGTTGTTTAACTGAAATATTTCCTGCTGAAAAATCTAGCAGAATTTAATCTTTATCAGTCCCTGCTAACCTGGAGAGATTTTGATGCTGTTGACCAGGTTTAATGCATCATTTTAACTCTGCATAGCTTGTTTTTTGTGTTGTTGTTTTTTTCTGCCCTATACTGGAATCTAGTTCACCATTTGGATTTTTTTTTTCATATTAACTCCAATGCTAAATAAAGTAATGGCTTTCATTTCCACTCTTCTATAAATTCTTGGATAAGAGTGCTGTTTAATTGCTAATTGTTCTCTTAAAGAATTAATGGGATCTTTTTTGTGTTTATTTGGCAAGCTGCTTTGAGTTGAAATTATTTGTACATCAAAACTAAAATGGGCTTGGATTGAATAAACAGAAATTTGTGTAGTCCAGAGCACTTTAGAAGCACAACTGGGCCTTCTGGACTTCCTAGAAGAAAATGACCAAGGCCTTCTGTCTTAGAAGAAGGAGCAGCAAACTTTGTTTTGGTCTGAGGGTTATGTTGGTTAGTAACTAAACCTGCAGAGATGCAAAACAGGAATGGGGCCAAAGCAAAAATGGCTCTGCAGTCTATTAAGACATATAAGCTTACTTGAGCAGCTATCCATAATGTGGCGCACACATCTGTTCTCATATCCAAGGCATTCCTTTTCATCCATACAAAGTCAGAAACATGAGGATGCGCAATATTTCAACCCTGGCCTGCCAATAAAATCTTTTATTGGTGCAAAAGCCCCACACTGAATTTTAGTTTAGATGTCACTGAGCAAGGCTCCTGAGCTTCAGGAGTAGGAGAGATGGGTGGGGTGTTTAGAAATGGGCTGTTGTACAAAGCCAGTCAACCCCTACGTGGCTGAAAATAAGACATGCCTTATTTCAGCTATCGAACCTCAGACACATTTTGTTCCTTTCCTTCTCCATATTGCTTAACTGACTATTTTCCAAGAAAATCAGAACTGTTCTACTACAAAAGTAGAGTTTAAAAGTGTCCAAACTGAAACTTTCATTAGAGAAATAAATTGATTATACTCCATCAACATAGTTTTGACTCTCCCCAAAATTATTCACAAGAAGGGGACCCTAAATTAACTGTTGTGGGTGTTCCTAGCCCAAGAGTTCTAGTGCTTCTGTTTGATACTCCTCTGCTCCCTGAGCAGGAATGATGTAGCACTGTATGATCTTCTTGAAGACTTGTTGTACAATTAGGAGGAGAACAGTAGCATTAGCAGTATACCTTGCTTTGGTTTTCCCAAAAAAGTTTTCCCAACTTTTTTTTTTAATTAGCAATGTGACTTGAAACAAGATGGATAAACACATTTGAGCCTGCATCGTTTTACGAAAACTTAGGGTTGAATGGCTGACAGTACTTGAACCCAGTGGATTTTAACCTTTTCTTTACCAAGGACCACCTTTAAATATCTTTTGTTGCTGTAGATCCCCAAGACTTAACTCAAGATTTAAAACATTAAGTGCCTCAAATATTTATTTAAAATTGTTCATCAGGGGTCTTCAAATTTGGGAAAAGGGGAGAAATAAGTAAATGCATACTTCCTTGAGTGGTGCTGGAGAGAGAAGGAAGACTTTTCTCCTGCTTCTTCCCACCAGTTTAAGGCTGGAGTGGATTGAACAGCACTGCTCAGGCCCAGCCAGCCAGCCAACATTTGTCCATCTCTTTCCACCCCCTCCCTCCCTCTCTCTACCCTCCCCTATATCCAGCTTTCCAGTCTATCTACCGTCCCCTATATCCAGCTTTCCAGTCTATCAGAAATTCTCAAACACCTTCCCTCTCCTTTTTGCCATCTTCACTAGAGACAGGAGACTGAGTCAAACAAAGGAGAGAGGGAGGGAAAAGGGGAAAGGAGAGGCAAAAAAGGGGTTAAAGTATCCTTTCTGTAAAAGACCCCGAATGGGATCTTCAACACCGTATGGTGTTCAACTCTGGAAAAGGATAGCAGGGAGGAGTGGGGCCAAATGCGAAGAGGGTGGCACTGGCTGCAGCAGCCGGTGCCACCCTTTGGCAAGGCACTGAAGTTGGATTAAGGAATCACTGTTGGCAAAATAAGATGTCACTAGATTCAGTATTCACGTTTATGAATGGAAATGAGGAGGCACACTTGGGGTCTTTTATAGAGAGATTGCTTCAGTTCCCGCCCTTTGCCTTCAATTCCTTTTAGGAGTTGGTTTAGTTTGCTTGTTTGTTTGTTTTTGCCTTTCTCACCCGTTTTCCCATTTCAGTCTTCTCTCCTCTGTGAAGAAGGCAAAAAGGGAGAGGGGGTTGAGCATTTCTGGTAGTACTCTGGGCTGCTGTCACTTTGAAAGAAGGGGAGGGAGAGAGGGAGAAGAAGGGCAAAGGCTGGCTGGCTGGCTGCTCTACTGTTACTCAGCTGCTGAGCCTGCCTCCTCCTTGTAGTGGAGCAGCCTTGTGACAGGCAGCATGGAGGCAAAGCCCCATTTTGCCTTGATTTCTGTCATGTTACCACTCCATTGTGGAAGTGGAAACAGGCTGAGCAGCCTTTGAGTCCTTCATGGACCCCTTGTGAGGGTATCGCAGACCCTTGGGAGTCCATGGACCTCAGGTTAAGAACCACTCCTTGAACCCAAATGCTTGAAATAGGTAGGTTTGAATAGAGTAGGGGAGAGGAGAGGTATCTCATCCTCTGTACCATAGTTTATGTACAAAACTGATTTGATGTCCTTAAATTTGGGGCTGTACATCCAGCAGCAGTAGAGAGATGAAATGGATGTGAAAGAATGAGGTTGGAGGTGTATGTGCGTATCTGAAGGCAAACGTTCCATGCTTAATTCCTTTCAGTGGGCAGCTGCCTAGCCTTCTGATGCTTGTGCTTAGAGTACGTCCTCGTGTTGTCAGAATTCTTTAGCATCATGGAGCAAGTGTGGTTTTTCTCTTGGATGAGCAGAATCCCCCATTTATCTATTGGTGACCCCCTTTGAGTGATCAGATTAGCTGGTTAGGCAATTGTTTGTGTCTGAGTGGACCATTACTATGACCAGTGATAGTTCAAATGCCTGTGTACCACAAAGGAAAAGGATGTTGGGTAAAAAAGTAAATTTATTACGAAAATCTGATTTCCTTTGGGAAATCATATATTCAAGTAGCCATGTGTTAGATATGGCAACAGCTCTTCTATAATAACAGCTTTCTCCCCCTCCCTCAACTATACCTATCCCATATTAAGTTTTGATTCTTTTCCCCTTATTAAAAAGTGATAGTTAACTGGGTTTTAAAATGTCACCTTGTTGGTGTCTGGACAACTAAAACCTGAATGTGTGGTGGGGGCAGGGAGGAAGACCCTTTCCTCATTCTATTATAGTTAGAACTAAATGATATATTTAAAGTTGAAGAGGTTTACCATCATAATCTATCACTTCTCTGGACCTGTAGGGGAGTTATGCTTAGTGGATTGCACTCTCCTGCTTCTAATGCTGATCTGAGGCAGGCCTTGTTCCACTTTCTCCTTCAGTCTGATATGTTTCTGTGTTTGCAGACCTTCCCTTATTATCTCAATTCATTGAAATTATAAATCAAGTCGTGTGCCCTGGTGAAGGAGTACCAGATGCGAAATCTTTGCTTAGTGCCTTTAGGTCAACATGTCTGTGATAGAGAACATTAGCCTCACCCACTTAGCAAGAGACTGAGGACAGCGTTCCTCTAAAAATCTATTTTTCCTCTCCTGAACACTCTGTCTGTGAATAAATTATGTGGCTCTGCTAAAAGTATAATCTTTGCAGGTCTGTAGCTGAGCGTTTTTCCTTTTTGGTCTTATCAGCTGCTTAGAGTATTTTGAATCTTTGCCAGGTCTTGTCTGGTTTCTACCCTGTAACTCTTTGTAGTTGCAGAAAAAGGCTTTTAAACATACATTTATTGACCCAGTGCAGGCATAAGACTGCTGATCTTCTTGCTGATGGTTAAGAGATCACAGGCCAGGACTTTGGCTTACAAGCATTTCTTCCTTTTCTCCCTTTAACTTTGGTTTAGTATTATGTTGACAACTGTCATTTGAAATCAAGATTTGCACTAGGTTCACCAACTCCGGTTCAGTGGGAATGTAGTTAGTTGTGTAAACCATGATTGGCTAGAAATATAAAAGTTCTTTAAAATGTTCAGACCAAATGGTGCTGTTTTGACAATATGGAATGCATTGGATAAAACAGACATCTGTCAGTATGTAGAAAAGCATGGGGATCAAGCATCTAGCTGTTGTTGAACTGCAAATCCCAGCACTCACCATTGGCTATGGCTCCTGGATGTTATAATCCAGCATTAGGACTGCTGCACAGTTTTCATTCCTGTGGAAGATTCTTTTAGTCTGGTGGTGTGGAGAGAGTTACACTGTACACTGTCTTGGGTAAATCTTAACCCTGTACATTTTTATGAGTACAGTTTGTCTTTAAAAGTACTTTATTCATTCTAAAAGAGAAAATGAACTATTTTCTGTTACTGAATTTTCTGGGGGTTCACATCTGTAGAGCAGTAATGCAGGTATCAGTCAAACAGTTATAAAATCATAGAATTGTAGAAATGTAGAGTTGGAAGAGACCCCAGGGCCATCCAGTCCAACCCCCTGCCATGCAGGAACACACATCAAAGCACTCCCAACAGATGGCCATCCAGCCTCCGCTTAAACACGTCCAAAGAAGGAGACTCCACCACACTCCACTAAAGCAGCATATTCCACTGCCGGATAGCCCTGACTGTCAGGAAGTTCTTCCTGAGGTTCAGGTGGAATCTCCTTTCCTGCAGCTTGAATCCATTGCTCCTTGTCCTGGTCTCTGGAGCAGCAGAAAACAAGCCCTCTCCTTCCTCTACATGGCATCCCTTCAAATATTTAAACATGGCTGTCATGTCCCCTCTTCACCTTCTCTTCTGCAGACTAAACAGACCCAGCTCCCTAAGTCTGTCCTCATAGGGCATGGCTTCCAGGCCCCTCACCCTTTTGGTCGCCCTCCTCTGGACTTGCTCCAGCTTGACCATGTCCTTCTTGAATTGGAGTGCCCAGAACTGGACTCAGTATTGAAGATGAGGTCTAACCAAAGCAGAGTAGAGTGGTACCAGTACCACCCTCGATCTAGACACCATACTCCTGTTGATGCAGCCGAGAATTGCACTGGCTTTCTTGGCTGCCGCATCACACTGCTGACTCATGTTCAGCTTGTGGTCTGTTAAGACTCCTAGATTCCTTTCACATGTACTGCTATCCAGCCATGTGTCCCCCATCCTATATTTCTGTATTCCTTTTTTCTACCTAAGTGTAGGACCTTACACTTCTCTGTGTTGAATTTCATTTTGTTAGCCTTGGCCTAGCTCTCCAATCTATCCAGGTCATTTTGAATTTTGATTCTTTCCTCTGGCGTATTAGCAACCCCTCCCAATTTGGTGTCATCTGCAAATTTGATGAGCATGCCCTATATTCCTCCATCCACGCCTGATGACAGGATCAAAATTCAAAAGGACCTGGACAGATTGGAGAGCTGGGCCAAGGCTAACAAAATGAATTTCAACAGAGAGAAATGTAAGGTCCTACACTTAGGCAGAAAAAATGGTATGCAGAAATATAGGATGGGGGACACGTGGCTGGCTAACAGTACGTGTGAAAGGGATCTAGGAGTCTTCATAGACCACAAGCTGAACATGAGTCAGCAGTGTGATGCGGCAGCCAAGAAGGCCAACGCAATTCTTGGTTACATCAATAGGAGTATGGTGTCTAGATCGAGGGAGGTATTGGTACCACTTTATTCTGCATTGGTTAGACCTCATCTTGAATACTGTGTCCAGTTCTGGGCACCCCAATTCCAGAAGGATATGGATAAGCTGGAGCAGGTCCAGAGGAGGGCAACCAAAATGGTGAGGGACCTGGAAGCCATGCCCTATGAGGACAGACTTAGAGAGCTGGGTATGTTTAGTCTGCAGAAGAGAAGGTTGAGAGGGGACATGATAGCTATGTTTAAATATTTGAAGGGGTGTCATGTCGAGGAGGGAGTGGGCTTGTTTTCTCCTGCTCTTGAGACCAGGACAAGGAGCAATGGATGCAAGCTGCAGGAGGGGAGATTCCGCCTGAACCTCAGGAGGAATTTCCTGACAGTCAGGGCTGTCCGGCAGTGGAATGTGCTGCCACAGAGTGTGGTGGAGTCTCCTTCTTTGGAGGTTTTTAAGCGGAGGCTGGATGGCCACTTGTCGGGAGTGCTTTGAGGGTTTTCCTGCATGGCAGGGGGTTGGACTGGATGGCCCTTGTGGTCTCTTCCAACTCTACGTTTCTATGATTTCTATGATCCAAGTCATTGATAAAAATATTGAACAGCACTGGGCCCAGGACAGAACCCTGCGGCACCCCGCTAGTCACTTCTCTCCCGGGTGAAAAGCAGCCATTGGTGAGCACCCTTTGGGAACGGTCAGTCAGCCAGTTACAGATCCACCTGACAGTAGCCCTGTCCAGCCCACGTTTTGCTAGCTTCTTTGCAAGAATGTCATGGGGAGCTTTGTCAAAGGCCTTACTGAAATCGAGATATGCTACATCCACAGCATTCCCTTCATCTATCAAGCTAGTAACTCTGTCATAAAAAGAGATAAGATTAGTCTGGCATGACTTATTTTTGAGAAATCCATGTTGACTTCTCGTGATTACCGCAGTCTTTATTGTTTTGGTCAGTGACCAGCATTTGTGGTGTGGGTGTAACATGATAAACCATGGTTAAAGTAAAAAGAGAACAAATTAGAGAATTCACTTCAGAAAAGGACAGAGGAAGAGACACATAATATTGCAATTACAGCTGAAAAAATGTCAGTGCTCATTTCCTTTCAGAGGTCTGTCTTCTTCGGGCTACTGTGGACAGAAATTTCACAGAAGTATTACAAGATGCATGGAAACAACAAATCTTGAATTTTTTAAAAAGAATTTGTTTTTGCCCTACCTGCTCTTGATGATGGTAAAACTAGTGGCAGTTGTAATCTTAAATCCGCCACCTACATTTATGTCAAAAACAGCAGGAGCATGAATGATGCAAAAGACATTTGGACTAGAGTTCATTGTAATCGTTTGACAAAATTCCTCTGAGAGCAGCCAAGACTTCATTGCAAGCTGCATGCTTTTCTATATTTGGTTTTGTTTAATTTGATGATAGAATGCTGTGCTGCTTGGAACCATGTGCTGTGCTGGTCCTGCTCTCTAGCCCTATTAAATCAACAAAATTTGCTGCTGCTTTTTTCTTTAAAGGATACATTTTTTAAAAAAAATGTTGCAGATGTAAAGCTCACTTTAAAAGTCAGATGCTGTATATCTGCATTTTCCTGTTTTGTTTTTCTTTTTCCATTCAGATTACACGTTTCTCAAACAGTTGTCAGAGTGTTTGGTGCTGATCAGCTCAGTCTTATGACCTTAATTTATCTGCTGTGATATGTAAAGGCTTCATCACAACAGCTGAAGTTAACTTCCTGTACTTGGGAAATGGAGTACAGAGAAATCCTGCACCCTTTTATAATAAAACTATTTTACTGCAAAGAGCATGGGTCGTTCACTCTGTGTGTGCCTACATGTCACTTATGGTGATTCCATGAATTTCATAGGGTTTTCTTAAGCAAGGAGTCCTCAGAGGTGGTTTTGCCAGTTCCTTACTCTGACATATAGCCTAGAACACCTGGTATTCCTTGGCCCTCTCCCATCCAAGTACTAACCAGGGCTGTCTCTGCTTAGCTTTGAAGATTAGATAGGATCTGGTGGCTTTGGGGCATTTAGACTGTTGCTCCTTGGCTGATAGATACACATCTTTTTAACAACTGTTCAGCAATATTCAAGAATCTCTGCCAAGTGATGCTGATTTCTGTAACCTTCATACACAAATCCAGGAAACATACTTAATTATTTGCATACTTTTTTCTCTTTGTTAATTAGAATTGGATGAATGTAACAAAGCTTTGGTCTCAAGCAGTGTAGTTTTTTTTATACAGCTAGCTTTTGGTTTCCAAAAGTCCAACAGATGGTACTCATGTATTCCCCAAGCATGTTTAGACACTTTTTTTTTCTATAATGAAAGCTAAGTAATTCAAAAAGTTACCCAAATTTCTGGCCAATGGCATGCCCCATGTCCATGTGGCATTGTGGTATGCATTTAGCCTTGCCGCAGAATACTTCTTCCTTTTATTCTTCTGGTGCTCCTCAGGTGTAGTGTTCTGAGGGAGCATGGCCCGCGCGTGATTATTAGCTTTGTTTGCCAGCACTGCACTGTAGTCAAATTTAGACCTCTTTGGAAACAGCTTGATCTATGTGAAGGTGTTTTTATTCCATTCTTCATCTAGGAAAGGCTCCCAGAGTGACTTACAAGAGTGACTTATGAGATTTCCTGCCCTCAAGCTTATGCTCTAAAGGCACAGCACCAAAAACACACTTGAAAAAGATGACCAGTAAATGTAATAAATCATAAGGAGGGAGGGGGGAATCTAATGCTATCTCTTAGAGAAGACAGAGGTGTATTTGTTGTTTGCCTTGAAATTATTTCTGACTTATGGGGACCCTAAGGCAGCCCTAGTATGGGTTTTTCTTGGCAAGATTTGTCTGGAAGGGGCTTGCTTTTGCCTTCCTCTGAGGCTGAGGAAGTGTGACTTGCCCAGGTTCACCCAGTGGTTTTCCATGGCCAAGCGAGTATTCAAACTACATAGTCGTAATTCAGTGCTAAAACTGCTATATATATGTTTATATATGTGAATCTGCGTGGTGTAATCTGTATATGTATATGTGTGTGTGTACACATACAACCCTCCCCGCAACATACATACATACATATGTATTTGTGTGTGTGTGTGTGTGTGTATGGACCATAATTGAAAAGATGGTTCTCTTGCTAGCCTAACTGCCCCTCTTGAAAGGCACATAAGCTGGGATTTTATAGCTGACTTGCATGCTTTGCCAAGTTCATATGGGTAGGTTGTGGTTTTAATGTCATGGTCACAGACTGTTATTGAGTTTAAAGCTGAACATCAGTACTTTAAAATAGGTTTAGAAGCAAATAGATAGCCATTGTAGTTGATTTAAAAAAATAGTTAGTTATGGTTCAGACAGCTGTGTCCATGGTGAAGGAGTACTGTTACTGGATGTGCTTAAAACGCTACCTTCTGTGTGACTCATGCTTATCTGGAGAGATGCAGGTAGTTTTAATAATCTGGGAAGTGTTTGCCTGGTAAAGCTGGCATGCTTTCTCTATGTTACCTGGAGCAGTTGGTCTTCTTTTTAGCCACTGACTAGTTCTTTCCAAGCTGAACAACAGTGCTTCGTATAGAGATTGCTCTTGAAAATGGTTCAGGAAGTGCAACTGGTTCAAAATCCAGCTGGGTGTTTGTACATGAGCCCAATAAGTCAAAGAACCTAATGCTGATTTTTTACCATTTGTGCTTCGTAGCAGTACATTTTGGGGCCCACTAAAATGTTCTAGTATTGACATAGTCCCAACTGCTAGGGTTTTAAAGGATATCTGCAGGACTGTCTTCACTGTTAAGATTCTTTCTGCTTTTTATTATAAATTTTGAACATTCAACTTTTGTGCTTTCTGGTAAGATTGATTACCATGGCAGACATGAAAAATAGAGATAACTTGGGGATGACCCTGTAGTTATGAAACTCTCTTCCAGATGTGTTACACTCAGCCCCTACAAAACAGGCTTGCAACAGAGTTTATGTTTGTCACCTGTGGGCTGTTTTTCCCTGGTAGTATTTTTCTGCAGCTAGTTATAGGTATTTCTGAACTGTTTATTTCCCCCTTTTTAAATCATAATGGTATCACTTAGCTTTCTGTTGGGAGAATTGCATTAGCTAAGGGAGACTTTTCTTTGTGGTGACATCTCAGCTCTGAAATGCCCTCCCAAGAAAGGTATAGATACTGACTCTGTTCCCTTGTACACTAGCTCAAAATATTTTTGTTTTCCCATGCGTCTCAAACTGGTTGTACTTTTTGCTGTTTTATGCCTATTCATTTTATTGTATTAATGTTTTAATGTCATACTGATGCCATTTAATTGTGGCCCTACAGAATGGATGACTACTTTCTTATATTTGTAAGTACTTCTGGATGCCTTTTTAAAAAAACCGAGTAGATCAAAGTTGTTCCATGTTTTGGCTTAGTTCCTAATCTTTTATCTTTGCTTTCCCAGATGTCAAGAAAGATTGGTCTGACCATGCCCTGTGGTGGGAAAAGAAGAAAACCTGGCTCCTTAAAACTCACTGGACCTTGGATAAGTATGGAATACAGGCTGATGCGAAACTGCAATTCACTCCTCAGCATAAATTGCTCCGACTCCAGCTCCCCAACATGAAGTATGTGAAGGTGAAAGTCAACTTCTCTGACAGAGTTTTCAAAGCAGTGTCTGACATCTGCAAGACTTTCAGTGAGTATCTTTTTCTTTATGGAGGGGCCAAGTAGTGCCTTTTCTTGCGAGAAGCAGGCAGCTTCAGTAGCTCTCGATACTTACTCTCTAACCTTTCAGGTTACTTGCAACATCAGCCTGCTAGTAGATAGATTAGCCTGTCTCCGTCTGGGATAATTATTCAACTCCCGAAGCAGTCTAATGTCACAAGGGGCAGTTGCAAAAATGAGGAAAAATAGGTTTCAGTTGATGGAACCAGCAAATAGCCTGCCAGCTGGTTGAAATGTGTATGAAATAACAGTGCAACCACATTCTGTCCATAGACTTATTCTTGCCTTTTCCTTCCAGGCGTGGCATTCTTTGGCTTTTCATAATGTGTAGTGTATCAGTTGACTTGCATGCCCAATAGTCTATTATTTTTATTTACTTTGGGGAATTAAAATCCCACTGTGCTTTGCCACAGTATGGCAAAGTGTGACAGCCAACAGTATTTGTTGTATTTGTAGTAATTGTTACAGTCTTTAGATATTTTCAGGGGCGTTAAATGTAGCACAACACAACAGTTTCTCTCTTATAGTTAATAAACTTGCAGCGATGTGAGATCCCTTCAGATAAAAAGATCAAATCAGGGGGTATTTTTACTTAATAGCTACCTCCCATTTCTTTTGCTATTTTTTGGCTCCTCTGGACTCAGTATCAAACAAAATGCACTGAATCTTAGGAGGAAAATTGATTCCGCTTTAATCAGTTTCCTGAATTGAATCGCTGTAAGTTTGAGACTGAGAGTAAATAAATGAATGCCCTTGTCCGAAGGTTCTGGACCATTGGGAGTGGGGCATGGAATGCACTAACACTAAGCCCTGATATGTGAAATTCTTGTTATCCTAGGAGTGACAGTATGAGAGAGAAGATAGTCTGTTAAGATATGGGGATCTCAAAGCTGGAGCCAGAAGGGCTTTGATTTTTAATGTTGTTTGCTTTTGTTCTGCTTGCTGGTTCTTAATTTGTTTTGTTTTTTCTCTTAGATGTGTTTATTTCATTTGGTGGTAAACATGCTGTGACTAATGATTGGTACTAATGGGAGCTTTTTTAATTTGCATAAGAGGTATTTTTTAGGGAATTGAAACTATGAAGGAAAGAGTTACATCTCCCCTACTACATCACTCTGTTCCTGATTGAAAATAGTCCTCTACCACACCGTGCTACGCTGCATTTAAATGTGTGAAACACCTGAATATATTTTCTAATGACATGTTTAGCATCCTATCTAACTTCAGTCCCAAATCTTGAAACAGAAACTATACCAATAAAATAAAAGTAATATACTATGTCACTCTTCTTTTACTTTGTTTATATTAGAATCATAGAGTTGGAAGAGAGACCACAGAGGCCATCCAGTCCAACCCTCTGCTGTGTAGGAACACACATCAAAACACTCCCAACAGGTGGCCACCCAGCCTCTACTTAAAAACCTCCAAAGAAGGAGACTCCACCACATCACTGAGGCAGCATATTCCACTGCCGGACAGCTCTGACTGTCAGGAAGTTCTTCCTGAGATTCAGGTGGAATCTCCTTTCCTGCAGCTTGACTCCATTGCTCCTTTTCCTAGTTTCTAGAGCAGTGGGAAAAAAAGCCCACTCCCTCCTCAACATGACTATCATGTCCCCTCTTAACCTTCTCTTCTCCAGGCTAAATATCCCCAGCTCCCTAAGCTGCTCCTCATAGGGCTTCATGACTTCCAGACCCTTCACCAATTTTGCTCACCCTCTTCTAGACACACTCCTGCTTGTCAATGTCCTTCTTGAAATGAAGTGCCCAAAACTGGACACAGTATTCCAGATGAGGTGTAACCAAAGCAGAATAGAATGATACCATTACCTCCCTTGATCTAGACACCATACTCCTGTTGATGCAACAAAGAATTGCATTGGCTTTTTTTGGTTGCTGCATCACACTGCTGACTCATGTTCAGGTTGTGATCTACCAAGACTCCTAGTTCCCTTTCATATGTACTGCTATCCAGCCACATGTCCCCCATCCTGTATTTGTCCATTCCATTTTTTTATTGTGCTCTGGCAAGAAAGTTTTAGCTGCCAAAAGCCCAGTTCTTTGTTCGGTGCCTAGTGAACAGCATTGACTAATGGTAGTCATCCACACTTAGTACCTCCACTCAACCAAAAGTTGGGGCCTATTGCCTGTTCGTGTTTGGTGAGGGAATCTACTTCCATTATATTCTCAGTTCTGCAGAAAGTTCTGCAACATGTGGCCCAAGACTGGCCCATAGAGTGTTAAAACTGAGAATTCTGTTCTGGTGTTTTATAAGCAGTGTTGTAGACCAGTTCTGCTTGGAGTAGTGGCACTTGGGCCAGTGCTGATCCTTGGCAAGTTTCCAGCAAAGAGAGAAACAGCTGTACTACACAGTGGAAAAAAATGATTGTCCATCCCCTACACGAGAGAGTCTGAGATGTAACAATTGGCAGCAATACTATGTATGTTTTAAAGACGTATAACAAGCTGGCTTGTTATTGCTCATTACATTTACAGTGTTACTTTTTGCGAATTTCAGGCCATTTTTTGTATGTTTTTTTTAAATCATGTGAAAAGTAAAGCATTGAGTCATATTACTAATGTGCGAAAAGCAACAGAGGGCCTAAATACCCTAAAAGCATCAGATTCTGTCTTATCTTGAAAGCTGAGCTGGGTCAGCTCTGGTTAGTACCTGAATGAGAGACTGCCAATGAATGCCAGGTGCTATAGGCTGCATTTCAGAGGAAAGAACTGGCAAAGCCACCTCTGAGTATTCCTTGTCTAAGAAAACCCTGAAATTCATGGGATCACCATAAATTGACAGGCAACTCATACACAAAAAACACAACAGATTACCCTTCCCTAATGCTTCGAGCTAGAGGAATGGATTGCCCTTTTTTTTTAAAAAAAAAAAGTAACATTCAAACTCTGCTCTAGAGCTTACAGTTACAGATTGGCTTAAATATGTAATAGAATAGATTTTGAATCTTCAGTCTTACCCTATTCTAGAATTTTTCTATTTTTCAGCCAAACGTCCTGATTTAATCTTAACAAAGTACAGCCCCACTGTTTTTCCCTGCCTGTTTTTATGCTTCGTACCCTCTGATAGCTGCTGTTAGCTATGTATAAGCTTTCTTACTCAAGGCCACTTCTAAAAGGAAATCTAAATTGGAGCCTGCAGCCGGAATCTGCAACTTGAGCTTTGTCATAATAAATCTTTCACCCTTTAAAATAAAAATGGATTACTTTTGGCTGACCTGTTTCTGTCAAGAGGCAGGAAGTGATCCACTGTTGATAAACTATTACAGTATGAGAGTGATATTTCCAAATTAGAGATCTTCTTTGGACTTTTGTTTTTTTTACTAAAAATAAAGGAATTTAATAAAAGTTATGTAACATTATTAACTACCCATTCAATAAACTTTACATTATTGTCTATTGTATGCTGAAAGCGGAGGTCAAGTAATATAAACACAAGCCCAGCAAAGTAAAACAAAACTGCATTTCATTAAAATGCCTTCTTCAGTATCCCTGCTGTCTTCTGATTTTAATACTGAACCTTGAAAATCAGACTACATAAAAATTCCTTACAATGTTCCAGGCTTGACAAGAGAGTCTTTCTCTTGCAAGAAAAGTACATAACTGAGGAATAAGAAGGTGGCAGGGGGTAGCCTTGGAGCCTTTCCCCCATCTGCCTCTTCAGTGTTCTGAATGTGACACAATGGTGTCATTAAGATGGTGCATCCATTTGATCTGAGATTGTAATGAGACACATTGCAGAAGGCTGACTTTGAAGTGATTTTCTGAGACCCTTCTCTCTTGTTCTGTCTTAGGGAGGTAAGGCATATGATGTCAAAGGGAGGGGCCTTTATTTAGTGTTGATGTCACATCTGTGTAACTTGTTCTGTCCTGGGAAGTTCAGCTTGTCTCAGTGCCATGCACAATTTTTGTTTTGTTTTGTTTGTTTGCTTGACTGTTCCTTTTTATCAGTGGTTAGATTTGAAGTGGCTGCCTTAGGCTGCTCTGTTTGTGTTCATAATTTCCATGATATGTGTTTTTATTTTAAGCATGCAAGGTTTGTTTTTAAATTGAAAGATGAAATATCAGAAAAAGTAAGATAGGGCTCAAGCAACCAATGCACTTCAGAGTATGGATGGGCTAGTGTTTATATGACTTGACGTTGGAAACGTGAGGTTGGATGGGCTAGTGTTTATATGACTTGACGTTGGAAAACAAAGTCAACAAATGTTGAGTTTGTTAGGGAGAAGGGGTGTATGGCAGTTTATCAGCATGCAGATGGCACCAATGTGTCAGAACAATCTTGTTTAGCAGTTCAGTACATATTTAACAGGAGATGAGGGTGGGAGAAGCCAGCATCTGCGCCTATTTTGGGATCTTAATGCTCTGTTCTCTTCCATTTTCTTCTCCTCCCCCACAACCAAGCGTGCATTCCCCCGACATGCGATGGTATCAGTAGGTTTCGGTCACAGTTCTGAACCACTGCCTTGAGGAAGGACGTGAGAAAGTCCCAAATGTAGAAATTTGATGTTGTTGCTTAGATCAGAAATAGTTTTCCAGCTGTTTAAATCAAATACTTTTCCAGCCCTGCCTCTGAGGCTGTTCCTGTTGTGGACAAAGGTCATAGAAAAGAAGTGAGATGTTGAAATGAGCTCAAAGTGTCTGCGATAGATATTCACATCCTTCTGTCTGGATGAAAGAGATGCAGCATCAAGAATATTGGCAAAAAGATGTTAGGTAAAAGTATGCTTTGACATTCGTGTGATTTGGCAAGAAAAGTAGCAGGTACCTCAGATTTATCTTGAGTATTGCTTGTCTTCTCCTAGAACTAGCTTGGTAAAAGGCTGGCAGGAATGGAGTTCAGGTCCTGCCACACACTGCTATGTAGAGTTCATTTATTCACTTAGTTTTTGTGTATCGTCTGGGCAGGAATCTGTTCTGTGAAAAAGTACTATTTGGAAAATATGTTATGTACCCTTAAAGCAGGGATGGGAAATACTTGTGGCCCACCAGATGTAATTGAACTGCTGCTCCCATCACTGGCTGTATTGGCTAGGGCTGATGGGACTTGGAGTGCAACAGCACATGGTAGGCTATGTGATTCTTGCTCCTGTCTTAAAGGCTTGCAATACAAGTGGCTTTTATCCCCTTCAAACAAAAATAAATTCCACTGTGTAGTGCTTCATGGATACCTTCATTGATTGCTTGGGTGGATAGAGAAAAAAGGCATGCACTGTGGAATGTTTTTCTGAAAGTATGAGTGAATAGATGTAACCCAGGAAAGAAGTGTCTGAAACTATAGTCTTGGGTTCTAGAGGAGGGCTTCCCAGTTTACAAAAATATTCTTGAACAGAAGATAATTCCTATGAACTAATATGCTGCAAGCATGCTTACAAATAGCCATTGTACAGTGCGTATGTGTTCAGAAGCACCTTGTATAGATGAGGACAAGCTCTAATTCTATATTTAAGGAGGATGCCAATAGAAGTGCAGGAGATTGGAGAATGAAATGATCATAGCGCAGGGGAAGAGCTAAAAGAAAGATGGAGTAGTATATATGATCATCTTAATGCTTTAGACATGGTTAGGAGCTTTCCATATGGTATCACAGCAGCGTACAACGCTGTGGAAAGTGTTGGAAATGGAAGCGTTGTTCTTACAGAAAAGTGTGTGGGTTTTTAAAGAATGAGTTTTGCCCGTATTGTCAATTTCAATGACAGGAGACAGTGGCAGATTTTCTTGGGCTATTTAGTGAATCTGTGAAAGGGCCAAGATCTTAATGAAATCCTTTGGATTTCACAGCATAGCCTCTTATTTGCTACATGAGTGTGGTAGCCCATGGGCTGGTGATGGTCCATGAGGCATCAAATGCCAGCTCCTCATAAATTTCCGGGGAAGAAAGAAACAATTCTAACCAGTTGGCACTGATATGGTGCCGGTCCTTGACATGTTGGAAATAAAATAATTCCCTGCATCATGTACCCTGAGCAGTGCTGTATCTACAACCACCATAACAGTCCTATAAGTAGGAGTTGCTTTGGTGTGGATCCTGACATACAGTTTTGCAGAATTTTTGAGATGGGTTTTCCAGATGTCATTCCCCCTACTCCAAAAAAAAATAATTTTTTTTTCAACCCCTCTTGCTTTAGCTCAGCATGCCTCTTTCTAGAAGAGAACTGCAGGAAATACTAGCTAGTAGTTTCCCATTGGGATTAAAACTTCTCACAGTGTGTTGGCCCCATTCCCACACACTTCACAAGATAGGACCTTCCTCCCCCTCCCTCTCCTTAAGTAGGAGAAGAATAGAAAACCTATATAAATGAATACATTGGAATTAAAAGTAGAAAGTGATAGCTTAGTGCTTAGTCTCACCATTTATTTTCACTATAATCTTACCCTTCAATTGGTGTTACTAGTATTTGTGGCATATAGTGTCTGGCATTTAGTATTCCTTTTTTGCTCTGAAACAAGGAAGCAAAACAGAAATACGAGGAAATTTATGAATGGAGAGTGGCGTTCTAATTTTAACAATAGCAATATAGGATGAATCATACTGATGGCAAATAACCAAGGAGCTGGTGTGCAAGCGCCATATCTTCCATGCCTGCTTCTGTGTTTTTCTGTTTGCACCACACTGTTAAGAGGCGTTCCAGACTTCTACCCCCAGTGCTGAATTTGTAGTGAGTTTATGGGCTTGAATGTTTCCCAGGTTGATATGTATTTCTGAGGAGTGCAGCAAGTAGTCTTCAACCCTCTTTGTGTTAGTGTTATGATTATAAGATCGAATGGTAAAGATCTGTGTTTCAAATAAAGTCCTTCAACTAAACTGTTTGGAGCAAATACACAGTGCTTTGTATCTTTCCTCCCTTTCATCTGTCTGCTACTCGGAATCTTTGTACGCCAGAATCCTACTAAGACAGGGAAATGCCTGTATAACCCGTTGATCTGAAGTCTCCTTTGCTACAAATCTGATCACCAAAAGCTTCTGATCTGCATTATAAAAGAAAAAAACACCTTGAAATGCTTTTCTCATACTTATTCTTGTGAAAGAACTGGACAGTAATCATTTGCGAAACAGCCGTCTGAGCCACAGTTTCCTCTTTTGCACTGGGAGAAAGGATGTTTATTCTTAGATAGTGGTGAGGGTTGTGAGACTTCAGAGAATCCGAATAACTGCGAGAGGCATTGCTTTGTGGATCCCACAGAGTAAAAATAGGACGGTAGCCTGCTTGTCTTTGGTCGAAGAGGAATGCCTTTGGAGACTTTTTTCACAGCACAAAGAAAAGGGTGTGTCTCTGTCCTTCACTAGAATAGATAACTGGCTTCAGAAAAGAAGGGGGCGTTTCAAAGCCATTGTGCTGACAACAGCTGCCGATGTCATGCATTGTTGGGATCTTAGTGCAGCACAGAAGTGGGCAGAAAGGGAGAGGCACACACCATCATCAAGGCATTCTTATCGCTTTGGAACAGTCCCCTTTGGTTCAGTGCACACACAGACATACGCCAAGATGCCACATGGCTAGTAAAGTTTATCACCTGGCGTTGGGCTGCATCTTGGGTTGAGCAGCAAGCTGTTCTGCTGCTATCAACCTAAGCTACTCCCTCAATTGATTGATTGTTATTTATTTAGTTCATGTTCTGCCTCTCTGCCAATGAACCCAAAGCAGAGCATATGGTTCTCGTCCCTACTTTATCCTCATGACAGGCAGGGAGGTTGAAAGTGACAGTAAATGACAAAACATCACCCAGTGAGTTACATGGATTCCCAGATTCCCAACCAAGTACTCTTAAAATATGATGCTACACTGACTATTTGCACTGTGGAGAATGTTGGATGATGGTGGAAATGAGATACTGTGCTAGTGCTACAACAGTATCTGAGAGTAGCTTGCTGAACACACCCACATAAAATGGCCTTTGCAGTAAATTTTAAAATTCATGATTGATTTCATTATTTTACATTGCTTTAAGTTGTAGGTATGATAATCATTTGAGACAGCATTCTAAGTGAAGTAACAGCTGCAAGATGAAATACTGGATGGAGATCTTTGTGTGAAATGTATGTGACTGCTGGAAAACACTTTGATATAAATTATTTCCATTATGTTGTGCTCTTGGTCAGGACAAATGTCTTAAAGAGAACTGTCTGTTTATCAGTTTCCTACGGGAGTTCTGTTGCTATATAGGCAAAAATTCCAAAATCCTGGAAAGTCATATTTTCCCATCCAAAAGATTAATTTTTTCCTCTTTACAAAAAAACTGCTGGTACAACACACAAGCATTCCGCAGTTAGCAAGCATCTGATAAAGAAACTCTCTTGTACACATATTTGTAATGCCTCCAGCCCCCCCCTTCTCTGTCTAACTGGAAGCTTTTTTAAAAATTTCCAGCCATAGTTCCCTAGCATGTTAAAAGAGCATTGATCTATAAACAATCATAGATCTGTAAATTTGGCCACCAAAATGGAATCATAAGCAAAGTGGAAGCTGGCGAATGAAAGCCATGGGAAGCCTTCATGTGGTCTCTTTGAGTCTCTTTGTGTACTTACCTGACCTGGTTGTTTCATTTCATGTGTACATATTGTCAGTTTTGATTAATAAGTTTGCTGAATTATGTTGAACTGCTCTTTTTGGAAATGTTGGAGTCTGTCCCTAATCTTTCAGTGTTGTTTAAGCCTCTGATGTCAAATCCTCTGTTAAGGTAGTAGTGCCCATCTGTTTCATTAACTGAGATATACTGTAAGGTTTTCTTCTGAAACTGAGAAAATATGTGGGTTTTAACCAGTGAAATCTAATGTTCTAAACAACATCCTGTGTTCATGCAGATATCTTGAAGCTTTGAACATCAATGAAAGTATGCAGAGCAGATAAATTGTCTTAATCCAAATTTTAAAATTTATCAGTAATCCTCTCTGACCATACATTTAAGCAGGGCAGAACAGACTGAGCTTTGCCAACATACTGCTCATCCTCTTCTTTTAAGTTCCTTCATCATGGAGCAAAAATACCTTGCCTTCTAGCCTCCTATAAATGAATGTGTTGTAAACTGGTGCAATTACAGGCTTCTTTGCAATGAGTCTTTCTTGAAAGGCAGAGCATGGCAGTTTGAATATAGCTGTTAGACTGCGTATCCCTTGTAGCACAGAAGGCTCACACACCAGAACACTGGTTGCTTTGTTAGTCAATGAAAGCTGAAAACTGTAGTAGCCTGGATTATATAGTGTACTCGAGACAAAAGCCATTGGTCGCTGTATTTTTATTAGCAAGACTCTGGAACTTGAGTGGTTGGAGACTTAAATGCTTTATTCATTTATTAATTGAGGGTGGTGGCAGCAGGGAGAAAATTAGTTTAATGTTTTCTTTTAAGGAGACAAAAGAACACCTGTTGTTCACAATATCTAGCTATCTGATTACTGGGTGCAAGAGAACTCCTTGGTCCTCACTAGTTCAACAGACCATTGCAGAATCTGTGCATTTCTTCAGACTGCAGCCCCTCCAGGAACCAAGCTGTGATCAGCAGTGGGCAAATTAACGTTGGGCTGTAACTCCTGCCTTTCCACGTCATTGACTTTGTTGGCTAAACTGAAGGGAATTACATTTGGAAAACCTCTGGATTGCACCTCCCACCCCGAGTTAGATAATGCAATGAAATGATTTGAATTTATTTTTCATGTGGATGGCGTAGAGTAGGGATGGGCAAATGCAGCGTCTGAGGCCACATGCAAGCTCCTCCAGGACCCCCAAGGGGTCTTTTTTTCCCCCAAAAAAAATTCATTTTGCTTCAGAATGTCCCCAAACGCACTCTAGGAGCAGAAGGTATTTCCATCATGTCTGGAGAATCCTGGCCCTTCCATAGGTAAAAATTCTTGCAATTTTTTAAAAACATTTTTTGCCCTCAAATGCTCCAAAATGTCTGCTTGGAGGGTGTCAGGTACCTTTCTACCACATTTTGTGGGGCCCTGAGACTGTTTAGGCCTAGAGAGGCCTTTTTTGGAACCCAAAACATGGTGAAAATGTCTCCATACTCCCAGAGGTTTTTTTGGGGGTAGGGCAATTTGTTTCTTGGAGAAACTAGTGAGCCCCCCCCCATGGTCTTTTAGGAGTCTACTGTGCCTCACCAGCCTTCCATAGAGGGAAATATGAGTCAGTGTCGTGTCGTCCTGTAGCTTAGCCTTGCCCTCTAGATGGGCAAATCTGTTTTCTCAGCTGCCAGACTTTCTGGCCAGAGACAGTAAGAATTGTGTTACCTCTGGAGAGTACCAAATTGACGAAGATAACTCTTGCTGAAAAGTGAAAATATATGGATGATATACTTCATTCTTCAAGGCTGTCAGCAAGAGCAGAACAAAGGAGCATAAGTCTGCCTTGGTTGAAAGGAAGAATAAACATTATTTACTGCTAATGTAGACGGCGATGTAAAATTGGGTGGAATTCTTCTAAAAATGGCTTTAATCAGAGATGTGCAGTATTTATTTAGCATATTTATACCCAAAAGTGATTTGGGTACTTTGCACCTGTTGGTTTTCTTGGTGGCCACAGTTACAGCCAACATACTGGTGGAGAAATCGGTCAAGTCACGTCTTCCGTTATAGAATCTGTCCCTCCCAGGGAGTGTGGTCACATCTTTGCACAGCTGATGTCACAAGTAAACTTTCCTGACAGATAGTGATGATGTATCCTAAGGGACAAGTTTCTAACACTGTCTTCTATGTATAAATATAATCTGGCAATAAAACCAGTTTCTCAGTGAAGTTGTGGGAACTCCATTGCTGGATCTTTAAGAGGCAGCTTTTGGACTAGCATGGTTTGGAACCAAAGTACCTAAATTTTAGAGATGCTGGCTCTTGCATAGCATTGGAATAAAAAGACTTCTGTTTAGGACTTAAATTTTCAACACTTAAGAATTGTTTATACAGGAATATTTATCACCAGAAACAGAACCTTACCTCTTTGATCTGGAACTCTGACATAGGTCTTAATCTCTGTGGGAATCTTGTTCAAAAAAAAAAAATTGACAGTCAGTAAACAGTATTATTTATTTCATTTATATGCCCTCTTTTTTCCTGGGGGAGCAAAAATGGCTTACAAAAAGAATCAATAAAAAAATCCAACAATAAAATTTCAAAACAAAATCATCACATTATAAAACAGTGTAAAATTATTTCAAAGGCATACAAAAGTTAAAAAATAGAGCAGATGCCCCAGTAAGAAGCCTCTCTGTGAGTGATTACATATTAAAAGCTTGCTTAAGCAAAAAGGTCTTTGCCCGCTGGCACAAGGAGAGGGCCAGTGTGACCTCTCACAAAAGGGAAATCCAGAGAGTGAGAGCTGCCACTGAGAACGCTCTCTCTCATGTCCTCATCAAGTAAACCTGTGACAGTGGCAGCACTGAGAGAAAGGCCTCCTGTGTAGCTTGTAAGATTCCATCAGGTTTATATAGGGTGATACGGTCTTTCAGACAGCCTGGACTGTCTTCTTCTGCTATATGATTTTTGTTTTGCTGAAGCAAACAAATTATTTTATATATAGTTGTTTCCTTTCAAGTTGTTTCCAACTTACAGTGGCTATATATGGAGTTTTCTTGGCAAGATTTGTTTAGAGGGTGTTTGCTGTACCCTTCTTCTGAAACCAGAAGGGTGTGACTTCTTCATGGGCTTCCATGATGAAAGAGGGATTTTAACCCAGGTATCCCAGAGTCCTAGTTCAGGGTTCAAACCATTATACCACAGTGGCTTTCTTACATATACCAGATGCTGTATAAGCATCTTGATTAGAAAGTTTTTGAAGTGACCGTGCTTGTTGGAGAACAGGGTTTGCATTATTGGAGGCATTCTTGAGAGGTCTCTGTTCTGCAATTCATTGTCAGTCAGCTGCCTTCTGAAGTAAATTCAAGTGTACCATTTCATAAGTATTCTTAGATGGCAGCAGCAAAACAATGTGATATGATGGCTTGAGTCATTCTTATGTTGGGTCTTTTCACACCTTATTCAAAAATCTGTGTAAAATTTTTCTCCTTTGAGGAAGGGAGTTTCCCTGTATTTTTGGAGTAAGTTAGCAGTATGAATAATGGAATGCTTTGTTCAGATATGGAAGACTCAGTTTCAAAAGCATGGGCAAACACTGGGCAGGCAGATTGGTGGGAGCTGTTGAAATGGAGAAGCTTACGCATGGGCTAAAGGGCAGAACACAAAATGAAATTTTGTCTGAATGGGAGTGGTTGATTGATTTCTTCAAAAAAAGAATGAAGGCAATCTGATGACAGTAAGTTTTGATAATTAAGATCACTATTACTGAGAAGTGTAAAAGCAGATTTAGAAGATTTATTCTGTTTGTTGTTCAAAAAGTTATTTTTATATGGACAATTCTTTTTAGATCAGTGGTTCTCAACCTGTGGGTCCCCAGATGTTTGTGGACTTCAGCTCCCAGAAGCCCTGAGCATTGACCATAGTGGCTGGAGCTTCTGGGAGCTGAAGTCCACGAACATCTGGGGACCCACAGGTTGAGAACCACTGTTTTAGATGAATGTTCATTAGTATAAAGTAATCTAGAATAAGCTAAGTAATTATGAACTTCAGAAATAAAGTAACTAATTAAAATGGTAAGTGATAAGCAATAATTAGTAATTATGGGATAAAATGTATGACTTAATAGTTGTAAATGTTTAAGCAATATGAACTGTTTGCAACAAGGGCAGGAACTAATCTTAGTTATGTTTTATTAGTTATGTGTAGATGTCTATTTAGGTTTTATGGATGTATTTTTCATTGTTTTGTATGTATGGATTGTGCTTTTCTCATTTAATATATTTTTTTAAAAAATTAAAAAGAGGGAAACACTGAGACGGTTGAGTTGTCATGAACAGTCAACTTCCTATAGACTAAGTTGAGATGAATGAGATAAAACTGAAGCACCAAAGTATAGCAGCAGCCACAATAATGATGAGAACAGCTATAATCAGATAGCAGTGATATTCTTTGATAAATTAAATGAAAAGTAATCTATGAGTTCTTGAAGAAACCTCACTTTTCAGAGCCTGATATGTTGGCATCTTTCGCACAATTTGATAACTTCGTTCAGTGAAGATAGAATTAGCTGTAACCCTGATAGCCAAGAGAGACATGCGTCTTTTCCAAAGATGTCTGGTCTCTTAAATTTAATAAGAATTGGATAATATTTCATGGATGTGTTATAGAGGACACTGAAGCAAAGCTGTGTTATGAGGTGGAAATCTTTTGCAAAGGATGCTGCCATCTAGTCTGTATGTCTGTTTTGCCTGCCTCCCCTTTTTTTTTTAAAGGAGGGGCTCATTCTGGACAGAATGTCCTCTGGCACTCAGAAGCCTATATAAAATTTCTATCCCTGTGTCTGCCAGAAAAAACACTTTAAACAGCTGATTTGTGTTCATGGCTACAAATGTTAGGTGACAAATTAGCCTATATTTTGATAGATGTAAGGGGAGTGACGCAGACTGGAACAATTCCTGAGCCTTTTTTACTTACTGCTTGGGAGAAGGATGATATGAAACTGTCTGAGAGATAATTTGAAACAGGTTATATTTGTGCAATCTTTCAGATTTAGAATATTTTAATGGCAGGTTGAAGAAAGGGGGAAAATAGGGTACAATTTG
This sequence comes from Iguana delicatissima, assembly GCA_948472985.1. Taxonomy (NCBI): domain Eukaryota; kingdom Metazoa; phylum Chordata; class Lepidosauria; order Squamata; family Iguanidae; genus Iguana; species Iguana delicatissima. The sequence goes on from CAOKZL010003026.1 coordinate 110,829, forward strand.
CAAGCATTCATAAACTGCCCAACTTCTGTCTTGGCTATAACACAGGCTTCTGCTGTCTCCATAGCCAAATTTTTACTGTCAGATATTTTGAAATATTGTTAAGTGCAGTGCTGAGGAAGAGTGGGGTTAAACTGCAATAGGTCTATCGGAAGCTAGCAATATGAGGGCCTAGAGGGGGTAAATGTAAAACTGCAGGAGTCAGGGAAACTTTCTCCATTTTTTCCTGAAGATCCAGCTTGATTAGATGACCCTAGTCTTTAGTGTTATAGAAGTGAGAGAGAAAATTTCCAAATTTCCAGATATTTTAGTTCCTAAATCTAAGGGATACTATATATGTACCTCCTGCCACCCACTTAGTGGTTTTGACTGATCATCACTGAATTTTGATATGATCAGTGTTCTCATACATTGTTATGATGGCAGACTAGAAATTTGAAGGCTTGTTGTGGTTGTTGTGGCACACATAGTGAACAGCAACTGACCCGATTGAAATGTTACTGTGCCCATGTGGAACTTTGCAAAAGTGTGGGGTGTGTCAGTTTTCCCCAGGCATACTATTTCTTTTTTAAATAAGGCCTTCAATAATGAATCTAGCCACAACAAAGGGAAAACCAGTTATAAAAGGAGATCTACGTTAAATTGGGACGTTCCCGTAATGCTTGGGTTTTGCCGTCTTCTGTCTTACTTTTTAAGGCCCTTCATTGCTCTGATAATCCTTCCCTTCAAACAATTCTACTTCTTCCTATCTGCTGTTTGCAGACGCAAAAGTCACGATCCATTTCATAGAATCATAGAAATGTAGAGTTGGAAGAGACTCCAGGGGCCATCCAGTCCAACCCCCTGCCATGCAGGAACACTCTCAAAGCACTCCCAACAGATGGCCATCCAGCCTCTGCTTAAAAACCTCCAAGGAAGGAGACTCCACCACACTCTGAGGCAGCAGATTCCACTGCCAGACAGCCCTGACTGTCAGGAAGTTCTTCCTGAGGTTCACGTGGAATCTCCTTTCCTGCAGCTTGAATCCATTGCTCCTTGTCCTGGTCTCTGGAGCAGCAGAAAACAAGCCCTCTCCCTCCTCTACATGACACCCCTTCAAATATTTAAACATGGCCATCATGTCCCCTCTTCACCTCCTCTTCTGCAGACTAAACATCCCCAGCTCTCTATGTCTATCCTCATAGGGCATGGCTTCCAGGCCCCTCACCATTTTGGTCGCCCTTCTCTGGACTTGCTCCAGCTTGACCATGTCCTTCTTGAATTGGAGTGCCCAGAACTGGACACAGTATTCAAGATGAGGTCTAACTAAAGCAAAGTAGAGTGGTACCAGTACCTCCCTCGATCTAGACACCATGCTCCTGTTGATGCAGCCGAGAATTGCACTGGCTTTCTTGGCTGCCGCATCACACTGCTGACTCATGTTCATCTTGTGGTCTATTAAGACTCCTAGATCCCTTTCACACGTACTGCTATCCAGCCACGTGTCTCCCATCCTATATTTCTGTATTCCTTTTTTTCTACCTAAGTGTAGGACTTTACACTTCTCTGTGTTGAATTTCATTTTGTTAGCCTTGGCCCAGCTCTCCAATCTATCCAGGTCATTTTGAATTTTGATCCTTTCCTCTGGCGTTTGTTGCCTTTCTTCCAAAATCTCCGCAAATCAAAGTTTATATGTCATTGGCATAATAGGTCACTCTTGCATGCCCTTATCATAACTAGTGAGGACTAAGTGTACCTTTCGTTAGTCATGGCTTTACATACGTCATATAAGTGTGTTGTTCCCAGAGGGAGTGCCAGTAAGCCAAAACAGAAGACAATAGCTTGCTTCTGAAAATGGCACATTTTTAGCAGTGTTCTAATGGAAATTTTAGCTCCTTTGGAGTCTAATATTCAGTGATAGTTAAGATGTGGGGCAAATCTGAACTCAGGATCCAAAGTCTGGACCTTTCATTCTGACAGTGAACTTTATCTTGCTTGCTTGCTTCCTTCCTCTTCCCTTCCTCACTCTCTGTTTCTCTCTTTTAAGGGACTTCTAGAAGATTAATAACTTGGAAGTCAGTGGCTGATTTTTGTTAAGGGCGTGTTTTTAAAGGATCCCAAGAAGACTTTTGCCAGTCATGTCTTTAGGTTTTGTCTCTGAAACCTATCCTTTCTGCTATTACAAGAGAAGAATGTGAGAGGGGACCTTCTCAAAGCTACTCCAGCTTGGTGGGCTTTCTTCTGGCAAGAAAATAACCTTTTTTTCACAGTTGTAGACTTTGAAGCTGCTTTCTGACTGGTTTTAACTGAAGGGCATGGATTTTCTTTTTTTATTTTGTTCTAAGTTTTAATTATACTTATGTATTCATCTAATTGGGCTTAACAGTACCAAATCCCATCTGATCTTTGATGCTAAGAAGGGCAGTCCCAGTTAGTACTTCCAAGAGATACCAGCTGCTGAAGGCTGTATGTATTTCAGAGAAAGACAATAGCAAACCACCTCATGATGTTGCCATAGCTTGGTAGGCGACTTGAAGGCATATTCCTACACGTTATCTTAGCATAATGTTGTGAGCTGCCTTAAATGTTCTTTGTAGTGGAAATTTGCACTGTTCTGACAGAACAGGATGACTGAAGAAATCTCCATTAGCCTCCTAGTTGAGGTTGTTTCATACATTTGCACTTTCAAAAAGTAGTCATCCTACTTACATACAGGTAGGGAATAAAGTTTTCCTACTACAAAGTATTTTTCATTCTTTGGGAGTCTTTTTCTCCATATATATATAGTAGTCATCCAGTATGAATGAGACACCACATGTTCAAGACAAGTATGTCAAAGAGGTCTGTAGAAAATACAGTGGCCCCTCGACTTTTGTGAGGGTTTGAAGCTCAGAACCCTCATGAAAGTCAAAAAATCACAACTCCCTTCTGCTTGAGGGAGTTCTCCCTCTCTCATCCCCTTGCTTTTTGTCTGAGTGGGTGTACCTTCCTTCTCTGTGCCCAGGCAAAAAGGCAAGTGAACAGGAGAGGCAGCCCCACAGGCAGGGAAGGCATGACGCTAGGCAAAAGGCAAGGAAATAGGAGGGGGAGAATGTGAAGGAGTCAAGTGGGCACCTTACGAATACTCAAGATTCGTGAAGGTCAAACCCACGAACGTGGAGGGAGGACTGTATTTTGGTGGCTTTAATCAATGGTGTTTGGCTTTTTAGGTTTGCTTAATAAATGCATGTCATGTTAATTTTATATCCCATGTACATTTCTGAAAACCTTATTCTAGTAATCAAATTGAGTTGAACTGAAATATATGATTGGGGGGAGTTCAACAGTGTGCGCTTAGTGTACTTAAATCTTGTTTTATTCAAATAAACACAAAGCTTTATTTTGATGATATTTTTATTGGAATATTTGTAAACATTTTAAAGTATGAAAACTCAGTAGTGTACAGTGCCCCTACATTTTTTAAAGATGGAAATGAAGGCTCTGAAAACTATTATGGCACTGCTTTTAGCAGGAATACAGTGGCCCCTTGACTTTTGCAAGGGTTCGGGACACAGAACCCTCACGAAAGTCAAAATCATGCAAAACAGCGCTCCCCTTACGCCAACCGAGTGAGTTTCCCCCTCTCTCCCAGTCACTTCCAAGGCTCCCTATGCCCATTCCTTTGCTTTTTACTGGTGTGCCCTCCTTCTTCACACCCAGGCAAAATGGGAGGGGGCAGCCCTGCGGGTGAAGAAGGCATGCATGCCCCTCACCCCGTTCTGTGGCCCGTGCATGTAAAAAGAAGGCAGGGTGCCAGACTGAAAGGCAAGAGAATGGAGGGGGAAACACTCCCCCTGCTCCTTTCTCCTACCTGTCTCCCATGCATGCTGCCTTCTTTCTGTGCGCCCACCTGGGCAAAAGGCAAGTGAAGGAAGGGGGAAACACTTGCCCTCCCCATTCTCCTGCCTGTCGCCTGTGTGTGCTTCTTTCTTTCTATGCACCCACCCAGGAAAAAGCAAACATACAGAGGGGGAAAGGCTTGCACGCATGAAGCTTTCTCCCTCTCATTTGCTTGCCTTTTGCCGGGACACAGAGAAAGAAAGCAGCGTGCCTGGGCAAAAGGCCAGGGAATGGGAAGGGGAGAATGAGGATTATCACCTCGTGAATTATCAAATTCATGAAGGTCAAACCTGCAAATGAGGGAGGATTGTAGATATAAATACTACTTTCTTCAAAGGGAACAGAAGGACCCCTCCTCAGGAGTGGGAGGATAATTACTTTAATTAAATTACCAAAATTAATTATTACAGTTTTAATATCAGTTTTGACTTATAATGGTGTCCATTCCACTTTCTCAGTTTGATTAATATTTGTTTAATAATTTTATGGAATAATGAATTTCTAATCATTCATGAAAAATTCTTCATCTTGGAAAAATTTCCACCCCGCATTACTGATATTAATGAAAACAGGCATTTGATGAATGGGATTTTTCTTTGAATATAAATCACAAGATTGCTCTGTCTTTGAAAATGGTAGAGACTTTTCCATTCTTTAGTGACTAATAATATCTCAACCTGAATATTTTCCATGTGTGTTTGAATTGCTTTGAAACCAATGCAGAACATTCCTAAAAATGTATAGTGGGGCCTTTCCATGTAGACCATTAGAGAGATTTTTGGCAGGCAAGCAACTTCACTGCTTGCAAAGTCCCTTTTCCCCTCTTTTTCTTCTTTCTTACTGTTTTATGTCTTCAGTATGTTGGGTTAATTCCAGTTAGTACTGCTTCCCAAAAGCTCATTGGCACTGTAACAGAGCCTCCCCTGGAAAACAGGGGGTGGGGGGAAAAGAAGCATTAGTAAAGTGCTGTTTCAGCTTTGGAGAGAATGGGGAAGCTGGGCCTTCTTTCAAATGTATATTTTAAACATGTGCCAAATACATAAATCTGCAGTAAAACATGCACACTACGCTCTTCTGTATACAGTGGATAATGCTGGTAAAACTGATGAAGGACGAATTAACCTTCTTCCCGTTCTAACACAGAAAAGGAGTTTGTAGCATGAACTGCACTGTAAATGATAAATGTGGCTTCAGTTATAAGCAAGTATAAAGCAATGCATGTTTGGACAAAAAGTCCTAATTCCTCACAGACACTGATGGGTCTGAGTTGAAGGAAGGGGCCTAGCCACAAGAAGCTCAAAGAAAACACTGATTCTGTTGTGCAGCTGCTGTGAAAAATGGTGAATTCTATGTTTGGCATAATTATGAAAAGGATAAAAAATGGCTTTGTCTAGTTTTATGCTATAGTGGGGCCTCAGTATCCGCTGGGATTTAGTTCCAGAACCCTCCACGGATACCAAAATTCATGGATGCTCAAGACCTGTTGTGTGCAAGCCCTTCTATAAAATAGGAAAATCAAAGTTTGCTTTTGTCGTTGTTGCTGTTGGAGGGTGGAATATTGGTGGTTAGTTGAATCTGTGGATACAGAATCTGCGGATATGGAGGGCTGACTGTATTGCCACATTTGGAAAAGTAGTACCGTGCTTAGAAAGGATATTTTAGAGCTGGAAAAGGTGCAGAACAGAGCCAACAAGAGTAGTCATGGAGCTGGAGCAATTCTACTGTGAAGGGGAATTATACTGCTTTCAAGACTGAATTAAAACACACTTAAGCCCCAAGAGGCATCTTCCTGGAGGGTTAGCTTATGAATACATATAAGATGTGACTTTAAACCAGGGATGGGCCGTTGCAGAGGGAGCCTGGGGGCCATTTTTCACCTGCACATCACCCCCAGGGAGATCACAACAGTGTATGTGACGGCAGATGTCCCTTTACCACTTGTGAAGTTGCTATAATCTTCCCTGGGAAACCCAGGTTTCTTGCAAAGAAGTCAAGCTGGATGTTGATACATGTGTGGGGTTGCTGCTCTGCATTTAAAGGAGATGAAAGAAAGGAGATGTTCTGTGGTGGCACAATTACTGATTAGCAGTCATAGGAAGGAGGAAAAGGAGAACTAAGCATCAGAAGCAACTTCTGCGTTGGATCCCTAATGTGGGATCAACCCAAGGAAGGCTTTGTGGAAACTGCCAGCTGAAGGTAGGGGCCTGCCGAGTCTCAGCTTCTACCACTGATGGGAGCAGTGGTCCATAAATTTTAGTACTGCGTATTTCTTGAAATTAAAAGTTGGCTATTCTCTTCTTCTCTGAGTGGACATGGGCAAAGCAGTCAAGCCTCATCTGTATTCCTCTACTGGTATTTGATCGCATTCAGAATGTGTAGCTTGTTTGAAATCCACATTTCCTTCAAAGACTGGCTTATTGTTAGTTGACTTGCATAAAACTTAAGTTCAGATGGAGCATGTCTGTCGGATTCCAGTAGCTATCAGACTCTAACTGGGAGTCTGGCCTGAGGTTTCTTTGTTTTTTAATGATGATTAGTAACGCTGGTATTCTTAATGATTCACTGGAGCCAGACGGGTGAGAAATATTCCCACATCTAAGTTAAATTTTCTTATTTAAAGGAATTGATTCAATTCTAAAATGGGTTTTCCTGAATGTTCCTGTGAACTAAAGATTCCCTATGTAACTAGAATGGCTGTTATTGGAAATGGTGGCTTATAAGCACACAGACATTTGAATACATGGTCTGAATTAGTGGGAAAGAACTGGTACTCTTTTATTCTCATCTAAAAAAATATGATTTACAAAACACACACATTTTGGACAGTTTTCTTTAGGAAAAATAAAAGTGCTCTATCTTTAGTGTAATATTTTGTTCTTTCATCACTAGCTATTTGGGTTTATACATATGTTCTCTGTATCTAAATTGCGAATGAAATAGTCATAATTTGGACGGTTATGCAGGTCATTTGCAAGTCTCTTCTGCTGTATTTCTCTTCAACACCTGTTGTAACCTATTAGGCATGCTAAAAATGTGTGAAGAGCATCTGTTGTGCATTTGAGTATGTAGCTAGTAATGCTCAGAAAAGAATCTCTAATTAGAAGGCCTATGTTGATATCTGTTAACAGAAACTTGTAAATCTCTTCTTTATTTGGAAGATCAGGAGTACAATATTTATATTGTAAGCTCCTTGCATCAAAGACTCAGCTCTGTCTGTACTGAAAAGAGCTGTGCATATTTATGTATGATTAACTGGAGAGCAGCAAAAGATGGTGTTCTCTCAGAAAAATTATAGGATTACCTGGGAGCTTGGGACCCAGGACAGTTCATTCTGCCTCAGCTAGGTACAGTGTATCTTGGCATTCCAAATATGTAAAGTCAGTCCTAGTCCAGTGTCAGGTAACTCCAAGAGTTTGAATTCAGTATATCAGGCCCAAGTTCTGAGTGTCCTCCTTGTTGCTGGTGCCATGTCAAAAGAGTCGAAGAAAGTAAGAGATGCTTTTCTTGAGTAACTCTTGTTTCCCTGGCTTGTGGGGCAAAAAACTGGAAAGGGAGTGTGAATGGCATACTGAGTCTTTCTTCTTATGGGAGAATATCTTTGGTCTGTTTTTTTACTCAGTTTCTATCAGAACAGCAAAAATTTAGCCCTGCCTTATTATTAGGCAAGGAGGTATATCAAAATGGTATATGAAGATTTGATATATTAACTATACTATAAGTTTTAGTGTATATATTAAAACCAAGCAAAGTTGAAAATGTGTTGAAATATCATGGTGAGTCCCCAAGCCCTCCATATGGCTGAATGTAGAAGGCAAGTCCATGGAGAAGTCATGACCAAAGGTGGCTGAGAAAACAGAAGACCAGTGAAATCAAATGTACTAAACTGTGAGGGAAGCAAAGGTAAAAACAAAGACTATAGAGATCAGAATGCAGTGAAATGAAGTCTGGAGTCAAAATAAAACAGTGTGTGCAGAGGAGTAAGGACTCATTTGAAAATAGTTGCAGATTGCAAAAATTGGCAGAGTACTTTTTCAGCTGTGTAATTTGCATCTGAAACATGCCTACTCCCATTAAATGATTGAGGGAGATGGTTCATCTTGGTCAATCCCTGAGGCTTTGTGTTTGCTTTGTTCTATTTCATTTTTATAAGAATATTTAAGTAGGAGGGATTTACTTTTCTCTCCAGGAAAAGAACTGATGGTGACTGAGGAAATATCTGTAGTCAAAAACTCAGTGGAAATTGTTTCCCTTCAGTTGCTTCGGTTTCCTATTCTTCTGATCCCAGCTATAAACATGAAATGATGCAGCACAACCAGGGAATCTGTGCCTATCTAGGTGTTGTAGTAGTCCAGTTCCCATCAGGCTGAACCAGCCCGGTCAAAAGTGAGGATAGTAGGAGTAGAAGTTCATCAACATTTAGAGGTTCACTGGTTCCCCATCCCTACTGTACAGGTCTTCAGATTGGTTACCCCTGGGAAATTAAATTGTCAGTTTCTTGTATAGTTGCATCTAGTTGTGTCAGAGGCATCCTCTGAAAAATCTATGAGTTTTTTTATATAGACTGGACAGCTCTGTATCATATGGCATCCCATATGACAGATGGCACATGAGCTATACGTGAGAGAATGATAAAACATGCTTTCCTGCTTCACGGTCCAGTATCAAATTTGCAAATATGTTGCCTGTGTGTGTTCTAGGTCTTTAAATGTTGGCTGAAGACACGTGTGACTTAAGTGACTTTTAGGAACCCTTTTTTGGGAAAAGCTGGTGAAGAGAATGTTAGAGAAGGGAGGGTGTAGCTTGATAAATAAAGAAGGGGAAAGTATTTAAAAAATTGTGCAACCACCTTGTTGGGAGGATGGTTATTTTGTCTGTGTGCAAGGCAAAATCATGGATTCATTTTTATTTTAATAGGGGAATTATAGTATATATGATATCAATACAAAATATAAATAATAGCATTATGTAATAGTCCTATAAATGATCTGCATAACACTGCTAATATCATGGCTTCAAGCAGAAGCAAGACCAAAGTAATTATACAGTGATTGTAAGACAGTTACATACAGAAGGCAAATCACCCTTTTTTTTTTTTTTTTGGTTAATTTGTTTTTAAAAATCTTCCTATAGCTGTCATTATGTTTTAGACATGCATGTTGGCACAGTTGAGGTTAAATCAGTGTTATTCTTATTTAGAGTAGACCAACTGAAGTAACAGGGAAGTCTGTTACTCATGACTAGAGCTCCATTGATCTCATTGATACTTTTCTAAATAGAATTTAATTTTGGATTTAACCTTTGGCATGTGATACATCATTGTACTAAAAGGAGGCACCAAAAGTAATACTGAATTTCTTGATAGGCCTGTCAAAGGGGGTAGGGTCACAGCATCATCCAAGCAGGGGGGTATTCCCTCAGGAGTTTTCCTGAGCCCAAAAACTCTTGCAGTTTTGCTGAAGGGCAAAAAAACAGTAAGCAGTGTTCATGCAAGATAATGTAGTTGATTGAATGAATTTAACTGCACAAATTCCTGCCAGTGTTTTGGTAGGAAGAAGCCCTTGCCTTATTATCTTGTAATGTCTGCCAGCATAGGTGTATGTGATATAACTGACAGCTGTGGTTAGTTTGCAATGACATAGAAAGGCAATTGGCTTTCAGAAGAAAAGAACCTTGGGGTCCTACCCAGGCTAGTCCTGACTAAAGACAGTGCTGTGTGTCTGATCTGTGAATAAAAATGGCAGATGGAACTAAATTAAACTTTAACAAAAGGGAAGGAGGGGAGATTAACCTTTCATTAAAGTTCTTCAGTTAGTGAGCAATACTGAGGATACTCTCATATTTTAAAATTTGCTCCTGACAAAATGACCTTTCTCTGCTTTTATTCTTGCATACTTTTAAGAGTCTGTCTGCTTCCACAAAACTAGGGATTGTTTCTAGGACATCACACTTTCTGACTTGCTAGAAGAAAGCCTTCTGGTCAAGAGATCTTGTTTGGACAGTTTTTTAAAAGAGCAAACCTATCTTCAGGGCCCAATTTTTGCTGCAGCCTGTAATTGTGCATGCAACCTGTATGCCTTTGCATTCCGCTGCTGTAGTCCAGCCCTTGCGGTAATTGGAAACTGGGGCAAGCATTGCCATCTGGTAGTCTTTAAACCCCTGGAATTTCTTTGCTTTAGCTACAGAAACTAAACAGCACACATGCCAAGACCATCTCTTTATTCAAACCATGTTTTGGGAACCTTTTTAGAAAGCTTTGTGAATCATATGTGGGGGAGAGGGAATGGGGGAGCTGACTCCTCTCATTATACATTTTACTGAATGATTTTAAAAGTACTTTAGAAAGCATGCAGAATACATTGATTGAGGCTTCTTTATTCCCACATATCCAGGTCCTGTATGATTTAGTCAAAGCACTATTTGAATTCAGAACACTTCTCCAGTGAGTCTGAGGCTTGAACTGGCAATTCATGGTCCAATATTAGGACCTAACATGCTTATCGCAAGAGCCTGGAAAAGTTGCTTTTTAGTGGCCATCATTACTACTATAGTTACTGATAGTATTCTGCTAGTTGCAACAGTTGGCTGAATATATCCTAACTGCCAGTAGAATTTGAAGTAGCACAAGAAGCTCAAGCCACTTGGAAAGAGCCCACACTGTGGTTTGCAGTGGTAGAGTAGAGCAGCTGAAACTTGGGCTCAACTCCTCTTAAGACTACTGACAAAGAAGGCGATAGTCATTCCCCAGTCACAGAACCCAAGTGCAAAGGCAGAAAGGATCCTCCCCAACAACCACAGCAGAGAGACATGAACATGTAGCCCAACATAGACAAGAAAAGGAGAGCCCATGAGGCTCAGAGCCCTATAAAGGGAAGTCTCATTAATCAGACAAACAGCTGGGGGAGGTTGTTGGCTAATAAATGCTGGAGGCGGGGTGGGGAGAAGTCTGTTACAGAGAACTGCCACTCCTAGTGGAAGCAACATGGTCTTGTGATCCTTGGCTTATGTTCCTGAAAAACCTTGATTCTTGCTTTGTGCATTGACAATGCTGCTGAATACTCCCTTGAACTGCCAATGCTGACCTGGCCTACTGAAACAAGAACAGTAATTGATAACTTTCTGTAAACCTTGGCTGGGGCTGCTACTATAAGGACTGGGAACTGTGGGTGGCTTTCTAAACAGGACAGAGATGCATTGCTGCTATGCCCCCAACCAGCAGCATAGGTCATGGCAGTGACCGTTCTACTGCTCTGTTAACAAGTTCATGGCAAAGGAGAGACTCAAAATGGGGATTTCCTGATTTATAACTGAGTTTCAGAGCCAGTAAGCTATAAGAGCTTTTAAGCTGCCGGGGTAGACAATCTGATGCCTTCTAGACTGATTGGGCCTCATGGGAACTGTACTCTGACGCACATTGAGAGGGCATAAGGCTGCCTACACTTGATCTAGGCAACATGATTCTGTGAGTGTTCCTAACTCTAGCCGCTGTGCTGCTGCTACACTGCCATTATGTCCAAGTTAGAGACATGAATGTCATGTTCTCATGCTGCTGCAGTGGTTCCCACAGTTCCGTTGTAAGGTGAGAAGGGAATGAACATGAGAGTTTCTTAGCTTTATAGAATACAAGATTCTTGAAAGTATATTCAGGAGGGTATCAGAGCTGTGAAGATTATGTGGAAATACACATGGTTCTGTAATTATTACAAAATGGGATTTATAGTTTGGATTGGTCATTGTGGAGTCTGATGTGGAACCTTGACAATTTTTCTCTTAAAAAAAAAACCCCAACAAATGGCGCTTTAGTTCTTAGAACAGAAAATGTACAAGCAACATCTGTAATAATGCTTTAGTGGTGAGAGAATAGATTAGGGATGGGTGATTGTTTTGGCTCTAGCCAGTGTAGCTAATGGTGAGAGGTGTTGGGAGTTGCAGACAACAGTGTCTGGAGGGTCACAGTTGCACTTCCTGGGGTGGACCTTTTGTAGCTTTCATAAAACTGACTCTACCAGTCAGACTAGCAGACATCTAATTCACCATTCTGTCTTTAGTAGCGCGTAGGCAGTGTTTCCAGACTGCTTACAAGCACAGCACAAATGCAGCAGCCCACCTGTGTTTTGCTCCAGCATTTTCTGTTCCAAGATACTTTGGCTTCAAACATAGATGTTTCAGCTAACAAAATAATATGGCAGTGGTTGGCTTCTTTAACCAGCTATAAGACTCCAGTATCATAGCTAGAATATAGTTCATATAAGAAATATCTTTATAGAGTCTTTGAGCAAACACAGAAGGTACTAAGGGTGGTTATTACATGGACACAAATATTATTTTGAGGAAAATGAGAGCATATGTTTTCATTTTAAAGAGATAAGCACAATCTCCTGTGATAGCTGTAGCAGGAGTCTACATTTTTCTTTTTTAAAGGCCAATAAAAGAGTAGATTCCTCCCTGTCCCCGCTTTGGCCTCCTTTCAGGAGTCTTGTTTGGCGTCTGTCCCACTCTCTGGCAGCCTCATTCTGTCACTGTAATAAAAATTGAAACCTTTCTTGCCCTAGAAATGAACACTGGCTTCCCTGTAGTAAGGGCTACTGACTGGCAGCAAGCTATAAATAAAACATACCCATGAATATATTAAATCAGAAACAACAGTAATGGCAATATATGTACCACTGTCTGGACAGTAGGAGCTTCTGAGATATTGTGAAGCTGAGGAAGGTCCTAAAAAGGGTGAATAAAATAACTGGGGGACTGAATCAGCTGCTCAGTGAGGAAAGTTAAAGTGTTGGGGGATGTTAGCTGAGAAAAAAGTAAATGAGGAAAGGGGAAGTGACAAAGGTATATAAAAGCATGTATGTCATGGAGGAATTAGATGGGGAAGTTTCTCAGTTTAATATTAGAGCCCAGAGTCATTCAAGGAAGTGGGATCATGGGAAATAGGGAAATTTTTTTTTTTGAACAGCACATAACTGCAGAATTCATTGCCACATGGTGTAATAGTGGCCACTGATATGGGAATCTTTAAAAGGAATTTAAGGCAAATTATTAGACAGTGGTAACTGGCCATGACAACTGTTATGTTATGTCCTATATATAGGAAGCCACATGCTTCTCACAAAAAGACGTTGTGGAATGTGAGCAGGACGTGTTTATTACACTCATATCTTTCTTGTAGGTTTCCCAGATAACAACTGTTTGTCCAAGGTTGGAACAGAATACTACACTATATGGGTTCTTGGTCTAGTTCAGCCCAGGGGATCTTGTATTCTTAATGCTGCCCATGATGTTTGTGTACAAGTGTTGATTTATCCATGGCAAAAGTGTGTAGGTGCTGTGACCATCTAAAAGACATGGACCCACTATAATCCTTTGACTGTATGTCTTTACCAACCCCGTACATCACAAGTATTATCCCCACCAAAATTTAGTATGGGCATTCTCAATTTTGAAATCCTTATACACATAAACACAGGCACACATACTCTTGATAAGCACAGCAGTTTTGTGAGTTAGATCATTAATATGATTCCCACATGGAGTGGCTAAAGCAGAAAGAAGGCCACTGGAGGTGGGACAGAAATTCTGTGGCTCAGATCTTGCCTTTGCTATGTACTCCCTCGGTACACAGGGTTGACAAAATGTAATACATGGGTCACATGTTATACCCAACTGTTTTTCCAGGAGAGAGCAAACTGAAAAAAGGGAATATCAAAATAGTTATACACCTCCCCCCAAAATCCTCCAAGGACCATTTTTGTGGAAGAAGGATATGCAAACATGATCCCTGTACAGTCAGGGGTGCCCTATCCATTAAGCACTTTAAGCACAGTGCCTAGGGCCTGTGAAAAGTTCATGGCCTACAAAAACCGGATTAACAAAAAAAAAATCATCCCTACTGGTACATTGAGGAGAGGCAGGGAGTTGAATACAAGCATGTTTAGGACCTACAAAAACCTAAGTGCAGCTCCATGTCCAGTCACTTCTGGTACTGGAAAAAAGCCCTTCTCCTGGTCTAGGGTAGGGTTGGGGGGAAGGGAAGCTGTAGAAATGGCTGCCGTGGCGGGGGCTGCATGCAGTCTGTATTTCACCCATTCCTGACTTAGGGTGTGTGAATCAAGCTAAACCACCTACTTTGTATCACAGGCCAGTTTCATAGCGATTGTGATGCACTGGATTTCATTAATGGCAACTCCTCTTCAGCATAGGAGATAATGGATATCTACCCTAGTAATAAAACAAACCAAGTTTGCAGTAAAAAAAGGGCAATTTTTTTTTTTTACAGAAAACAAATCACTAAAATGCAACAAAACTAAGCAGTTCGCTCAGAGGACAAAGCAAAGCTGCATATATATATATGTATGTATGTATGTATGTATGTATGTATGTATGTATGTATCAGAGAGAAGAAAAGAAAAAAAAAGAAGAATGATGGACCTTCCACAATGAACATTCATTCCTTAAGTTCGTGAAGTTTATTCGATAGCCGTGGGGCAGTTGCTGCATTAAATACCCTGCTGCATTAAATACTTCCTGGGACAGCTCTACCCAAACTGAAAACTTAGAGCGGGCTGAAAAGAAAATTGAAACTGGGGTAGGAGACAAGATAAAGAGCAACATGCCTGCAGATGGGGGAAATCAAAGCTGTGAAAAGCTTCACAAAGTCATTTTTTAGCTGAAGCCTTTGAAAACTTGGTAGTCATCTCCAGCGCCCTGCTTGTTTACAGAAATGTTCACTGCTGATTCTTTAGCACCAGCTCAGAGACACAAAAGGATGTTCCAGTACTGATCTTAAGGTGCCCTTAGATGCCGTATGGCATATGTCTTTGATATAAAATATGATGTGGCATGCTCCTAGTTGGTTTTAGGTCTCATTATCATATGGAAAATAAGAAGAATGGATGGGTGGTTGAGCCTGCCCGATCAGCAGAGAAGAAAATGCCCTTGATACATTTGAGACTATCAAAGGACGTCTCTCTAACAATGAATACCTAAGCTGGTTGTCTTCCCTAACTACATCGTTTTGCACTTGTCTAGAATGTCTTTTTTCCCAACAACAGTGAATGTTTGAAGAATGGGAATTCAATGCTGCCTGTATGTTTGCCTAACAAGACTTCTGAATAAGCCTTTATTCTTTCCTAAAGGAGAAGAAAGATTTCTGCGGGGAAATAGATATAAATGCAAATGAGTATATGAGACTCTTTGGTCTCAGAGAGGGGCTGGGTAAGAGCTATTGTTGTGCTATCAGCTGTGCGCTGCTGAGAGTTCTTAATCCTTTTGGAATACCAGGGCAAGTCACACTCTGATGATGGAACAGGGTGGCTGGCTTCTCTGCTTTTGGAAGACCATGTTGTACTTCACACACTGCTGTGTTTCAGTTTACTGGCACCTTGTTCAGAGGTATGGGTGACAGGCTTCAGAAGGTCAAGCAAACAAAATAGATCTATAATCTTGGAAGAGAAGGGTTAAAAAACTATGCAAAAAGATTGCATCATCTGGTGTTGTAGATGCCCCCCCATGCCCCCCTGATCTTTACATAAAATAGCACAGATGTCTTTGACTGCAGCTGAATAAAACTTGTACATATGACTGGATTATAGTAAGAGTATAGGTCAGGAGTGGGCAGCCTGTGCCCTCTCTATTATGGAACTAAAACTGAAATCATTCCTGACTTTTGGCCATGCTGGCTTAAGTTGATAGGACCTGGAGCCTGAAATGCCACAGGGTCCTTCCCCGGTGTTGGCTGATATTCTGGTTCATAGCTGTTCCTCCCACAGTTCCACCTTTAAGTCACTTGAGCACACTCTGTACACATAAGTAAGATGATGCTGGCAGTGTGTGGTCGCTGCTGTATTTCTAGAAATTATTCTGTGTGAGGTTTGCCACAAAGAAATTGTGACTTCTTGATTAAAATATGTATCAATAAAGTGGACTATAACCCACCACAAGTTCTTACAGCAGTAACTGTTAGAATTTATGATGCTTGGCTGTTCTTCATTTAAATTGTCGCATGAGTGCTCAGAGGTAGTTATGAGGATACTTGGTTGTTTTTAAGTTATCTGTGTTCTGAGTAAAAGCTCTTAAAAGAAAGGGCAAGCTAATAATAGCAATATCTACTAGTAGTTTTTTACCTTCAGTATGAAAACCCTGTAAAATTCATGAGGTTGTTATAAGTCAACAGGCAACTTGAAGGGACATGGACACAGACACACACAGCCACATGTCTCTGCTTAGCAGTAAGAATCCTACGTGTCCCTTCTCATAGTAATCCAAGGAAGTAAATTATTTGCTTAGTCTCACCTTTGCAAGAATGAGTCAAATTTAGGAGTTTTAAGTTATTCAGACCTAACATTATTATTCACGCTAGCTAAAACCTATTAGGAAGAAGAGCACTGTTGCATAAGACCACCAGTGGTTTTACCCCACCATTTAAGATTATTTGATGACAGTGAAACCACAGGCTAGTGAGTGATGTTAACCGAAAAATTTAAATTTTATACTTTTGCAAAATATACCCTGCAGTATCATTAGGGTTACCTTAGATGGAATTTATTGCATAAGAAAATGCTGGTATGACATTGCAGAAGATTATAAAAAGAACAGGAAAATCTTGTTTAACTTTGAAAATTGAAAATAGAAATAATGACTCCTGTATGTAATCAGCTAAGAGCTCTGGTAGTAAGACGAAACAGGGTTTCTCCAAGTTACTACTGTAGTTCCCCTCATTATAGTAAGTTGGCTATGCCTAGTGAATATTTTTCCACATCAGTTAATTATATGTGTGGAGAAAATACAACTTTCTTCCTTTGTAAAGGGAAATCTCACTGCAGAGAAGGAAAAATTCCTTTCTGATTTGATGTTTGCCTGCTGAAGCACTGAGCATTCGTACAACCACAATGATCAAGGTTCCTGTAGGACCTGTAGAGATGGCAAAATATGGCCCCAGTGCCATTTTAGGGGCCCTCCAAGAGTCAATTATTTTGACCTTCTGTAAGAAAAATTGACTCCAAATGTTATCCAGGAGATGTTTGAGGGGAGGGTATTTTTGCCATACGTTGCCCCACAGAAGAGACCATATCTAAAATAGAGGGCAAAAAAATCATGTTTTTTTTTTTTTTTTTGCTGGGGATGTGATGGGGATACAGGCCCCCAAGGTCTCCTGGGGAGGGCTAGTGTGATCTCCTGTGTTCCTACAGTTGTCCACTCATGTTCTAGAAGTGAAAAGGAGCTTACTCAAGTAAGCAGATTGCTGAAGGTTGCTGAGATTTTGTGCATACACATGTATGTTCCCCCTGCTATCTAGAGTAACTCACCTGGTCCGTCATTCTGCTGGCTTGCCCTATGCAAAAACTGTTTGCAATATGGTGTGGCTTGACAAAATGTGTGGCTTGGGCCCAGTCATGACATTGTGAGCCAGCCAGGGCTTTCAGATCTGCTGGAGAGGCCCTTCACTCCATCCCAGACCCTCACAGGTACCTCTGGTAGGAACACAGGAGAGGACCTTCTCAGTGGTGGCCCCCAGACTCTGGAACTGCCTTGCTGGAAAAGTCAGAGTGGCACTCTCTCTACTATCTTTCTACAATCAAGTAAAGGCCTATTTTACTTGATTGTATACTATATGTGTCCTGTCTAATAGAATATAAGGGATATTATATTGCTAATGACTATTTTGAGTTTTGAATTAATGTATTTTAACATTATTTTAATTCTTTTCGATCATTTAATTATGTTTTAACTTTTGTATTCTATGGGCTTTAACTGTGTCTTTTTAGTTGTTGTTGTAAGCCGCTTTGAGTCCCAACCTGGGAAAAAAGCAGGATATAAATGATGAAGATGATGATGTTAATTATTAGTCTGGTGTGTATTCTTGCCTGCTTCTGCAGCACAGCGCTGCTGTTATGTACCGCATCTCCACAGACTAGAGGAACAAGAAAAGGGGATGCAGATACATATACAACAGTGATTCTTCCCTTCATATTTTGTTTGCATTTGCCAATGACATGCCTTTGCTGAGGGGCCAGTTTTGTATGTTGTACTGCTGAAAGGGAATTTCATTCCCATACCACAGCAAATGGGACACAATTTACTCATCTCCAATCCTCTGAGTAATGGAACATCCTTTGTGTTTTGTTTTGTTTTGTTTTGTTTTTTTAACAATGGTAAAAATTTCAGTTGGTGGGAAAGATCTTTTTTATGCGAGAAGTTGGAAATCAACTGTCTTTAATTGCTTCTGCAGAAGTCATGATTCTGTGGGAATGCATCCCTAGATATCATTTCAGCCTGTATCCCAGAGTTGTCTGTTGTTGCTGTTGTTGCCATTTATCACTATACATGGTGCTTTACAAGAAAAAGAACCAGAAAAAAACAGTTTGAGGACACTCACTAATAATAATAGCTTGGCAATATTATTTCTACAATAATAAACTTGGTATCACTTACTACTTAGAAATTCCTTTGAAGACAAAAGCTAAAAATCTGACTATTAGTTTTAGAAAAGAGAAACAATGTTAATTGCTGGAGAATTATCCTCTTTTTTCCCCTTTTTCTTTGTGACAAACCATTTGACACTCATAGGAGGATAATGAGAAAAAAGCATTCAGCGATATTTGGATGGTGATGGACAGGATCTATAAATGCTATTTTTGCAGTGGCAGGCCAGAACAAGGTGTAATAAGCAAGCAGTGTATGTTACTGTTATTAAACAATCTGTTGTCTTTAGTAATGTTAGGCACTGCACATCATAGAAATGTGTTTTGTGAGGAGAAAGGCTATGAGGATGAGGGTGAAGTGGGAGGCTGATGTCTCCTGGTAATAAGAAGCACAGAACAGAAGATTTAAGTATGTGGAGAAAAGTTCTGGCTCCAGTGTTTCAGGAAACAGTCTTGCTGAAGCGGTGGGTTTGTGGAGAGGGACTTGAAAGAGAGAAATGTCGTAAAAGAACACTCAGGGAGACTGTTCCAGGTGGATCCAATCCAAATTAATTTGTGCTTCTGGCAGGTATCTGGTACTTCTTTAAAAACAAAAACAAAGATTAAGCAAAAAGCCAAGCAACTCTTCTCATTCCTTTTCTGCTGCCAATGGAATTCTGGATTTCGGTTTCAAATCCCTTCTGAGATGAATTAAGACAAGCAAAAACAAAGTCTCATGGCACATGGAAGATTGAGAAACTTGTTGTGGCACACAGCTTCCACAGCATACTTGTTTGTTTATAATATTTATATGCTACTCAATATAAAATCCTCTGGGTTACCAGTGAAGGTGGGGAGCAGAGCCCTTGCCATGTGTAAAAGTTTACACTTTAATAGTGTAAGGTTCTTCATCCTGTGTTTCTTTCAGGGGAGGGGGTCCACTCTGCAGAAATCATGAACATAGATACCTTTTAGCTCAACTTTTCTGCCTTTTTTCAAAAGGATGGGGTTTTTTAACATGACCAGTGGTGTACCAGAAAAGATTGCTGATCACAGTTGAGCACTCAGCGGAGTACCTCTGCTTCCTGGCTTGTATTCCTCCCTGCATCCTCCAGCCCTCCAGAGCACACTTGGACTGACCTCAGGGGAGAGATGGAATCCACTTCCCTGATGCATGCCTTCCTACCAACAGATGGAGTTAATTGGATTTTACACCTTCTTTATAACCTTTATAGATGATGAATTATTTCTCTATTCTTTGTTTTGCATTAATTATTTTTCTAATCCTTAGTTAGTAAGTGCTTTTCCTTCCAAAAGGTAATTCCCTCTTGTTCTTCCCTAGACATCAGACATCCAGAAGAACTCTCCCTCTTGAGGAAACCTAGAGATCCGACAAAGAAGAAAAAGAAAAAGCTGGATGACCAATATGAAGATGAGACGCTGGAGCTGGAAGGACCATTAATAACCCCAGGATCAGGTGGAGCCTATATTTTGTATTGATGGACTAAGAGTGGGGGTTGGGGAAGGAAAGAAGCAAGGGGAGCAATTTGGAAGTGGCGCTGAGAGAAGGGAGAGAGATCTTAAAACTGAAATTAGAGTAGATGTTAATGGGAATGATGTACAGTCACACCTAATCTCTTGATGACTGTTCAGGAAATGGCATTGCTGCTAAAGTCTGCAGCATTCACTGGAGAGCTATATAATACTCAGTAATGATAGCATTTGGCTTCTATTCTCCCAGCTCCGCAGTTAAGACCATGGCACTGTGTCAAGGGCTCTTTTGAGTAAAGACTGAATCTGGTGCATGTGGACATCTGGTCTTGTACTGACACTCTCATAAGAGTCAGTTAAGACTCAGTGTGTCAGACATGGAGACACATCTGTGTATATATTTCTAACCTTCCCTTTCCCATCTGTGTATCACTTCTTCACTCAAAATAGTGGGTGATAACTCCTGTACATGCAAAAGTGCTAAGTTTTAAATCAGTTTTGAATTACAAACACCTAAGTGGCTCATAGAAAGCTTTTGTTTTTATTCTTTGTGTTTAACAGCAAACTGCAGATTTTTCATACACTAAAAATAGCCTACTGTTCTTTGCTTCTCTACATACCTTACATGTATGACTTCCACTCTGGCTTGTTTCTGAAGTAGAGATTAAGAGTTAGAGGGTGTATTTCAAAGTATCTATCATGAATCTGCAAGAAAATGGGGACACTTCCAAGGATATTTTGAAGACAGTCTGGAACCTATCTGCTTTGTTGTTCTGATGTGAAATCTACAGTAGTAAAAGAGAACTTCTTCATCTGTGTCACAGGCGTGAGTCATTGGTATATTGTCCTAGACACTTCAGAATTTAACAGAGTGTATGCCTCCGTTGTTTGTTTGTGTGTGTGTGTGTGTGTGTGCATGAGAGAGAAAGCATACTTCTCTGAGCAGCTACAGTTTGCTGTCTGTAAAATCAGTATTTCATTGTATTTGTAGAATAAATATGTGATTTGGCATTCCGTAGAGGCTCTGATTCTGCCTGTCTCTTATACTGTGATTTTTTTGAGCAAATTTCTTTTCTCTGAGTCTCCTTAGTTTGCCTTCTGTAAAATTACTGTTGCAGTCAAAAACTGAGATTTCAGAAGACTGTGTTGTGTTTTGGATTTTAAACTATATTTCTGCGTTGTGCTTGAGCATTGGCATGTTAGTGATCTTTCAGCTTCATCAATGTACCTTTGTGAAATAGACTTCTGCCTCTCCTCCTCCTCCTCCTCCTCCTTTTGGTAAGTGGCCATGCCACTCATTTGGTCAACAGGCACCCTGTCACACACATGTCCAAAATATTAACCAGTGGCATTCTCAAAAAACCCCCAAATGTGCCCCAAAGTGTTTGAGGACCGAACCAGTCATACATTCCCTACAAGACCTTGGGGAATAGAAAAAATTGAAGGGGGTTATCTGAGATGAAAAAGAAACAGACTAAAACCTGGAGGAGTGTGATTGATAACTCACTTAATAGCAAAAAACTCGGTGGTGCTGAGATTCTCGAAAGGGTAGGTGACAACTGGGTGTTGAGAGCTGCCAAGCTTGAGCATCATGGAGAAGGTACCAGGCACATCCAGAGTGTGTGCCATTCGTGGTGTTGAATGCCATCAACAGTATGTTAAATTTAGTACAGTATACTGCATTACAGAAAGCCGGTGTCATACACTGTGACATTGTTTTGGCACAGTAATTCTGCTAGCAGTTGCCAGCACAGTAGCCGTTAGATCCATGCCTCTGTCTGGTATGAGGATTTCTGTCAGGAATCATTTTGGAGTTCTTGGAAGAACTCTAGGCTTGGATGCTCCAGCCCTGCTAAAATTTCCCCTCTAATTTTAATTGTGAGACTGATTACTCTGGCTTGAGAAAGAGCAGGAGCTATTCAGGAGCAGGAGCTACTGACATGACATCGGAGGTGCGGAAAGGGCATTTTGGGTCTGGTCTGAAGGACTCCCTGTGGAGAAATGTTATAAGCAGATCATTTTACCAGTGAAAACATGCCCGGTAGCTTAATGCCCAACACATCTTTTCCTGTCTGTCTCCTTTCCAAAAGACCAGCCTCCTCTTTCTAAATGTCAACAGGAGGTGTTATGTGCCTACAAATGTCTGCCCAACAAATTTAGTCTGGCTCTTTATTGCTGCTTTAATGGACAATCAAATGGATGAGGTTGCAGTTCTAAGCCTTCTTACAAGAGTGTCATCCCTGTTGAAATCAGTGGGAAGATCTTTGTATTGCACCATAGGCCACAAGCAGATTTAAAGTGTTGCCATGTCCCAAATGTCTCCCAGGTCATTTGGATGTGCATATACAGGTATAATTAACTGTAACATAAAGGGCTGAAAGCTTGACTTTAAAATAAGTTTTGCTTCCAGTTGCTGTTCTTAGTCTTTCATGTTTTTGTTGTTGCGATGTGTGTATGTATCTTCAAATCACCTGCTGACGTGTGGCAACTCCATGAATTTCATAGGGTTTCCTTAGACAAAGAATCCTCTGAGATGATTTTGCACACCTGCTATTCCTTGGGAGCCTCCCATCCAAGGACTAACCTGAACTGACCCTGCTTAGCTTGCAAGATCAGATAGGAGCTGGTGCTTTTAAGGCACTGAGGCCATTTCATGGTGTTACTGATCCCTTTTGTTTTTGCTGACTGTATTAGTGTATTTTATGTGAAAGAGCTGGTAATAAATAAATGTTTACTTGCTATCCAGACATGTAATGTAGGTCTTTCTGGGTTCATATGTGGTGGATTACTGCTATTTCTTTTTCCTTTCTTTAATTTGAGGAAGGCCGCATGGTTTTGATACAACACCATGTTTCCTGAAGTTGTCCTGCTATAAACATTAGTGCATTCCACCTCAAGTTACTGTTACGACTCCTAGAATCTAGCTGTAAAAAGCATTAAAGGTTTGGCAGAGAAGAATAACAAATGTTTTGTAACAACTTACCTCTGGAACACTCCCTGCTCACACAGCGGAGTTTGCCAGAGTATTCCATATACAATCTCACATTCATATAAACTTTTCTTTATAAAGATAATAATTTGACCTCCAGCACTAATGAAAGAGAAATTTGCCCATGATTCATTTCCAGAAAATGTTCTTGACCCATTGTTCTGTGATGTGAGTACCAACTCACAAACTTTAAAACAATACTTTCTACCTGAGTGGTTTGTGAGCTTCCTTGTGAAGCTTGCATTCAGTTCAAGTCCTGGGAGCACTCTTCTTTTCCAAGGAGGGGCTGTGGGGCCCTTTGCTGAAGCATGTTTTTCATGCACAAGGTCCCAGTTACAATCCCTGTCATCTCCAGCTAAGAAGAAGACTACTGCCAAATACTGTAGGAAAACTCCTGCTAGGTAGTCGAGATAAAGTTGGGTTAGGTGGACTGATGTGCTAAATCAGGAAATGGAAAGTGTGACTTGTGGGCTCCATATGCCCCCAAACCACACTTTTGTGTCCACTAAAGCCACCCCCCCAAACCTTTCTCAATTAAAAATATTTGCTTAGAAGCATATTAAAGTGCCTCAAAACTGTGTACAAGCACAGTTTTTTAAGTAGCCTGTCACTGAACACTCCATAACCCCATGAAAAGCAAGAAGCAAGAAAGAAATAAACATTGTCCCATAGTGATGTTACATCACTTCCAGTGTGCCCAGGCTAGAGATTGGTCCCTAAACCCTGCTCAGTTGGCCACCCTTGGTCTAAATAGATCAGTACTAGCTTCCAATGTTGCTGTGTGCTTTCAAGTTATTTCCAGCTTGCAGTGACCCTAAATCAAACCTATCACAGCATTTTCTTGCCAAGATTTGTTCAGAGAGGATTT